>OZ037766.1:1967500-2347500 GCA_964035545.1 Bugula neritina | reverse complement strand
TCAGTTAAACACTATTTTTTATTTTGGTGCCATTTTATAGTATATAGCGTACCTATATAACTGTTGCATTCATTGCCAAATATAGCTAAAATGCTAATATAGCTATATAATAACTAACAATAATTATCTAGAATAATATTATAATTCTCATAGATTTGTGCGCTAGGCGAGACAAGAAAATCAGTAATATAATAATAATAAACATTATCTTTAATTAATGAATACTCATTAACAAAATATCCGTTTAAACAAGAAGCAACAATAATTATGTAAAATTAATATGTTAATGCAGATCAAAGAGATTTATTTATATGCTCAATATGTGATTTATTTAGATATACATAATATATATTTGAACAATATTCCAATAAGCTGCACATACAATATATATTGCACCAATACAAATAAATAACATCTAACTGCGAAGCATCCAAGTGGGAATTGTCTTAGTGGGAAATTTAGCCTATCGTTTAACTAGGACGCGTCTATATCTGGGAAAACACCAAAATTTCTGCTTTATTAAAATATTATAAACATTATAAACATTTATACTGTAATATATCATATATAATAGGCATATACCTAAAAGCATATAGTAATAAAACTATCATTACTTGATATTTATTTAATGCTTCTACATTGTGTATAATCTCTTATATATGCAATATATGCAATATATGCAATATATGCAATATATGCAATATATGCAATATATGCAATATATGCAATATATGCAATATATGCAATATATGCAATAAATGCAATATATGCAATATATGCAATATATGCAATATATGCAATAAATTTTATGATTTATGCAATGTAACAATTGTAACTTACTAATATATTTTATGAATGCTGGAAGAATCACATATACTTAGCAGTTGCCAAATAAATTTAAAAACAACATCTGTAAGTATTATTTCATATACTTATATACCTGCTCATTATTATGTATAAATAATTGAAAGACTTTCATCTGCTGTTTGACAAACTCGCACTTACTATATATAAAAACATATAATATAAATGTATATATGTGCATATGTGTTGCAAAAAGTAATAATATTCTATAATCAATCAAAGTATAAATTGTTGAAAGTGGCATTTTGTTATTATAAAATAATTGAATTGAAAAAAAACCTTAAACTTTGATTGGATAGATTAGTTTTCAAAATGACAAATTGCTTGAGGTTAAAAACACGTTAAAATGTATCAATTTTTATTAATGATATTACCAATTCAAATAATATCTTCCAGTAGTATATAATATATTGCATTTTTATTATTCAATTAATTAAAAGAAAAGTTTAAAAGTATTACAGAAGTGTTTGACTAACTATGCGTCTATAACTTAATACTACGATATTGAAAAATAGCTAGCTTAATTCTGATTTGCTGCAACAGAAATGAACACCAAACGTGTTTAAAAGCCTAAAACATAAGCTACGGATACTGTTGAGAAAAAGGATAAATAAAGCTTCAAGAAGCACAAAAATGTAGACGGATTTTGATTTATTGAAAATATGTTTTACATTAAAAATGTAATCAGAACTAGAATATGTGGTACTTAAATTCCCAGCTCAGATTATATTATTTATGGGCTATTTTATGCTTTTGTTATTCCAGTAGACTATATATAGGGATTACATATGGTTTAAAGTAAAGCCAATAAAAAAGTTGCAAAATATTACTTACTTAAATTATCTTCTACTTAATCCAATAATAATGTTGAAAATATCTTTCTGGGGTTAAGCACTGAGGGATAAAAATTATCTTGAAGCAGATTTAACTTGAATACGTGGCTTTACATCAAAGTGTTTCACGCAGGTGCACATGATTGCTGTGAAAATCTTCGAGTTTTATGCTAACCACTTCAATGGTTGAGTACAAGTATATTGATGAGTGTAAAACTAAAAACAAGCAATTTAGATTTTTAATTTAATTGCATTTCAGGTTCAAATGTTGCTATCATTTTACATAATTAAGTGAATAGCCAGGTATTATAGGAGAGCTGGTTATTGTGTTGTAACTATGATTATTACACTATATAAAAAAAATATATAATGAAGAAGTAATATATGATATTATAATATATATATATATATATATATATATATATATATATATATATATATATATATATATATATATATATATATATATATATATATATATATATATATATATATATATATATATATATATATATATATAGGGGTAAGGGGGGGCACAACGGTCATAGGGGTACAAAAAGCCGGCCAAATTGTGAGAGAACTTATTGACTTAGAGTTGTGATTTTTTTTCATAAAAAGATATTGGCATGTTTATTCAGCCTTTGTAGTTTCAACACTTTCGGAACATACGTGTTGAAGAGGCGAGTAAAAAACTGTTTTTAGCTACTTTTTGTAATTTTTTTAGGATGTCGTTAAAGCCTTATAACTTTTTACACTCAAAGGCAAGAAGCCTAGATTTTACTGATATTGTTGCCATTGCTTGTCTCTACAATGCTTAACTAGTATAACAGCAAACACTGAAACAAATTTTCCTTGGGGCACATTCATTTTCAATTTGGTCACACGGGGCACAATGGGCCATGCTGACCGGGGCACAATGGGCCACCTGATTATTGTACCCTGATCACTGTTATTAGTTTGTTTGCCCAAAAAGTTGGTGGAAATGTTACTAAAATCTATAAATATATAGCCATTTCTGACCTTTTTGTAAAACATCAAGGACATCATGGTAAGACTACAAAACTGCGAAGTGAAGCTCCCCTAATATATATACATCTGGTGAGGTTTATATAGCTTTGCTGTTTTATACATAATACAAAACACTCTGCTGTTGCTACTAGTAGATAGTCATGATAATCATTATATATTACACCATTTAGGGAATATACATGCATTTGACTAAAATAAATTGTGATTTGCTCATTTGCTCCCCCCCTCCTCTTCCTTCCGTACTCCAGTCACAAACCTTAGCCATGCATGCACCTTAGCTACAATTCATTGAAAAAAGTTCACTCAGATTTTTGTAGTACATGTTAGTAAAGTTTTTTTTAATAAACGTTGCTCTGAAGTGAAAATAACAAAACACTTTTAGTTTTAAACAGTAATGATAATGGCACTGCAGAACGGAGTGCCGTGCGTTTGATTTTGCCTTCCTCTGCTATCCGTAGTGGCACAAACTGTGCAGCTAAAACATGAATTTTGCTGTAGATTTGTAAGAGTATCTTTATTTATTAGTATTAATATTAAATAAATAAAGATCAGATGTAACAAAATACGCAAGATTTCAATATATTTGTTGTGTCCCACCCAGTGGCCCATTGTACCCCAGTACCGGGGCACAATGGGCCAATTTTTTCGTCATAAAAATTTCATTATTCTGAAAGTTGTGAGAGAGATAGAAACAACAAACTGGTACTTCGACCCGTTGTGCCCCCCTCGCCCCCCCCTTACCCCTATATATATATATATATATATATATATATATATATATATATATATATATATATATATATATACATATATATATATATATATATATATATATATATATATATATATATATATATATATATAGTAAAATGAGTGTTTATAAAACGTTACTAGAGTGCTCTATAGAAATAAATCTAGAGCATAAACATTAGAAGAAATAAAATGAGATTTGATTAATATAATGGCATTTATTACTAGTAGTTTCGTACACAAAAACGATGTGCACTCGTCAGATAAATTTGCCACTATGTGGTAAATTTGCAGCTGCTCAGCCATGAAGTGTTACATAAACTCTCAGTTAATAACTGTTGCTGGATTGGTTAATCAAAGGACTTTTAGAACTTGAGTTAGAACAGAATGTCGGCCATTAATACTTTCACAATGTATATAAGTGCTATGGTGGCATGAAACTCACTATATCCACTACAGCAGCTGCAGATATACAAAGTATATCCTACAAACTTCACAAGCTAAGGTTAGAAAATTATTTTATTTAGTTTGTTTCAGCTTAGCGTGTAATATTGAGTTTATATTTAGCTTCTGCAAATGTTTTCTAAATAGTACATGCGTAATGATGGCAGCAAGATTATAGAATTTCTAAAATCACGTTAATAATATGATAAATCTAAAAATCTTATAATATATTGTTATATGTTAGAATCATAAGCATTTGAAAATTTTTCTCATTTAGTGGAAATGTTATGCTATTATTTAACTCATTTACTTATACAAAATTGGGTATATTAATAAAAAGAAATTGTACACAAAAAATTGTTAAAATGTATTCTATTTTATAAATGCTTATTGAAATAACTGAGTTTAGATATTGTACAGGTGCGAGTAACTGTTTACCAACAAATTTATTAAAACTAGTTATGATGCAGCATTTTAATTTCTGGTACCTATATATAAAATCAGCAATTATTTGTATATCAATCTATATATCTATAAATATGACTACTAATTTACTTACGCCAATGTTGTTTTTTAATTTCGTTGTTATGATTTGCAAAATATTATGAATAATATTATTTCTATTGTTAATGGAATATAAATGCATTTAAATATTATTCTTGTGATTATGATATTTCTGTAATATTTAATACAAAAATACTCCAAAATCTTTTGGTCTAAAATTTTTGTATTTTGAAACCAATTGCAACATACCACTGGTTACCTGAAATGCATATACTAAATGCTTTATACTATAAACAGATAAGCTCAGGCACAACATAAACTATTTTATAGAATAATATTTTATATTTTCAGACTCCGAAAAACCGTTGAAGCTAAAATGAAGATCTTTGCCTTTTTACTGGTCTTATGTCTAGCTGTACTGTCTCTTGGTATGCAAGCTCCGCTGCAAGGAGAGGAAAGGTATGTATTCATATTCCAGCTGGATATTATCCAGTTATATAATACCAGTTTACTCAATGCATTTTTAACTGCTTCAATAATGCTATATAATTGTAATATAGAACATGAAATAATACTCTTATAGCTTTTTTATTAGAAAGCTCACTGTAGGATTTATTTGAATTCCAAGAATGATCGAGTATTTATAATAGCGAAAGTTTTCAATTGTTATTTGTAGGCTAAAATTTAAATAATGAATTTAGGCACACAAATTTGTCTTTTTTATTGAAACATTTATCAATTGTTATTCAAGTACTTATATAATGGTATTATTACTTTGTTGTTGCAGACCACCGCCAAAGAAACCTTCTACAGAACACCCTATTGTTCATGGTAATGAAAATCCTCAATCTTTGAACCCATAAAAACTACATCCTTGATTGTATTAACCGATCAATGAAAATGACACAGATCTGGATTGATTGAAAACATGCATAATTAATAATTCTAACCTAAACATGTAATTGTTGTTGCAGACTAAGTTTAGCTATATACAAACAAATGAGTTCAACATTATAGTCGGAGTAGAAACAGCTTTACTACCAGTTATTGCATTTTGTTGTCATTCACTTATTGTTTCATGTAAAACAATAGTTTACAATATCATTTTCATGTTGATGGTTAAATAAAATATCCCAAAAACTATGTCCAACTGTTTATATAACTCACTTTAACTTATGTCTTGTCAAATTGAGCTAATCAAAAAAAATAACAATTAATATGAGCATTTTATGGAAAGATGTTTTTTGTTGCATATTTGATTATTATAATTTAAGGTGCAGCTTTTCAGAATATCACAAAGAAAAGACAAAATGTGTATAAAACAATTTCCCCCAATTACACATGCAACTAGTTGAATAGCAATCAAAAGCACAGTTATTAAATAAATCAACACTTAGGCTCACTATAGCCTCTATCGATGGTTTAAGAGTATAAGAGAAAAGCTTAAAAACTTCATTTTAATATAAAACAAGTTCAATGAAATCTCAGAATGCTTATTTCTTTATCATTAAAGTATCTACTGACTGTTATATGTACGCTATTCGATACCATGCATATATTATAGAAACATCTTTTTTAGCCTTTACTAAAAAATTTGAAAAAGTTTGCAAAAGAACTCATGATTTGAGTTTTGGTTTTAGGCTATAACAATAGTGTTGAGCCTAATAACATTTCTTATTTGTTAGCAGTGAGGCATGCAGCTACGCTGCAATTGCAAATGACCTTTTGAATGTGGTTTTATTAAAGTTGGATTTTGGTGAACAACATATCGTTGTAGCAAACCTTCAATTTTTATTCCTGGCATAAAGAAACCCGCAGTTTTCAAACCCCATCCCTGCAGAAAACAACTCCTTATAAATAATCTAATATATCAGAGCATGTTCTACTTTAGGCGTTGGATAGAGATTCAAAGTTTTTGTACAATGCAAGTCTATAAAAGCAATTATGTGCCGGGTATATAATCTTCAGCATCATACATTATAAAAGCTTTATATACCTTATATATAAGGTATATATAAGGTATATATACCTTATATATACCTTATATATAAGGTATATATAAGGTATATATACCTTATATATACCTTATATATAAGGTATATATAAGGTATATATAATTTATATATACCTTATATTTATTTGAACTTTTTGACTTTTGTTTTGTTAAAGTAGCAATTCTTCCATTTTCATTTTTTTCAAAAATACACCTGATTTTCAAACCCCATCTCTGCAGAAAGCAACTCCTTATAATAAACTATCTAACATGTTTTTAAAGCTTGTATAGTTTAGGCATTGGATAGAGAAATTCAAATTTTTATAGCACTATAGACTCTTAAGTCTAGGCAGTAATGCATGGGATGGCTATATTTCAGCATCTTTTGAATTAAAGCTTTATATTATAGTCCAGATAATTTTAAAACTAATTACTCATACATAATATTGCCCTTTCTGCATTCTAATACCGCGCCAGCTACAGCTCTAAATATTGTATCTGCATGTGGAACATTTCACTCTGGTATAGAGGTTTTGCTGTAGTGGATTTAAATTGTGCTAAGTAAAGGTGTCAGTGTGGTGCATGGAGTTATTTCACTGCTCTTTACTGATGATCTTATGGTAGACCGTGAATTCTAGGTAAAGTACGTTTAATAAAATATACTAACACAGAAACAAAATGTAAATAAAAGCCATAAAATATGTGGGTGCATGGTGTAACATATATCGGTTTATGGACTACAAAATATGGAATACAGGACTTTATATATGCAACAAAATATAAAGTTAAAAAACTGAGTTTCTACTGACTTTTGGTCTCCTGCTGACGGGCTATTTATAGTTATTATATTGTTAAATTTGTGACTACTGACAAACTAGATCTGACTATTCAAAAAGGCTGAAACTAAAGCTAAGACTCATCTATCAGATGCATGGTTATGTAATAAAAGCTCTCAGTGTTCATTGAATTAAGCTTATATTCAAAAGCTACTCAAACCAAGCAGCAGGCAGGCTATAAACCTAGCTAATATTCCCTAACCACAAAGCCTGAGGTAGCCCGAGTGAACAAAGAAACGGCTATATTATCTTTACAATACCATTATAATTTATTCTATTTTCACATGAATCAAAAGGCAATTATAGCTAATTCATAACCATTTATCTAATATATTAATTTATTATTGCCAGCTAATAAGTGCCCTGCAAAATTTTAATATAATAATTATGAGTTATTTTAAACTGAAACTGCATTATAAATTTAAGATTAGATTATACTATATAGCGAGATGCATTTACATGATACGAAAATCTGTTGAAAGTATGTATTCTTTCATATTGTTCTACAGGCAGTAATATATATAGTACCGCTGAAATAAAACCATATATCTGCTTCTTTGTTCTACCAAATGCTACATAAAAATATTGTAAATTTAGAAAATATTTATACTACGGTCCATCATGAATATGCATTGTATATGTACAGCATACCTTTAGGTTATTATGTTATAACTATGGTATTAATACTATCTATATTATCATTCATTAGTTAACGCATTATATTAACTTAATTTCATATTTCAATTATTATACATTTTTAATTATATTATATAACATAATCATGTTATTATTTTAGTTTATTTATAGCCACTATTGACGGCCTAAATAAATTAAATTGCAGTAACTGGAGTTGTGGTCTCCTGCGGCTATAATGCGACTCTAAGTAGCTTACATATTACTATAACTGGCTTGTGACAGATTTTAAAGTAGCTGAAATTTCAATGCAACTGAATAATACTAATCAAATAAAGAAAATTAAAAACTACTAAAAATTCATGAGGGAAATTTTATGCAATTTGTAGAATAGAACATTATAGAATAATATAGTATTATAGGTTTATGGTTGCCATGATAACAGTAATACAACATAAACATAAATTTCTCATGTTTATAGTGCAGGCTACTCCAAATATACAAACTGGTGACGTTAGAAATATAATTATTGTATTTAATGTATTATTATAACATATATACTATATTGATTATAGTTATATGTTTATATAAATGTATGTGTGAAAGGCTCAATCAATTGCTGTGTTGAAATTTAAACATTTAGAAGTTTTTTATGTTTCATAAAAACAAGTTACAAATTACTTTTATTTAATTTTCCTAGCAATTTCAATGCATATCTTATATGTCTATTTATATATATCTTTATTATGTTTATGATAAGTTTAATGTGAATGTTTTGCAGATTAGCAATTCACAGATCATTACTTAGCTACCTGCAGAAAGTTGGATAAGCTCCTTATAAAATTGAGAAGAAAACTCTTAATGAAACCTAATGCATGAGGAAAAATATTAAAATAGTGCCTGTGCCACGTGAGTTTATAGCTATATATTATATTCAAGGGAAAACTGACAAGTCTATAGCTCAGATTGACAAACTGTTGTATATATGAAATAAAATACTCTGACATGCATCGAAATTATATATATATATATATATATATATATATATATATATATATATATATATATATATATATATATATTAATAATAATAATAATAAATATATCAATATATATATATATATATATATATATATATATATATATATAATATATACAGTGCTGTGAAAAAGTTTAAGGACGCCTCCCTGTTTTCCATAATAGCAATGTTCAAAGCTAATTTTAAGACATAACTAATGCATTTCCATAGGCATGGTGCCTATCAAAATGATCCTTAAGATCTCCTTATCTCATTCATATAGATTATAAGTTTCTCTTTTTACATCCTCCAAAAGATTTGGGTAAAACAATGAGATACTATGCATATATGGGAATTATTTAATGTTCTCACAATTTGTGTGTATTGTAAGACATCAGAATATTTTACTTGAAACATAGAAAAATATTATATGTAAATTGTTATACACATTATAGCAGCATTGCAACACACAGTGCTTTGAATTTTAGTATCAATGTTTTGTTGGCCAGCCTTTATTCTCAATCACCAGTCGGCAGCGACGAGGCATCGACTCGTACAGCTTCTCCAACTCGTTTTCAGTCACGACATGACGCCATGCATGAATTACAGGCTCTATGAGTGTCACCTTAGTTGTTGGCTTCTGTGAAGAGACTATTTTAGCCATTCTTGACCATAAATTTCTTATTGGGTTCAAGTCCCGGCTTTGTGCTGGCCAGTTAAGCGTTGAGACCCTCTGCTTTTTCATCCACTTTTTAACAGTTTTTGCCCAATGGCATGGTGCATTGTCATCTTCAAATATGTTAATTTCATTTAAAAAGAAGTTTTTTATGATTGGAAGATGCTTAGCATTGAGATTCTCCATATATTTTTGAGCATTAACATCATTCCAGAGCAATTACGCTTTTTGATGTTATACAACCCCAGAACATAACACCGATAGGGTGCTTAATTGTTCGAAGAATACATTAAGAGTTATATTTCTCATACTGGTACCTTTTAACACAACAGTTTCCAGCATGATTGTTCACATTAAATATGGATTCATCTGAAAAAAATACTTTTTTTCTAATCATTCACTGTCTAATTACCAGGCTCCCTGGCCCACCGTAACCGACTTTTTTGTTGCTTCTCGGTTGGTTGAGGCTTCCTCTTGCTTTGCGGCCATGTAAACCATGGCTCAGCAATCTTGCCTTATCAGGGATGTCGAAGCTGGTGTTCCTGTTGATTCTGTCTATTCCTTGCCTACGCAAGACTTTTTTTATGGCAATCTTACTTGCTGATCCCAATGAGAACCTTGTCATCTCTAGGTGTGCTTATTTTTGGTCGGCCATTTTCAGGTCCATCTGCTACACTACCAGTGTCCATAAACTTCTTGATAATTTGATGTACAGTTGTCTTTACTTTGCCAACCTTTTCAGATATTTTCCTAATTGAATAACCTTCTTTGTGCAAGAAAATTATTACAAACTTTGCCTCTGAAGGAAGATCTACACCTCTCATTTAGTCTATGCGCAGCGCCCAAGTGGACACCATGTAAAAGCTCACAACTAAATGACATATTTCAAATTATAAAAGGAAGCCATACTTTATGATATCATGATGCTATGCACAAAGTCAAATTTCACTATTTAGCCTTTTGTGGTTATAAAAGTCGATGAACTTTGGTTACATAAAAATATAGGAGTTGCGCTTCCCTAGCTGCTTGTGCAGTTGGCCCAAAAATGAGTAGAAAACATCACAACAGCAGGAATTTAGAAGGTGGAAATTGTAGAGCATATTCTAAGGGTCATTTTGATATATAGAACTTGCAGGAAAATATTAGGAACTTACAAGAAATGCCTATTAAACAAGATACATAGAAATTTCTGCAAGCGTCCTTAAACTTTTTCACATCACTGTATATACATGTATATATAATATAATATAATATCTGATTGTATTTTGTTTATGAAAACTTCAGAACAAACAACTTCAACTAGTTTGATGATGAATTATAATATAAATATGCCTGCCGTTTCCTAGTCTACACTTACATTGCCTCAACAATGTTATGTATTATACTGTAGCCACTGGTATAATGAGTTTGAGTTACTATTCAGTAATATTATCCATAGATGATGCGCACTTGTAACATATTACTTCCCCATATGTGGTTTAATATATTGCAGTAAATTCTTTGAATATTAATTACTTTAGTCAGAATTCTATCAACTCTTTCTAGTCATCGCCCTTTTGGTTGGCTCCGTAGCATTGCAGAGATCTGTCCACCCAACAATTCCACCCTTCAATGTGACTTTCCTATACAACTTGTGACGTAAAGCAAGACTTCTATGTTGTTGATTGAGTTTAGCACATAGGTAGGAAAATGTTTATGGCGTGTCGCCTTTGAGTTACCTTTGAATACGACGACTGATTACCAAAGTATGCAAATTTATGTAAATTGGGATGAGTAATTGGCACTATTGTGTAGCCAATGTGAGTTTGTCAGTTGGTAAATAAGCCACTTCATACAGATTCAAGGCAAGGAAAAGGTCACCCAGGTATACTGAGAGCTCATGTAAGGAATTTATAAGGCTGAGTTGCTCCTGGTAAACACCACATTCTAGTCAATTGGTTTTCTCTCCAGTTCTTCTTCTGGTTATAATAGATGTTTATAGATACATTCGACAAAAGCACTCAAAGCTTGATATAATATAACATCTTCTTTTCCCACACCATCTGTCCAGGTGAGTTTTACTGTTGACAAATTTGATTTACTTAGGCAATTATTTTCCACTAATAATTTTGTGATTTTCATTATTACTGAACTGAAACTTTTGATCTAAATTTGCGAGCTATAAAAGCTTAATTAATGAAAGCTTTAAATTCTAGCAATTATTTCACAACCTTTTAGTATTTTCAAGTTAATAAACATAATTTACGTTGAGCTAGGTTGTTTAATACAAGTTATTATTGATGTATAGCTATACACTTATATGCATATTATAACATTCACAATGTAGCATTAAAGCTTTTTTGAAACTCTTAATCTTTTAATATGCACCCTAGCTGAAAGTTACTATAGCGTCTTAATATTTTATGAATGCAGAATATAACTGTATCATGATAATGCAATATTTGTTGCAAATATAAGAGGAATGATCTTCTACTGTACATCTGCAATTATATATATGCATTATGTATTTATGACATGTGTAATTATATAAGGCACTCAAAATGTTTAAAATACTTTTATACCCTAAATTCAACATTTTAGATAAAACATTCATTTATATAGATACATGAAATATTTTTTGAGGCTTTTCCCATTGTAAATACAACTAACCAACACTATTTGTGCTATAACCTTTTTTGGCACGTTTCAAAAATGCATCCAGTTTATAGCTGTTCAAATTTTATTATGTAATTACTTTCTAAATTAAATTACTTATTCAAGGTGTGTTTAATAAAGCTTTATTGATGCAAGTAAAAGTTTTAAATTATGTAAATTATGTAATCGATTTTAATGATACGTTAGTTTTTCAAAGGGCATGACGCATGAAATAGGCGAGTCAATTGTTGCTATAGAGAGAAAATTTCCAAATCAACCTAACTTCAAAAAGGGTTTACAGGAGCACGCATGTCAAAAACTAGCTAACCTCTCTACTTGAGTAGAAATGTGAATATTATATGTTTAATGTGCTTGAGTTTCCTTATTATTTTAAAGGTAAACTTGAGATAGAATGAAGGTTCTATGGCTGCTACTAGCTCTGATAGAAG
The DNA here is from genome assembly GCA_964035545.1 of Bugula neritina. NCBI lineage: Eukaryota > Metazoa > Bryozoa > Gymnolaemata > Cheilostomatida > Bugulidae > Bugula > Bugula neritina. The sequence continues at coordinate 2,334,837 of OZ037766.1, read as the reverse complement.
TATGTTTCGTATCTCAAACCTACAGCCATGGCATTGTTAGGAGCGTTAGAAACCGTCACCCAGTAAACAACAATTACTATTCCAGGTAAAATTATTTCAATACCTTAACATAGCCTTATACCACCACTCTTTAATCACAACGATAAGGGGTTTTAAACTGGCTAAAAGATGTTGTGACCCAAAAGCAATTAGGATTGGATGCTCTTCCTGACATCCTCAATGACTTCTACTTGAACTACGTATCACACGTTTTCGATACTAGTCCTGAAGCTATAATAACCAATGATCCTTTTTGTTGGCCGTAGTTTTTGTAGCAATTTGCACAAATATGATTAGCGTAAAGCACTCTTAGAACATCATATAACTTCTCCTCAGTGAAGTAATCAGCCTGAGAAGAAAATACTATGAATTGTGAATATACTATACATGTATGTCCGTTCAGTTTAGAAAGGCTACTTTCGTGCAATATATACTGTTTTCACTTCTATTACTTGGTTAAACTATATTATATTAGCATAAAATCCTGGCTTCCAGGAAAATACTTATATAATCATTTAAGTATTATTACAGTACACGTCAAATAATTTGTTTAGTATAAAATTATAAAGCAAACTTGTACAGCCACCTATTATAATAATAATGATATACTCTTTAAAGTTGTAGGTACTTGTATATGTATAAATAAGCATTTCAACAACTATACTATATATAGTGTGTTTTCTATTTGATTGTATAAGAGATTTGCATTTAAAATAAGAAGATTTGAAAAAGTGATGTGTCATCAAATTTTCAAAGTTAACATGGAGCCTTTGCCACTAAAGCTGAACAATGAAGCAAATGATACTAATTAATATAAATGCTTTAAGCAAAAGGATGACATCATGGAAATGATTAAACCTTCGATCCTTACAATTTATATATTTTATATTCTGCAATTACAACTTTAAGTTATAACTTATAGCAACAGAAGCAAATATGCTACCACACATAAAATGCCATAGCACTGTATAAAAATATGTTTACTGTTTATATCACTATTAAGCTATATTCACTTTCAATTTATATAATATTATGCGTATTATTTTATGAATAGTGGAACGCATTATTCTTTGTTGAAACAAAATGTTTTTGGAATATTCATGGGGTTTTAAAGTTAAACCCCATATTAAGTTAACCAATAAAAATAATTTTTCATGCAATTAGAGGAAATTGAGTTGTGTAGTAGTGGTTTAGATAACTCAAAAGGTTTACCCTTAAAAATAAATTGCTTTATACCACTCACAAATCACGTCACGTATTGTATTAGTAATGTGCTCAAAAAGTTGTACGCATATATGCTAGACTAGCTATTATATTATATATTATTTTAAAATTATGTAACTAAGATAAAAAACACTATGGAATTAAAAGCGAGAAAGTCAAATTTACCAGCATCTATAGTTTGGTATTAAAAGCGAATCACAACTCAATAAGTTTTTTGAATTTTACTAAACTTTTTCAGTTTAGGTGTTGACAAACATAATTTTTCAAGTTTAATATAATTTTTCGAAGGTAAATTTCATCTAGTTTAACTGTTTAACTAAAGGTTTCCAAAAATTGTGAATTTGACATTTGGGAGTTTCAAATTAAAATCACTTTGCATTAGACCATAATATATGTACTCACCTTTGTAGCCTTTTGATAATTTTGTATTATATAAATTGAGCTTTTTCTTAGTTTTGAAGAAATGTCATAAAAAATCTTTAAATAAGCATTTTAAGGCAATTGAACAGCTGCATGTGCTACTTAGTTTGCTTTAGTTATTCAGAGAGGATAACTCTATAAGAGTTCAAAAAACTTGATTACACCGAGATTATTAAAATAATGTTATTATGAGCAATGAGTGGATTAGTTTTAATATATATCTAAAGTAACTAAATAAAAGTCCATGAAATTGATCTGAAGCATTCATAATATGTACTTATAGAAGTACACCAATTTTTGCACATTGAGCTTTAACATATTATAGTCTTTAATTGTTTTTTAGAAAGAGGCTTGCTATACTGTTACCGCCTAAAAATTTGCATTTTATGTTCAATTTCTAAAAGCTTTTCTATGAATAACAAGCAACTGCAAACTCCACCATGAATCTGATTGGTATGTGGGGTGGTGGTATTTGACTTGCACCACCTAACACACATAATGAGTGTTGATGACATTTTAAAGAGAGTTTTACACGTATTGCGGTTATGGTACAATGTGAGTATATAATAAACCTCATTAAATAAATGAAGCTTTGTTGAAGTAGGATTGTGGGCTAGACTATTAAGTCTGAAGTCTCACTGCACATTCCTGAAAAATTCCTCACCACAAAGTCGAAATCTAAATCAATGGCAGGAAAAAATTCAATTACTTCTGAAAGGCAACCGAAATTATTTTTGAAATTGTCTTGGTTTTTGTGTCTGGCTACAGTTTTTATAGCCACTTAAATGTCGATCAGCCTTTTAGCTAATAAATATAAGCCATGCAAGTACTTGGCCATAAATAATTAAACAATGAGTTATAATCAGTTGAGGAAAAAGCTAAGAATATGATTAGACAAAGGAGTTTGCTCACACTTATAAGGATTAAAGAGGTGGAGAGCAGGAGAGGGGGCAAAGGAGGGGAAACACTGCATAGAATTGGGGTGGTGACAGGTGAAATCAAGTTCATGCTGTAGTCACTTAAACAGTGCTCATACATAGTAGGTTTTAGAATTTTACTGCTAGTATAGAAGGAAAAAGATGCCTTGCAACTTTGTTAGGCATTTGATGCTCAAGGTTGTGTGGAATCAACTCTGTCACATGGCTATCTATGCAAGTGCCAGTGTACCTATAATAGTCATAAATGCATTTCCTTTTTAACAAACAAAAATATTCAAAAAGAAAAAATACTGTGTTATAAACTGGGTAAAAGCGGCAGTTTTTGACTTTTCTATAATTCCTATCATGCAGAAGATTCCACAAGAATTTGAGGGTTTCAAACAAAGATCATTTTTTATGTATAGCTAGGTATAATAGGTGGTAGGCTAAAATAGATTGTTTAACCAAGTATGCAATAATTAACAATGTATATATATATAGCTGCTAATAACTAAATTATCATAATAATTAAAAAGGATGGTAGACCTCATTTAGCTAGTGATGTGCATTGTAAACATAACTTCATTTTATGTATAATGGGCTATTTATGTAAATATAAGAAAACCTTTATTCATCAAACTTCAAAGCTTGCTTATATATATAACCAATTATTACCAAAATATTATGTTAATTAATTTGCATGCCTGCACGCCTGCAAAGGGCTGGAAAACTATCCTCTGTACAAAATATGTGCGCTATGTTATAATAATAGTGCATTTATGGAGCATTTGTCAATCTATAGCATTTCTACTGCATATATAATACAGTTATTGCATGTTATAACAAAACCCCTTTTAAAAGTTTTTTCTATAATTCTTATTTAATTCTTATTTAGTAACATGAAAATCATTAGGGAAATTAATTGACTTTAAAGTATATCAAGTTTAAATAAAACTACTACTTTATTATGTGCATTATATTATTAGTAAGCTTTAGCTTGGCTATATAATCTAACTCAAGAATAATGTATTCATTATATAATAACATTAAGTTATTTATTTATTATTTTATTACATCAGTCAATTTCCTAACTAATTGTGATTATGAAACCTTTCCAACATGCTATGATGATACTTTCCAAAACCCACATAACAAATAAACTATAATATTATTATAATGCATTTAATCTAAACGCTCAGCTATATTGTATATATGCATTTAGATGTAAAACCGTTCACCTGCATTTTTATTGACCTTTGCTAAGCATAATATTTGTAATTAATTTTAAAACCGTTGAAGTTTGATGAATGGATGTTTTTTTTCATAAATTTACATATAAAGCCTAATAAATCAAACAATGCTTATTTTGTTTGGCAAGTTATAAGTTTGGACAGAGAAATGTATATACTGTTATTGGAATCTTTCTTATAGAAGTATTCATGAGAGCTTTTAATGGTCACATTTGTCTAGTTTATTTTAGTCTAACGTGGTTCTTTAATCAGTAAACAGTCAAAATAGCATAAGGTTTTGCATTTTAATGATTCTGCATTACATAATAAAGTTGGAAGATTATACATGCAGTCATAATAATATTTAAGCAAACTGCATGCGGTTTTAATTAACCTCCACGTGTTCATGCATGCAGTACAATTTAATTGACATAACAAAAGCCAGTTGGTTGTATATAATAAACATTAAAATATGCTGATATGTTTTACAGGTATAGAAAAAGATATGGACAAAGGAGATGGGGATCAGGTAAGTTTCAATCCAATAATTGATTGATTGATGCCACATGAGTTCTTTACGACACTGCATGTGATATAAGAAATAACAACACTGTCAAAGTGAGAATTACACTAGTATATATATTATAGCTGCAGCTGCTGAGCTTTGCTTTACTCTTTCACATGTTTATTTATTAGCTAGACTAAAGCTTTTTAGCTCTTTAATTAGACCAATTGCTAAACTGTTCAAAAAGAGCATCCTATTTGTACCGTTCTAAATATTTTATTTGGTATTACAAATATAATAGAGTAAGATTAAAGCACACACATCTTATCTAAAATAATAATTGCCAATTATACTCGTATATCATTAAACTACAGCAATTATTTTGGTAGCTATACGTAGTATAACTCACTATAATTGCTATATATATAAAACCCCATTGTTTTTTGAATAATTTACTTAGATTAGGATTTATATTGTTTACTGGATTAAATTGAAAGTTGACTCAATTGATCATTACATTTTGTAGTTTCTGATGCCAGCCAGCAATATATGTGTATAAATAAAAAAATGATTTTTTTTTTTATAATACACTTCGTTACATGTTAGAAAATCAAACTTATTTGAAATGCTTTATAATATTTTTAGGTGGAGTGAAAATTGGATTAGTTTTAATAATGAAATTGCAAATTAAAAAAAACTATAATTACTAATATATAAGAGCATATTATGAGTAATAGGTGTCGCCTATAAAAGGTCTATATATGCACAGATATTTTAATTGAATATTATTATTTTCCTTTGCATACCTTTCATCCCACACATTGGTAATCAAAATGCAAAGTCAAAATTCTTAAATATAAGGCTTATATATATTGAGTCCTAATTATTAAAATCTATATGATAATAATAATTTTTGTGACAAAAAACTGTTCAATTATTAAAATGTATGTATTAATGTAATTTTTTATAAACTATTTTTTTTTTGATAATAAATACTTGAGTATGTGGAATATGCTAAAGCCAATAGTTATAAAAAATAATATAAGAATTTGGCATGCCTTATAACTTTAATCCATGACATATTTAATAAAATGTTACAGTACATGCTGCCAGTTTTAGTGTGGCTTTTGGCACCAAGTATCTACATCTGTATGAGATAACAATGAGAATAATCAAATGCAATGTTTTTCTATTTTTAGCATTTTACTAAAGACACCAGGCGTTAGTGCCACACTGGCTATATTTGATGACGGAGAGCCAAAGACATTTAACTGAAGAAAGCAATCAAGTTTTGAACAGCTATTATAGCTGCGAAATCACAATTTCTTTGCTGTCTATAAATATGGTAGTTTATGATAACGTTATATATTACCTCTATATATAGTGGTCTAGTTGTATTGTTTAGACATAACACAAATAACGTTGTAAAATAGTATATATATATATATATAATATATAATTCTAAAAATATTATGGTAATCAATTTATTATTATATAAGACGTGTGGCTTAATTACAGACTGCTATGTATGATGATTATGATGATTATGATAAAACATTGAAATTTTATGAAATTGTTTATTCCGAATTTTCTGTAATAATACAGTAGAAATTCCATCTATATAATATAAAATATTGTATAACAGCGTAATGAAGGTTTCTGTTTGGTTAAGAACTAAAAAATAATTTTAGGAATTGATTGTTCTAATAAATGTTGCCTATATAAATGACAATTCTATTTCATGCATGCATGATCTAGCTTGACTTTGTCTCTGTTTAGTTTTTGACTATATATTCTTAGTACTGATTCTTAATTTTTTTTCTAAAAATAGTTTTTTTAAAAGCACTTATTTTATGTTCAATTCATAAATCTCCTGAGTATAGTATAATAATTTTTTATTTGAGCCTATAATATAAAAAAATAAAAACAAAATAGCAAGTCGGTAAGCTGCAATTGAATGAGTCGTCATATACATGTATATTATATTGTATTTTGTTATTGGTTATTTTCCGCCAATCTGATAATTATAAAACAACATAAAAATTAAAAGATGTGCAATCTAGCACTAAACATAACATATTATTACATGATCTTGTTTATAGAATTAAAACAGAAAAAAATTATATTTGAATAATGAAAAAAAATTTGGCAAATAGCAAAATTATAATGTAAGATTTATTGAGTTGAAAGCATTCTTTTATCTCATGATATGCTTCACACTAATATTTTGACAAAAACAATAATTATGACTTGTAAAGAAGCAATCTAGAAAATGGTATTATTTTGCTTTTGCAAAGCAATGATTGGTGCAATAATTTATATGTTCTTCAACCATAATCATGCCATGATATATATATACAGAAGCAGTGAGAACTATAAAAAAGTGTGTGAAGACACACGCAAACTCACACACTCACTCAGTGTTTCTGGTAAAATCCAGATTCACTAAAAAGTTATTTAAATTTTAATGAAAAGTGAAAGATTCTTCACAAAGTAGGTTTTGATGCTGCACTACATGTTACATGTAGTGTAACTAAATAGAAAGAGTTTCGAAATAAGAATACTAATCTTAATTATACTCGTTTCAGCCAGTTTAATATGCAAACTATAATGCATGTAAGAAATGCTACATTATATGAGAGTTATCTGTATAAGTCGCATCCTGTTTGGTGCAAGCAACTCCAAATTATTTCAAAATATTTTCCAAAGCAAATTTTTCTGACAAATTAAATAATCAACAAATATAATTTTTCTGCACAAAAGTTTATTATATTTGAATACCACAAGCTTAGGCTTAGCTCATCACAATTCTTCTGATGAGTTGCTCAAGTAAATTTACGTGATGACACCTGTGTTAAATGGATACACTATGATGCAAAATGCAACACGCATAGTAAGTGGCTGCATGTTGACTGGAAGGCAAGAGAATTGTGGGAAGACATATGTATTTTAGGAAGAAAGCAAAAAAGAGAAGGAGAGGAATTTGTGGACAAGACAATAAGAACAGGAAAACCACTGATATATGGCTTTAAAGTTCAAAGTTTAAAATTGCAACCCATATCGGTGATTAGGCCGTGCAGCTTGCACTAGCTATAAATAGCATGCAATGAAAGTTAGCTATAATTAGTAAGAGTTTTATTGTAGGAGTAAATTCAAAGCCACTGGAAATGTCATTTCCAAACAATCTGAAATCCAAATCATTTCAGTAAATATACTTGCACAAAATTCACTATAAAACAAAATTGTTTATAGGCATCCAACCTTAAGACAAACTTTAAACGCGATTTTCTCGAAACAGTAATTTAGAAATTCTAAAAACGTTCAAGTTTTTAAATACTGATATCTCGAGTTCTATTTATGCTAGAGACTTCAAACAAAGTGCAAAATGTTCGAGAAAATCTGCTCTATCACTCCATAGTAATAACTAAGTTTTCAACATTTTATATACATCCCTTGTTTTGTGGTGCCAGGTCACATATGTAGATTAAAACTAATATATATATTATAAGAATATTTTAATGCTGTATAAGTGAACTGTGTCAGGAATTCTTTAAGCAAGTTAAGGTTGCAAGATTGAAAATACCATTTAAATGTAAGGAATAATTTTTTTTGCACATACACCAAAATTAATATAATCGCTTCCATACATAGAACAAACTTTTATCTTGATATTTGATATCACTTTTAGCACCTATAATAAGCAACAAAGAACTTGTTTCTACAAGTTTTACAGTTTATAGCTATTTTATATGCTCATAATAATATCAGGAAATGTTTGATGAATTACTATATTATAGCAAATCTATACAAGCTATTAAAGAAGACCAAAATTATTCTCATTTTAGTCCATCAAATATATTTAACTAGAATATTTGAAGTTCATTAATAAATATATGTAGCCATAATAATATAGTATTTTATGAAATAATTTAAAAAATAGGTTATGTAAGCCATGCCTGATAGATTTTATATTGCATAAAATAATATAATTGCTGCATGTAATATTTTAACGCCTAATGTATATTTTAAAACTTCCCGCCTTAACTATAAATTGAATACTTATTTTATTGCAAGTTAAAATCAAATTTATTATAACAATATATTACTTAACAGCATTGTGAACACTTGGAGTAGAACTATTTCAACTATACTACTATTATTTCAATTATCTTTAAAATAAACACTCATTAAGGTGTAAGATAGTTAAAGTGTTAGTGGAACGCTACAAAACAATTTAGCTACATACTATACATATATACATATACAATATAATTATTATTACACAATAATTAAAAGAGTTTTTAATTTTTTTGTTGAGAAAAAGTTTTTCCAATTTTCATGAGAAAAAATTTATTGAACATGGACTATTTGTGCAATCACTATGTTAGTATTATATTTGCATTTGTGCATGTGTTAACATATATAACGAGCAACATTTTCATTTACCATTAAATCCTATAAATGTTGCATTTGTTGTCTATAATGTAGTTACCACCACTACCTGTGCTCAAGGCCCTATTCTGCCATGTATTAGACTGCAAAATTATTTAAATTTCTTTTCCTCTAGAACTAATTTGAGTTATAGATGGAGTATAATATCTGAGCTATAGGCTAAACGCAGCAATTGTGAAGATTATTCAATAGATTGGCATGTGCATGCATTATTTGTATAGGAAATTACATGAAACAGGAAATACTAAATGAGAGAAAAAATGGCAAACTTGATAAGTTATTTCTATTCAAAATGTAACCATATTGCATAATATGATATATACGGTTATAGCTCCTATAATAATGAAAACAAAAACAGTTTTGGAAAGATAATAAACTCTCATATATGAACCTATAAACCAAAATAAAAATTATAATTGTGTAAATTAAACTTAAAATTACTTTTAGACAAACTTCACTATATATTTTTTTAATTTAGCATCTATAATTGACTGCTAATATATTGGCCATATATATTTTGGCAAACTGAGGTTTTTTAAGTTCTTTTGTAGTTTTAAAGAATTTTTTAGTAAGGATGGATTTAAGCAACTGGTAACAACCTGTGTTTAAGCTAATGCGTCATTATTTTAAATTTAGTAATTAATTGGTATAGAAAGTTATGGTTATAGCTGGAGGTGATGTGCAAACTAAAATATTATAAGAAAATGCGTCTGCTTTATCTATAAAACTATGTCTATATATATACAAAATATAATGTATTTGATGTAGTTTAGCCTTTATTAATGTAGGTAAATTGTTGCTTATAAACCACATTGACTATATAATTATATTATATATATTTAATTTGCCTTAACTGTTTTATAGCTAGAATTTAGTTTACAGCGCTATATTATAGAAATTCTCAAGTTTCGCAACTTGCATATACAAATAGCATTTATTTAGTTATTGCTTAAATAGCTGTTGTTGCAATCATTGAAATTACTTTTATTATAGAGGATATATCGCGCAGAGGCGTGAAATGTAAAAGAAACACAATAGCCATAATAAGTATAATAGCTTTATAAAGTTTACTTAAAGTGCTATACAATATACTCACAATAAAAAACTTAAAGCTGATGATTGTAGAGCTAGCCAAACGTGACAAGATATAGATAGTCTATAATAGTTATTTACTTTAATATTATAGGGAGCAGCGCGGTGACGTCAAGTATGGCACTTACCCTCTATTCACACTTAACAGCAAATATCAGCCATTTTTACAAATGTTCGAGCTTCTTGTTATACCGCGTTGTTGTAAGTTAGGACCAAGCACTGCTTGATTCAAATAAGTTGCACAAGGCTCCTATTGGACAGAAAAACTTTTGTGTCAATTATAGATCATTTGATTATATAATTGTCCAATAAAGTGTCATGGATCGTACCTAATAGTGAACTTTAAAAACTTCAATCTGGATACATTAAAATGACTGATATTTTACGTTTTAACATTTTTGCAATGCGGCAAAGTGTGTCTAGGGGGTAAGTCATGATTGTTTTTGTCCTACATTAAATTTTCCCAATCCTTGCTTAAAATACTTACCATTGCTTGTTTAAGTGCATTTAATTAATGTGTGATATGTAATATATCGATAGCCGTATAGACGCTGCAATCCCCTATATGTCATTGCACACAGAAGCACCAGTCCTACTAATATTGGAAGCTATAGTATTGCTGTTTTCCAAATATTTAGTAAAAAATAATCATATTAATAATGAAATGAAAAAAGTCACTAGAAATTTTTACTAGTATTTGAACATTAGAGCTGTTTTAACTTCATGATGTATATTATACCATAGAACCAGAGTTTGTAGCTATTAGGTGTTTATGGATGACTATAGCTAGCATGTACATGTATGTGTGACTATATGGGAATTGGCATTGCCAATTGATGATGTAAAATGATACCACCTTCCATATTTTAATTGATTAGCCACTCTGGGTAATTAATCTTTTTCTGACTCATCAATTGTAAAAGCATAGATTATCTGAGTTTATAATTATACCTGACCCTCATGTTTATCTATATGATATATATCTATTTATATAATCATGCAGGAATGACCTGTCAAATTAATTTTCGTAAATGGTTTAGTGGAAGCAATAAATAAGGAAGTCATTATAGTGTGTATGTATATGTAATTTTACCTTTCCTATTTTACCTGACACAGGTAGAATTTTGATCACTGCAAGACACTGAGGAAAAATAAGGCTTGTAGCTATTTCGAAATAAAAACAATAAATTGGTAAATAGTATAAAAGTATTACATACGATTATAAGATGCAAACAAATATTGTGCTTAGTCATAATTTATCATCAACAAGTAGAGAACAGATGTAATTAGGATATCACTTGTGGAAATTAAAGGCTAATGGACAACTCTTTTTGACAACTTTAGCGCGGAATTTGTATTGCAGTACCAATTTAGTTGTGTTTATAGTGAAAAATATTTGGTGATATCATCATGTTATGCAGTATATAAACAGTTTGACACTGTGAATATTCCACACTCTTTGTCAAACCTTCCTTTGAGTACGGTAAGCAGCAAACATATGGTTTTTGTTAATTTGACTTATGAATATAGCATTACAGTTTATAGAACTAAAATAGGCAGTTTTATATAGTCTGTGTATAAAGCAGATCAAAAATTTATTTTCACCATAATTAATATTTTTTTCTAATATTTTCCATGTTGCTCACAGGAGTATACAATTTTTTTTCAAAAGTTGTATCTTTCTCTTTTAGTATAAATCACTGATTACCACTGCAACATATTCTTATAATCTCTACTTGGTATAGAACTTCGCCTTAAAAGTTGTTTGTTTTTCAGAACTTATTGGAACTTTTTAAGATGATGAAACTTTTGCTGCCGCTGCTAGTTTTCTGCTTTGGAATTGGGCTGGTCTATTCCATAAATGGAACAAGCCATCATAGCCAGGGTACCACCCGAAAGCACTTCTCTAAAGCGTTTCACCAGCAAAACTCCAACAAGTATCTTGCAGCACAGGCTAACGGAGCAAAACCTCTCCACCCCAACCCCAACTTTTACTCTCACTCAAAAACTCTAGGCTTACCACAGCAACTAGGCCGAAGAAATCAACAGCAAACCGGGTAGAGTATATTAGCTCAATTATATACTATGTCTTTACTTAGAATGTCATAATTAGATTAGTTTTATGTTAAGTAAAATAATAATAATTGCCTAACAAAAGCAACATAAGGATTTTATACAAAACTATTCAATTAAAGTACGAATTTTCAAGTTGATAATTTTATCAAGCTATAACTAACTTTACCATAAAACTTTTTAAATATTTTTCACTATTGAGAGCACTTATTATAGTTACGTATAATAAATAATATTTCCTATATAACCTTATATGGCCTTGCGTAACCTGTATTAGAGAATCATTCAAAATAAGAAATTAAAACCAAATTTGTGTGACATGAACATAAAATATATTATATGATGCCTAACTTGCCTAAATTCATTAGATAAATCACTAAGAGCTTTCCTAGCTGTGACATATATGCATGTAATATTTATTTGATTGTATATATTATAGCGCATAAAATTTTGTACTTTTATATTAACAGAAAACGTTCACCTTGTAGGTTACTGAGACCATTATCTCAGGGGAATTCCCTGACTGCACACCAGCCTCACGTGGCCCCTTTACCGTACCGACCATTGAACCAACCTTCTCTTACTCAGTAAGTTAAAAACCGCAAACAGATATAATATCCTAACATTAATAATGCCTAATTTTAACAATTATAATAATAGAAAACGAAAAATAGTTTAAATTAATTTATGGTGTTCATAAAATTTATTATATAACTTTTATGTTTTCTAGACCTTTAGGGTCAATAGGCCAAAAGTCAGCAACTAGCCACAAATTACAGCCACCTTCTGCTTACCAAAACCCAGGCCTATCAACAAGATCTCGGTAAGGCAATGCTATGCTAAAGTTAATTTTATAATTTCTATTGTGTTCTATAAAATTAATATTTATATCATTTATCATCATTATTTAATGACAATGCAAAACAAACAAATTTTGTATAATATTGATGGTGTAACTGCAGCATAAACCAATTGCAGGGACAAATGAATTAATATATTATATGTTTTAAATCATTGTTATACATCAAAAGCTAAACGGTGTTGTCTATACATTGGAATTCTATTTAAGACAGTCTGTGTATTTATACTTCTTATAGACACATCCATAATATCATTTCGCTTTTGCTAATACTTGTAGGCTACTACAACCGATAGAATACAATTCAGTTAACTACAACCCAGGCACACCTTATAATGGTGCCCGCACATCCTATGCACAAACTTCCCACCTTGGAGCACCTTTGTAAGCCTTCTTTGTCCATTTGAAATTGACAAACATATTAATTATTTTATTATAATAATTTTGTTATTTTCTTTATTTCAATTTGTCACTATAATTTTCAATATGTACGCACTCTTTTACTAGGTTACAGAGCTTTGGTAAAATTGTGTAAATATTTAAATTTATCAAAAAAACATAATCTAATGCTTTGAGTGGCGGCACAATTGTCATTTGTTTTTGTTGTGAGTAATATATACCAGTATTATAATAATATGGTATGAAAATATTGAGTAATAATTTTTTTTTACCAATGTTGCTTCTACTTAAATTACTGCAAGCATTGGTCACTTTGTAAAGCAATAAAATTAGGGAATCAGTAATTTAAAATACTTATTTGTGTTTTTGTCTATTCCAAAATTTAACTTCTACATTAGAAACTGATTTCTGATGTTTAATTTTTATGCACAAAGGAGTAGAGGTAGATCAGTGTTTGGAGGAGCCAATGGCGGACGACTCATACCTGGAGGTTCCCAGAACAGTTTGTACAGCTTGCAACTCCTAAACTCTCAGTATCAGAGAGGGCAGATTGGCAGCAGGGGAGCCTATCAGAGAGGAGGTTTAGGGTATTCTCCTCAATATCAATATGGATCTCTTGGACAAAGGACTATTTATAACCAGGGTCAGCAATATCTATCACCGGGACAAAACTCTTTACCCTACAACTTGGCTAACCCTGGGTGAGTTTAAACAGAATTTTAAAGAAAGATAATGTTTTTACATAATATAAAAAAAAATATTTTAGTATCAATAGGAAAAAACTTTTCAGAATGGTAGTTTTTTGTGCAGTATTATTTAAATAATATCTAAAAATGCATGCTTGCAGGTCAAGCAAATCTCAGGTCAAGCAAAAATTATATAAATCAATGTTTCACCTTGACATAAACTGTAGAATAATTTTGTTTTACTGTTACTTTTTAGTTTCAATGGAAGGACAAATAGACAAAGGCCAATAACAACAGGAGCTAGGTTGAACCCAAGTATTTACCAGTCAAAGGCATACAACTCCCGTACACAAGGAACCCGATATGTCAACAGAAATACTCGGTATCTGGGCAGTCAACATCCTGAGTGGAGACAAATCTTCCAGCTGGGCGGAAATAAACTAGCATTAGTTCCTGGAGTTGGGTCATCAAGTAGTGATGTCTCATTTGATAGCAGTAGCCAATCAGGAGAAGGTTGGAGAAATATTTTCACGTTTGGTCGAGCACAAATAACGCTTTTTCCGGAAACTGGTTCAAGACAGAGTAAAAAAGTTTACAACATTGGCAAAGGGAGATTGATGTTAGGAGGCTCCGCTAGTGGACGTGGATTATACTCATCAGATTTATCTGATTAAATGAAAACTGAAATATAATTGGCTTAAAATAACCAAATTTTATTTTTAATATAGTTTATAAGAGAAATAATATTACACACTATCTCTTTCTAATTTAATTCATTTTTGTGAGTAATTTTTTTTCTCCCATTTTATTAATACAAAAAAATAATATAGAAAAAATTCTCAATGACCGAAATAGCTAGCTTTTGAATTAGTAAATTTTAAACATTATACTTTTCTGCTAATAATAAAAATTTCTGTTTCTAGAAAAATTATGCGAGCTTATTATCTTGGTAATTGCTGAAAAAGCAGAAATTGTAGTACTAATATAAGAATAAGCTTTATTGAGCATTTAACATGTTATAAGACCAAGTCGTAGAGAAAGAATGAGTATAACAATATGTGTATAAAACTATAGCTTTTTGTCTGCAAGCTTTACATAGCTTTCTCTCTTAAAGCATGCCTATGACAACAAGTTAGCTATAATACAATATATGAATATACAAAAGAAATAGTATGTAAATAATCTTAATTGCACCAACAAAATATTCCATCATAAACTGCTTGATCCCTTTAATTAAAGCAATATTGAATGAGGCAATCATACAAGCATAGCCACAATATGGCTAATTATAATATAGTAATAACATGCGAATTAATCATTCTAAAATTGTATTTATCATATAACATGTTCAAAAGGCTATATATGTTATTAATATGGTGAGGATAATAGGAATAAAATCTGCATTAGTATATATTACAAATAAAATATGTTGCTATATTACTTGATGGAACTTATATTATAGAAAAATTAAACTTCTATTATAGCCAGTGCTGATTCGAGTGCCATTTGCTGTGAAATGCTTAAAGAAGTATTAGTCATATGTTTCAAAGCAGCTGAATTAAAATATTTATACTCCATGACTCTGTAGACATAATATGCTATAAAAGAATTTTAGTAAAAAGTAAATTCAATAAAAAAATTTCAATTTTCTTTGTGTAAACAGTCACAGATGAAAATAAAAATGCATTTATAATGATAAATGTAAATATAAATAATAAAATTTCAAAGTTCTATATAATTTATATTAAATTTTGTATTACCCAAAATTTATTACAGATATAACTATAATAAAAATAAAAAAAAAGCCAGTTGAAAATATCAAGTCCTTATAAGCCAAGTCATGTCAGCGCAAAATAAAATTGTTATTATAATAATTTCCTAAGCTACTGTAGCTCTGTATAATATGCCATGACCTTTTTAGATTGCATGCAGCAGCTTTCTGCTTCTTGTGTAAACACTAGATATAGTTTACTTTCCACTGTCAGCACCACTTCCAGTAGAGCCAGAATTAGCTGTCAGAAGTTCTGATGAGTCAGATTTGAGCAACCTGTGTTTGGGAGAGAGTACAGATCTTGGCCTGGTGTCTTCTTCACTACTTTCCAAAGAGTTTGGGGGTGTTAATGGCTGCTCCACTCTAGTGAATCACAAAAATAATGTTTTTTAAGAAAGGTTTTGTAGTATTTCAGTATTTGTATTTTATATGTATATAAAAGGTTTTGTGCTTGCAAAATTTTTAACAACAAAAAATAAAACTATTTGTCTGGTTAATATATATTCAGTTACAATTGTTAGTAAATATTTTATAGTCTAATAGATTAAATATAGACAATGTTTCTGTGGTCTGTGCTGACGGTATTACAGTTTAATTAGAGGTTTATAGGAACAGTTTGTAGACACTTACATGAGAGGAGGTGCAATCCTGAGTATTGTCCGAGGAGGCAAAGTTGATGATATCACTGGATGAAGAGTTGGAGGGGAAACTGGTGGCAGATTCGTTGTAGTAAATGGTGGTAGAGTGGTAGTTGGTGGTGGTAGAGTGGTAGTTGGTGGTGGGAAAGTTGTTGTTGGTGGTGGTAGAGTTGTGGTTGGTGGTGGAAAGGTTGTAGTTGGTGGTGGGAAGGTTGTAGTTGGTGGTGGGAAAGTTGTAGTTGGTGGTGGAAAGGTTGTAGTTGGTGGTGGGAAGGTTGTAGTTGGTGGTGGGAAAGTTGTTGTTGGTGGTGGTAGAGTTGTGGTTGGTGGTGGTAAAGTTGTAGTTGGTGGTGGTAGAGTTGTAGTTGGTGGTGGTAGAGTTGTAGTTGGTGGTGGGAAAGTTGTTGTTGGTGGTGGTAGAGTTGTGGTTGGTGGTGGAAAGGTTGTAGTTGGTGGTGGGAAGGTTGTAGTTGGTGGTGGGAAAGTTGTAGTTGGTGGTGGTAGAGTTGTAGTTGGTGGTGGTAGAGTTGTAGTTGGTGGTGGAAAAGTTGTTGTTGGTGGTGGGAAGGTTGTAGTTGGTGGTGGAAAAGTTGTAGTTGGTGGTGGGAAGGTTGTAGTTGGTGGTGGAAAAGTTGTAGTTGGTGGTGGTAGAGTTGTGGTTGGTGGTGGGAAGGTTGTAGGCACAGGTGGTAAAGCTACAGTAGTTGTTGGGCGGTGTGTAGTATAAGTTACAGTTTGATAGCGTCTAGTTGTAGTCTTGTAGTATGGTCTTACGGGCTTGTATCGAGGTTTATAGTATGGTGTTTTGTAAGACGGTTTTGCAGTCACAGGCTGGTAAGCTGCAGCTGAATATGTTTTTTGATATAAAGGTTTCATTGGCTTCAAAGTAGTGCCGCTCGGCATGTAGTGAGATAGGCCCCAACTTTTGTAAGAGCCGGTTCTTGCGTAGGAAGCAGAAACTATCAACATTAGTGATGTCAGGATAATCAAACCCATTGTTAAAAAATAGCCCATCGCCAAACAATACCTAAACCTGAAAATAAAGCCAAAGATCAACTTTAGCTACTTTGAAATATATTAATAAAACAATGGAGTAACAACATAATAACAATTTACTATATAAATAGTATTATATGCTGCGCTTCAAAATAATTCTTCATACCTAATCCATATAATCAGTTGCCCTAAAAATGTCTTATGTATACAATATTACAACAAGAAAAAATTTTTAACTTATCACATTTTATAATTCAGTTGATTAAAAAAAACTTAGTTATACTATAGCATTATATTTTTTTCTGCAATGCACCATCTAATTTGAATTAATTATACAGTTGGATAATTTACCTCTATAATAACTTCTGTATAACCTATCTGTAGCACTGCATGTAACTGAATATTATAAATTTTCTCTCTCTTATATAATACCAGCTCTACTCATAAAAAAGATAATAGTACTCATTAGGGAACAAAGGAATCCTTAGTAAAAGATGCCACAAAAATTTAATTGACACTAATTTGAAGCATCAGGAAGTTTGATCATATCAAATGAAAGATATTACACACAGAATTTGTTTTAGCTAATTAAAAACATAAATTGACAGCAAAAAAAGCTCAATATTGCACAAATATTTCAATTTTTTATATATTGTAGACAATGAGAAACCATGATTTTAGAGAAAAATTTAACACTAAACTAATTAAACCAGTAATTATGTTAAGGTTCCTCTTTGCAGATTAACAAGCATTAAAATATTTCCACCTAGAGTAGAATGCCCATGATCTAAATTTAGAACAGTGCCTGCTATTGTTGAAGCATTAGCATAAATTAGAAATTTTTACAAAATGATAATAATAGACATTCGTGTGGTCTGAATATAAATAAATATAATTTTTGAACACTTCATAGCTAGTATTATATGTACCCGAAATGGAAGTGTTATTAGTAAAATTAATTAACAAAACAGAGATTTTTAATTAAATTAGTAATTTTTTAGTCATTGAAAACTAACAACTAAAACTATAAACACAACAATGGTTAGAGTACCAATTTTACAAGAGCTATCATGTGCATTATAAATTCATCATATTATTTAGCTTCCAAATTGAAACAACATAAACCAAACTTTATAACTCTTCACCTTCACCTCTTCACCTGTTTAAGCAATAGTCTTTGCTGCAGCTTTTAAATTATGAATATTTAATGAACTGAGAATTTTTGCTTATTCTAATATAAAACTATGCTTAATAATTTCCCAATTGTTATATATAATATTAGTAAAAAGTTGCAAAATAACTGTTTATTTGAAACAAGTTCTACTTTGTTCACAATGAATCTAATCTAAAGTTTTGCAGCTGAATTTTCCTGAATTCTATTACATATATAGCTTGCAATGAGTCTTCGGCTAGTGCATTACATAACACTGTTGAATCATCTACTAAGCAGGATTCTCTTTTATATAACTTTGAATCTAATTTGAGTTTTTAGTACCGGAAAGTTACCTAAGATATACAATTTAGTTTTCAAGTATATTATATATTATAGAAAAAAATGAATTCTACCGAAAGTTTACCTGTAGTGTTTATAGCTTTAAAATTTCTTTTCGGCCTTGTTTACAATAGCAATTAGGAGCATTTGAGTATAATTAAAATACAACATGCTATTACAGCTACTGGTATGTTGCCGCTATAAGTGCAATGAGGTGAATATCTAATATAGCAAACTATCTTAAATTATTCTTTAGTTGCTTTTGTTATGAAGAGGTTAGTTTAGCTCTATATAAAGTCTAGAGTTGTGAGTTGAAAGGCTCTTACCTGGGAGAGCAGTTAGATTACTTAAATTAGCACTGCATGAATGTATTCAGAAACATCATAATTAATACAAAATAAATCTACCTAAAACACCAAACTGTTATTTGTTAACATATAGCAGTATATTCAGCAATAATATTTTGACAAAAATTCATAGTTTTGTGCAGTTCATTATACATTTAATGAATAACTATTTTGTCAGTTTTAGCTGTTGTACCAATAATTTGCTTGGTTTCTTTCTACTTCAGGCTTTCTAATACTCAAAGGCTTTTAACTAAAATAACGTAATATATATAGATATAATCAAAGATGGCCAGGTTCATTATACTTTAATATATTTTATTTGAAACCAACACATATTCATTCTAGGCTTATAAAATAATCTTTGTCTGTTTATAGTAAGTAGGAATATTCTAGTGGTTACCGTTGATCTTTTATTATAATAATACATATTCTTTCAAATAAATATAATTCCAGGGTTTTTTACTTTTGTTTTCTGAAATATTGTGTTAACATTTTTTTACAAATTTTGGTGCAATAATTCTAGTAATTGAACTACATGTATATTCTGTTGCATGCTCAATAGTTATACTAAATTTTAATATACATGTATTAGTTTAATATTAGCTTCGTACAATTCATTTGAATTGTCAAACAAAAATGCATTCTAATTTTTATTTTCTCACACTATCCTTCGGGAAAATTCCAGCTGAAGAGTAGTGGGAATAATATGACTGAACTTGAGTATTTGCTATTCACTGCATACAATGCTCCAGACAGGAAAAAGGAAGAGCTTAAAGACATAAGTGTGTCTAGCCAACATAATGAATTACTTAAATTTAATATAAATAAAACTTTTTTGTGGCAGTTGCTGGTTAAATCAAAGCGCAAAAGTTTAAAAGTCATAATTTACATTGATTGCAATTGCTTCCCTTATTTCGTGCCACTAAATTTATTTATAATTATTATATAGATTTATTGATATATTACTTATAGAAATATTTAAATTATAATATAATATTGTCTTTCCAGGTATTTAGAAATTAATAAAGTAGAGTGCAGACAAAAAATAGCATAAAAGAAGCTATTTATTTCATTCAGTATTTTCTAATTCAATCACAATTAATTAGTATCATACTGTTTCTAATATAATGCTAAACATGTCATAACAGTTATAACAAAGAATTTGCTTAGTTCCACAGAGCTGGCAGGTTGTTGGTAAAATTGCTTGCAGTCAATTAATTTATAGACATGCCGAAACTTTACAATTCTATTATAACATCTCTCTAGCTAGCATGTTTTCTTTCAGCTGAAATTGAGAGATTTAGTTCAGAATTTAAAAAATAAGTTATAAAAAAATATTCAACCTAAATATAAATTTTCAAAGTAGAAAGCTGTAGATATCTAGTATAACCATGTGCCTAAAATTAAAGTTCCTAATTTATTAATTTTTTACAGTACATTGAGGTTAAAACTAAATGCAATACACCAAATATATTTTGCTATATAAACAATATACCAATATAGGCATGCATAATAATATATTAGGCACCTATTGGCTTTTATCAATTTATTATAGCGCCATAGGAGAGGTAACTATAATTTATTTATGAATAATCACTTGCTATAGAGCCAACACACCACAAGTTGACACATCATATTCATATAACCAGCCACAATGAATAAATCATAAATCTTTCTTTGCGTATATGCTATATAATCTTGCAAAGAGATTCAGAATTTTATATTTCCGATTTTTGTTGATTGTTGAAACATGAAGGATATTGTTAATTGATAATAGTTATATGGAGAGCTGTGGTTTGTTGCTGACGTAACATCTAATCTGATGAGTCTCTACTAGGTCATGGGGATCTCTGCTGCAGGAATATTCAGGTAGTGCCAGGCAAGAAGCCACATGCATTTTTCCATGTGTTATTCAAAAGTGCTGTCGTTAAGAAAGCTTCAAAACTTTAACATCAGGGTTTTTTACAGGAAGAGAAATTTTTCTGTAACATTTGTTGCATATAACATAATATATTGTTATAAAAAAACATTGTCAAATATTTTAAGAAATTTGTTGGACTTACTACTTTCATTTAGTTTTATTTAAATTATTGACTTAATTTGCGTATGTATAGCAATTCAATTGTTACCCTTTGCACTTGAAATAACTCTCTTTAATTAATATTTGGTTATACATACTTATTTTGCTTTATCTAATATAATATCAAGTTTACAATAAATATAGTGTAAGGCTTTGAAAAATAAAATACTTTCTTGATAAAACAAGACAAAAATTGCCAGTATATATGTTAATAAAATGTATGCGATTCTGACAGTAGAATTATCTAGCGCAATTTGACAATTAATTGTTACTTTCTCAAATACATTTTAGCAGAATTATATTTTGCTTAAAACCCTGCAGTTAGTCAATTTATTTTAAATGAAAATGCTTCAAAACTTCTGCAATTGGTATATGTGCATGCATGGGCACCAAATCAATATTTAAACTGGTTCCATTATAGTTAATATTCACTCAATTTATATTATTACATGAATTTTTTTTTCTAATGTGTTCAAACCCATAATTTTTAAAGCATATTGTGGCAGTATTTTTGCTAAAATGAAAAACATAATTACAGTATAATATATATTAGAGCCAAGTTGCAAAGTAAGTAAACTATACATTATGAATTACGAGCTATTATATATAATCATTTTCATTGCCGTATAATATTACGTTGCTGCTACCATAAAATTTTCAACAAATCAAAACCATTTTAAGTAATTTACATTTTTCAAGAATATTAATATAATGACATTATTCTTAGGTACGTACACATATTAGAAAAAACATATATTTGCTATTTATTTAATATAGCTCTGTTTTTTTAGGTCTGCTATAAAATTATATTATGCCAATTGGATGCTTGAGTACACTCTTATAGTTTTAGGTTGCAATGAGAAAGATAATGCAGTAATCAGTCAAACAATTGACAGCATTATGTTTTATTTTGGGTAATTATAAATTGCTGCAAAAAATGAGCTAACCTATAAAAGATAATTTGGATAAATCAAATTAAATAATAAGAGATGTTTGTTTTGTTTATCAGAATTATATTTTTATTTCTCAGCCATCACCCTATAAATTTGCATATTGGTTATATTTAAACACAGGTGTTTGAAAAGGTAAAGAAAGATATAAGCAAATTAATTTGCTATGCTGCTAAATTAACATAATAATTGCAAAACTACAACAAAGATAATTTGTCAAATTAACTGACAGCAGTAGAGTTGTGATATAAGTAGCTTTTTTAAGCTTTGGTACAGTTACAGAAGAAGTATCTGTAGTCAAAGACATTCATAACAAATTAAAAAGAAATTTAGCAACAGGAAACACTGTATAATGGCATAGTTTTAGGGTAATAATGCAGGACAAAAGTAGCAAAGTAATTAGTGCCTTCTAATCTGATGCTGTTCCAAGGAAAATGATTGGCTGCTGCTGCTGCTGCTGCTGCCGCTGCTGCTAGAGTCTCCCAACATTAGCCTGCCTCTTCCAATGTTGAAAATTTGTCTTCTTGCGTCACCATTCTTACCAAAGAGAATAACTTCTCCTCTTCTATATCTGAAGATGTTCCTTTCATTTGATTGGCTGCTGCTGTGGAATGAGCTGTCGCTGCTGGATGAACCGGAACCAGGAAGTAAAGCAAGTTTCCTTCCTCCCATTCTAAAGATCTGTCTCCAGCCACGTTTCAGATCATCATCATCAGAGGAGGAGGAACTAGAACTAGAAATAGAACTGGAACTGGAAAATCTGTGATATCTGCTGACTCGGCCATGAACCCGACGTCTTGAGTGGAAGATTCGGTTTCTTTGCCGTCTGCTCTGAATTCTCCTTCTCTGTAAGTTGCTGCGGAGCTGCTGGGATAGATGTTGAGTCCTTTGGCTTCTGAAATGGGAAAGCCTTTCAATACGTCTGCGGTCTGCTACTGTCTTTGCTGTGATTGGTCGACCGTCCTTGGTTACACCAATCACAGGCCTGCCTCTGCTAGTCTTCCCATACCAACTGTTAAAAGAAACAAAATAAAGTGAAACCTAAATTTTATTTATTACTAGCCAAAATTAAGTATTTTATGTTTTCAAAATGCTTCAAACAATCAAACTAATTAAAATCATAATATATATATGTATTGTTGGTAAAAAGCAGTAACCAGCAAGTATAAAAATATAGAAGCAATGAGAAATCTTAGTCAACTATTAGTTGTGCCAACACCAAACCTGCTTTACAAATTTTTTGGTAATAATTCAAAAAATTACCGAATTTTATCTTTTGATTTTTGTATTTTATATTCGAGCTGAAAGATGCATGTGTCTTGAATTTTCGAGAAAATGCCGTAAATCGCATCAAAGTCTTAAATACAGATAATTTATGCGCATATATCTAATTGCATGCATATTTATATTAGTTGTGCAATCTGATATGTTATGTAATCCTACTAGCAAAATTTTTTTAGAGATTAAAAAAATTTAGAAGTAATGGTATCTATAAATAGCTGACACTGTGATAAAATGTCTAACTGATAGAGGAAGCAACTCACAATGGTTTTCTGTGTCCTGCGCTGTAGTGTTTTGTCAATCTGTGTTGCACAACATTTGAAAGCCTGTGACCTTGCCTATGACCTTGATTATGACCTTGCCCATAACCTTGCTTATGATCCTGTAGAGTGTGGTATTTATCATGGTGAATTTCCTTAGGGTATTTGTATCCTGCTCCAGGTCCCTGCAGGCAATCCGACCAGCAAACTAACGCTGTCAGCGACAGCAAAATGGCTACGGCTACCTTCATGGTGATAAACAGTCTGCTAAAAATAGCATTCATTAAATAAATTTTATTTTCATTGAACAAAAATAAGTGATGCATCTAGAAAATAGAAATTTTCAGACTTCTAAATTTATGCGATAAAATTATTTTAAAGTTTAATTTACCAAAACCTTTTTTAAAGCCAAGATTTACCAATTTTATTTTTTAAAATATTTTGTGATATTTCAAAACCTTAGCAGCATTTTGAAAATAAATTTGTTAATATGTGCTGATAAAATTAGTATACTATGTATCAATGCTTTATATCTATATGATTATTTTAGGTATCAATTTTTTTTCAATATTTATGCAAAAAAAGTATTATTTAAATTATCGTACCATATTACAAACACTTACCTATTGGGGTACAACACAAGCACAAAAGCTTAAACTGACAAAACAGCTGCTTAATTTTAGCTTTTATAAACTACAAAGTTTCTATAAGTTTTGTAATTGGCTAATAAGATAGGCCGTGCAGCTGATTATTAATTTAATAATTATATTAATTGCTTCCTTAACTTTTGTCTGCAGCTTTAATTGGTCAAATCACCACAAAAATGTATAAAGTGTAGCATTAGTTCTAAAAAAATATATAGCAGAAATATTCTATGAATATACTTCACAAAGCTATTGGCTGCAGATGATAAAGTGTGACTATAAAATCAAAATACTTTGCCAGCTTAAAGTCTGACAGAAATATTGTGGAAGTAGAAAAGGATATTCTGTAAAATTAACTTTAAGTTAGCAAACTTATGGAATGATTGAGTCTAATTACTGATGAATTAGGTTTAGATATATGTCATGTTGTAGCTTCCACTTCAATGACACTTCTTTAAGACTCTCAATTTAAAAAATTCAAATTAAGCTCTACAACTTTATATTATTGCAAAAATAATTTGAACTTAGAGTTTCATTATTATAGGAATATGAATTCTGTCCTAAAACTTAAATGATGGTTCTAGTTAATATTTAACAAAATGTAAAGTTTTTGACCAACAGCTATCTAAAAAATGTTTATATTATTTATATTGATTACCATTTTCACGTTTGTGCTTTGATTATAACTAAATAATGCAGCCTTTAATAATATGCTATTGAATTGGGATAAAATACTGGCAATAGAGTACTCTACATATAATGAATTACAACCGCTCAGCAATTTAAAGCAATTATGGTATATAGGCTGATAAACTTTTGGTGTGAAACTTATATATAATAATATTCTTTCATAGTTTTACAATTACAGCACAATCATTTATTTTGAATATTATATTGATACTATTTTAGACATTTTAAGTTATTATAACTACTAATTTTAAATTAACTTATATCTGTGTGCTGTGTGTGCTGTGTGTGCTGTGTGCTGTGTGCTGTGTGTGCTGTGTGTGCTGTGTGTGCTGTGTGCTGTGTGTGCTGTGTGCTGTGTGTGCTGTGTGCTGTGTGTGCTGTGTGCTGTGTGTGTTGTGTGCTGTGTGCTGTGTGTGTTGCATGATTTGCGTGTTTTCAGGTAAATGCAAAGTTATTGCATATTGCGATCAGATACCTTTGCATTTTCTCATATACAATTCCGTTTCAAATGCATTAGAAATAGAGCGGAAATATTTAGGTAATGAAGTCTTAATATTATTGCCATCAGGGATTTAAAATCTCAATTAACTAACATAATGTCATTGACTTGCAATTTGAAACTCATAATTAAAACATGGCAATTATAGTTTGAACTCTTGCTGCACACTAAGCAATATTTATTATATATTAGACCTAATAAAACAAAAAATTTTGTGACCGGAGATAAATTAGAGAAAAGTATGCACAGGAACTATATAGATCACCTGGGAAAAAGACAAATTGCAGTTAAGCACATAAAACAATAAACGTATTGGACAAAAACTAAAGGGACAAAAGGGCTAATGCATGTATACACAAATAGGCTTGTTCACAATGACATTAATGTTTTAATATGTTTGATGTTTTAGCAACAGTGCCTATTATAAATGCAACTCCGTTTTAATTTTTCTAGCACTGTGGCGTGAGAAATATGGTCTCACCATTTTATTTACAGATTATATACTGAGACAATGTTATATGGTAGCAAATCTAACATATTTGACGTGATTACTATATTATATATATATATATATATATATATATATATATATATATATATATATATATATTCATATATATATATATACATATATATATATATACATATATATATATATACATATATATATATATATATATATATATATATATATATATATATATATATATATACATATATATATATTATATACATATATATATATATATATATATATATATATATATATATATATATATATATATATATATATATATATATATATATATCCCATAATTCATTACCATATAGTAAGGCTATATAGTCAGTACTGCAAACCTGCAAAGTAAGGCTCTGAAAGAGAGGCTTAAGTCAGTCTGTTGCCAATTCGTTCTTCATTTCTGTAGATTTTACCAAATTTTGTGTTTACCGGTGAAAATATATAAACTATCTTTTTTTCAATCTGTGCATTAGAATACATCATACTTTTTATAAATATTTAAAGCACTGAATGGTATTTAGCTCAGGGTAGAAAACTCTTCATTGAGTTTGCAAAAATGTTCAAAGAGTAAGCTAGAACCAGAGCAATTGCTAGAACAATTTTGTGTTGCGCATTGTCTTGTTCTAGGGGGTATATATAAATAATGTTGTTACAGTTATTTCTAATTGCAGCAAAACCATTCTCATTACTCTGCAAAACTATAACAAGTAAATAAAAACATCCTAAATATTATATTAACAATTAGGCTATAATACAATCACAAGATCACGCTGACAAAGTTTGGTAACCATGGTGATCAGTGTTATATATGCTTGCAAGATTTAAACATACAGCCAAAAACTTCTTAGTGCAATGCAGCGTACACTATAATAGCCAAACCTTAATGTAAACATTAATGAACCATAAATAAACATTATTAGGTAAGTTGAACTATATAATGGCATTATCTATTAAAAACATTGATTTATTTGCTTACATAACCTAAACATATATATAGTGAAATGATAGAACATTAATTAATGCTTCAAAATCACTTAACATGTATGTTAATAAATCTAGCATTTTACATAACTTTATGTTTAAATAATATGTCCTTGGGTCATTGACTAATACTTAAATATAACTGTTTAAAATATAAAGATGATCACGCACCATCAGCTAATAATGAAGTTTTCCCAACTTGAAAAGCAATAATATGTTGCACCATAAACTAATACATTTTGTGAATATAATTTATATTCAATTATAACTTTATTGCCAACACTGTAATACTGTGCTGAAGTAAACAGCAATAGAGGAATGCTTATGTAGCCACAAACAATTTAAATCCTATGACATTCTCTACATGCTTTCTTCATATTCGTATTAATATGTTCCCAATGACTCATATTATAGCAATTAGACAATTCAAATAATATAGCGAACAAATTTCTTCTCTAATAAAATTATGATTGAAATTTATCAATCAATAACACACGAATCTAAAAATCAATAGTGTTTATGATAGTTAATAAAAAGTAATTTTCCTTTTATACGTAGCTTTACCCAAGAGATTATTTTACATAAAATATAATGTTTTACCAAAGTTTCTATATACCAGGTAATTGTAATTAGAGGTTTTAGCTTTTCTTTTGCAGTGTATATATAGCTGCGTCTAGCTTCTAATAGAGTATAAATAAAGAGTAAATGAAGGGACAGTGATGAAGTTGCATTAGAGCCAATCATACACTCTGTCAAGACCCAGACCGGTCAGCTACTCATAACTCTAAGTAAATCATTATTACAGGAATGCATAAATTAGGAACTATATAGTAGATTGTATTTTCTCTTTTACATTCAGTTATTTTACACGCAACAGAAAGGCTACTATGATTGCTGATGATTATGTTTTTAAAAGCTGCATTCAAATGGTATTTTCAGATTGAATTTGATCATAATTAAAGTTTCTCTTCTATATTGAAATTTTGCAATAAAACATTATGTTGATTTGCATATACACAACGACACCCATGACATAAATATTTCCACATTAAAAATATAATTTTCTCAATACTATTTCACAATCCATCTTCTCAAGTTTTAGTAAAACATTAATTTTATTCAGTCAATGTTATTGAACCGTAAAAGTTTATTACTGTAAATTGATTTATGACAAATCACAGTAGATTTTCAAAAAACTATGTACCATTCTATAACTCAAGTCTTTTCCTCTAAACAAGCATTTCGTGGTGCAGTAATTTCTCAGCATGCTTCACCTTTGTTAAGCTAGAACAAAACTGATATTCATGGTTTCATCCCAGTTATAGACGCTTCCCATTTAGACCCTATTTTTCATTTTGGTACAATAATAATTAATGTAAATATAACTGTCGTATTGATTGCTAATAATATGCTGATAGCTACAATGGCTAATATAATGTATTTAAAATAATAGCCAACTTTTCACTTGCTTTCCTTACTTCTTACTAATAATATGCTTTCTGGTGAATAAATGTCAATTGGACAATACAGAGTCCAATAGTAAACAATAAGCATATAACCCTGAGACCATTATATATGCTTTCTTTGCATTTTCTATTTTTATTTAACTTAATTTAATGCTGGTCGCTACAACTCTTCATTTCTTAGATTAAAAGCTGCTATACATTTAGCTGTACTCATTGAGACTTCCATGTATGTAAGCTAGACACTTATACTCAATTGAAGTCCTTCATTTTTAATAACAAAGCTCCACCCTTAAGCAGCTGGTCTCCTGTTTATTCTGCTTATAAACTGAGGGTCAGCATAGCTTTGACCCATTTTAGCAGTTCTACCATTCGTGATATAATATGCAATTCAGGAAAAATTATAAATTATACAAAACCCGTAAAACTATACGACACATTTTTTCATAGAGTTTCTATAAAGTCTCATTAATACCCACGAATGTATTACCCCCTATTCACACTTACCGTACCGTACGCCGTAACAGCAAATTTTAGCGAGTTTTGTTAACATCCGGGCTAAATCGTACTCCGGTATACGTTGCGGCGTTGATCAAGCAGTGCTTGATTCAAAAAATCACGGCAGGCTCCTATTGGGTAGAGTTGATCTGGTACTAAAATTTAAAGAACATTTTCGCTAGTTTATTTTAATCGCTTATTTTTGATTTAATTTAATCAATTCAAAAGTTTTAAAAGATTAAAAAATGTTTATCCGGCTTGTTTGAATTAAACTCAGCTTAAAAATCTAGCTTTCCCTAATCACAAAATCAAGCAAATCAAAAACTTAAAAATGATTTGGACGGCTTAAATATTCATTATTTAAATTAGTTTGCACAATTATTTTAAAAACGAATATTATTTAAAAAAAGATTCTTTTCATGTAATTGCTTTTATTTAGTAAATAGCAATTATATAACATCTTTTGATAAGAATGTTGCGAATAATTTGTAAATAATATTCAAAGGCGTTCAAATCACCGCAGACAAGAGTTGGCTTTATTATGATTAGTCACAGCTCAACGTCATGCATTGTACTTTTACGGCAATGTGTGAACACCCATTGACAAAATGCAACAGCGTCGCCATTTTATTTTTGCTGTTACGGCGTACGATACGGTAAGTGTGAATGAGGGGTTAGCGTGCCAATGTTTACCTTTACTTTCCTTGTACAGTGCAACACGATAGCCAAACAACAAAGCTAATATTAATGAACCATAAATACTATAATTATGAAGCAACTTAGTGTTTAATGACCTATTGAGCTGTTAAATAATTTGTTTACATTAGTTTAATGATGCCTGCGGTGAAATCAATGAAGCATAAATATTTAAGTTAATGCAATATGCTTTATTGTTCTTCATACCATTACATATTATATACTATGTCTTTGCATCTTTTGAAATATTTGAATTGCTAATATATTATATGGATAATGAAACCAGCTGGGTTATTCCTGCATATATACTCCAACGCCTAATCTGAAACTTATTTTATTAACAGAGAATAGTGCAAGGGCCAGTTATTAACGGTTTAATCGAAAAAACATGTTCTTCAATCATATTATAGCTGGTAAAGTCTTTGGGGACTTTGAAGATAGAAATGCAAATCACTTACAGCACGCAGTTATAATCAATGGCTGAATTGCTACTCAATTCAAATAACACATAAAAAATGTATTTGTATTACCAATAATTACTAAACAGATATTTGAACTTGCAAAAATAATTGAACTAACTTATTTTATGAGCTTTATTTATATTTGCTGCACGTTTTGTGCTGCAATTATTTGATTAATTTTTGGAAGTTCCTCTAATAAGAAGTAAAACTCATGAACACGTTGTGTGAAGTAAATAGTTAATAATTTAATAGAAACTAGACTACTTATGCCTGGCTTTTTCTTATTTTATATTAAGCAGTATCAATAGTTGTTTTGTATTTTTCCGTACAAACAGAAAAGGCAACAGTGCTTCTGAATTTGTTTTCAAAAGATGTCAACTTTAGACTAATAACTAGATACCATTAGAGTGCCATATGATGACACACTCAAACGACTTCATGAAATGAACATTGAAACTTGTCTCATCTCCCATTATATGAGTGCAAACTTGCAGTATTCATTATTTAATAATTTAGATATAGACCTTTGGTCATTAATTGTCACTTAACTATATTAATGTTTGCATGGCAATATATTATCTTTATACTGATCATAAAATATACAGCATTACAGATGATTAACTTTTGCACTTTGTTTTGGTATCTACCCAACTATAATGAAATAGCCATTTGTTGTATTATGGATTACATGCCAGAAGCTGTTTTATTTTTGGCACTTAATTTTATATTCTAAAGCTTCATCATCTTTATATAGCTGCAAACTGCACAAAGGCTACATGAGCTATGTTATTGACGTACTTGTTTAAACAAATAAACATTTAATTGTTATTGTCTATCCTGCTTTTCATAATATATAGTTAAAATATTTGTATATTTCTGATTGCTGTAATCTACTGGCTGTTTGAGGGTTGCATGCCTAAAAAGCTTTGCAGGCAGCAATTAAAGTTGCTTTAAATTTGTAAATTTGAATCTTGAAGTAACTTTGAAAAGTTTTTGTAGATTTATCAATCACTTCCAGTCATTTATAATATTTTTTGCAAACTTTTCATACCAAATTCTGACTTTAAGAAGATAACATATGGAGCAAGCTAAAATTTCTTAGATGTTTTTGTCAATACTACTCATTTTTATCAAAAAACAAAAGCTGTTTAATTATTGCAACTGATAAAGTTCATGTTGCCTAGAATTATATTAAAATTTATTTTGAGAAAAAGTCTTTTTCCACTAATGACTTTATCATTTTTCGAGGCAATTATAATTTATATTTTTTTTTTTGTTTTAAAATGATAAAAACAGATTTTGATAAGTTTCATAATTAAATTTTCTCTAGTAGTAAAAACATTTCAGATTTCTACCTATTCAAATTTCAATTGCAAAAAAATTTAGGATGTAATAATGTTTTAACTATACATGTACTTGCATGTACCTGCGTATTGGAAGTTAAAAGAAAAAGATTTCTACATGTCAGCTCTGCAGCTTTTTAAAGAGTAAAAATAACAAAATTATCAATTGATATATTGCAATTAATTATACATTTAAGCTGTTAATACGCTAAATTTATTATTTACTTCAATTAAATAATCTATTGTAACTAAATTATGTAGTTTATCATGTATATAGTATAAATATTATAAACTAGAAATATAATTATTGAACTATTACAATCAGTAAAATGCATGTAACTACATTTTGTAACATGAAACAGCAGGGATTTCTGTGCATATGAGAGTACCTATGGCCATGTGCCTTGTTGCGTAATGGTTAGTGCACTTATTTACCTGCAAGCCCAGTTTGAATAGCAGTGGGGACAAAAATTTTGAACATGTAAAACCTGTAACATTTGCCAATAAATAATAAGCCTTCATGATTTCATTCAGATCAAACAATATATCAAATCTGTTTTAGATGACTTCAACTCACGCCTCAACTGTTTGATAAAATCTGGAGTGTTTCTTCACAAAACTGAGAGTATAAAAGGCGAAGGTTAGACTCTAGAATTCATCACATGCTGAACTGTTGACTTGTCATTCAACTTCAACATGGCTCTCACCCTCAACCTCCTGGTGGTCGCAATTCTAGTTGGTAAGTTTTTTCAATCACATTTATTGACTTTAACTTACAAGTTTAAATCTAAAAAAAAATTTTTCATCTCCAAAAAGAAAATACAAAAAATTGAATATAGCTAATTTATGACTTTAAAATGTTGAATAATTTAAAAAAAAATTATTTTAGTCAAGAATGCTTGTCAAAAACTTAATTTGTTTTGATGAGACAAAATAAAAATTATAAAAACCCGAAATATTTTTAAAATAATCATAAAATTTTACAATAATAGACAACTATAATAATTATATAAAATACTAAATCTCACACTTTATCCATTTTTGTTTTTTATGAAAATTTACCAAGCATGCATGCATGTATTACTAAAATTTTTTGATGTTTTTATCTTACAAAAGTTGAAATCAAGGAATATTTATTACAGGATATGCCCATGCTATAACTTTCTTCAACTGCAATCTGCAAACTGGTGCAGGATGTGACAATTCTACGCACTTCACTTTCTTAGGTAGCAACCCATACACGACTCCAAACTCCTTGTGCAACATGAACTACATGTAAGATATTTAATACAATAGCATCCTGAAGTTATTGTGATATTTCTAGTCAACATTTTAAATGACTAGAAATAAAAATTTTATTTAAAGCAATGTTTAAAATGTGAACTTTTCTTCATACTTTTCATATTATACTGCTATATCTAAAACATAAAATACAATAATCAATAGCTATAGTGTTTGATCATAGACCATTAGCTGTTTTGTTTTGCAATATAAAGCTTGTGTTTATTTTTAGGGTTACCGTGTCTCTCCCAAACACTGCCTCGGGCTTTTACTGTTACTTCTACATGGATGTTCCTGAACAGTACAGATATGTTTACAGCATATCAAATAGCGGCTACTGTAAGTTATCTATTGTAATATTTTATTTTAATAAATTACGTCTACATATAGATGGACATAATTTTTTATTTTAGTTACCAATATAATTTATATTGCAGGATTATATTCAAAATTTGAATATTTCATGAATTATCGAAACATCTGGTAAAAATTTCGAATTAGTTCACTCAATTGTATAAAAAATAATTAGGTTTTTTGCTTTATACTATTTATTGTAACCTAACCATGCACATTTGAATCTAATGAAACAGTAGTTTCCTTGAAAAATTTATTTAAACTAGGTAATGTCAACAATTATTAATGTTTGTAGTACCATGCATAGATGCAGTTTTGGTAGAACTCAATAAACAACGCTTAAGGCTTTTAGATTTAATAACTTTACATTTTATTTTGTTACTTTAAAAATTTCAACAAGGATGAAACTAAATTGATTGTTTTTATTTATATCTGTAGCCTCTGATAAGACACACATCTATGGATATGGGAAAGATGCTACTGTCAGACTGAGAAATAATGGTGCCTCTCAATATTTCTCTAACTATCTTCGCTATAGACACGCCCATTCTCACCCTGATGACAACAGCTACAGGTGAGATTTTTAACCTGCCTCAAAAACTTGGTATTCAATTTAGTTATAGCATTCCACTCTGATAAAAACTTAAATACAACTTCTATTAGTATAATGAGTTATTTACTTTAATTATATTATATTATATAGTACTTACTGAAGGATATTTCTATTGTCTTTTATTTTGACATTTTAGGTTTTTTATTTATAGGGGATTGTGGAACATTAGTTCAACATGAGGATATTTTAAAATAAAAATGCGATTTTATTATATATGCGTTAAAAAACAACTTGAGAGAACAACTAAAATAAAAACATTATGATTCTTATTATTTAATAGATTTAAAAGAACTCCCGACGTCTAGTTGATGTATTTATTAATTTAATGAAATTACAACATACCTTTTTTAGTTGGATTCGTTGGACTGTGCAGGACAACAGATTTTCTATGTACAGTACTGCTCCTGCATCCAGCCGTGTGGGACACCCTAACCTCTTCACTCCTACCAACACCGAAATGAGTATCGGTCTCAACCGACATCACTTGTACAATTCTTATGGAAGTGGTCTGTGCAGAGCTTTCTGTCGAATAATACAAAGCCCTTTTGCATCCCAGTCTCAATCAGATGTACCTGATGGTCAAGGGGCAGGGGGAAATACTGGAGGTAGTGGAGGTAGTGGAGGTACTGAACTTGAAGGTGACGATCCCGAAGGAACATCTGCACCATCACTAGAAGATCTAGCTAAGCTTGAGAATAGTCCATAAGTGACTGGTACCCTTGACTATAACTTCACAATTGGCTTGATTGTATATTAAATACAACAAAACACACCATATCTTATGTCATAATGCATTGTGGCTCTTTTTATCTTACCTAAACGCTAAATTGTAACAAGCATTTTACTTTTTTAATTCATCTTTTTTATTACTTTTAAATCTAAATAGTTGCTAAAACTAACTACAAGTTTTCAAACCTAACAACCAATTGCCTAATAAAACTCTGTCAAACTGCAAATAGTAACTTGTATATTCTGCATTCTTATAAACAATCCCAATCGTATAAAGATTGAGGTTAATTATAAGCATACAAATGCAAACTCTCTACATACGCTTTCTTTACATTTACATCGATATTTTCACATAAAAATAGCAATTATACTATTTAAATAACATTGCAAACGGGTTTTTCTCTCACAAAATTTATATTCAATTATAACTTTATTGCCAACACTGTAATGCTGTGCTGAAGTAGACAGCAATATAGGAATGCATATGTAGCCACAAACAATTTAAATCCTATAACATTCCCTACATGCTTTCTTCACATTCGTATTAATATGTTCCCAATGACTCATATTATAGCAATTAGACAATTCAAATAAACAAATTGTTTCTTTAATAAAATCATAATAATCAATAACACATGCATCTAAGAATCACTAGTGTTTATCACAGTTAATAAAAAATAATTATTCTTCTGTAAGTATAGCTTTACCCAAGAGATTATTTTACATAATATAATGGTTTACTAAAGTTGCTATATCAGATTTAACTGTAATTATAGGTTTTATTATATAGCTTTTCTTTTGTGGTATATGTAACTGCGTCTAGCTTCTAATAGAGTATAAATAAAGAGTAAATAAAGGGTCAGTAATGAAGTTGCATTAAAGCCAATCGTGTGTACACTCTGTCAAGACTCATTTTGACTACTCTTAACTATGACTAAATCTTCATTATACAGGAACACTTAAAAAACTAGACCATCTAATGCACTTTGCGTTTTTTTTTATTAAGCAGCAGAAAGGCTATATGATTGCTGACAAAGATGTTTTTAATGCTGCATCTGGATGGTATTTGTGAAGGTTTTGCACTAGATTGGGCTTGAAGATTGCACTTTATCTTGGTCAATTATCTCACCGCTGTCGCAGCTGTTGTAGCTTTATGCACTACTATAAGTGGGGTGTTATGTATGCACGAGTAATTACTGCGTGTCCACTATGATGTTATGCAAAGCTCGAAACTCGTTAACTTTAATGAAAGAACTTTATTGAGGTTCATAAAGAGTCATAAAGAAAGTAACAAAAGAGTACAATTACAGAAACAGTTACACAAAGTTAGCTTATTCAGCTGACAGTTATCCTCCAACTGAGGCTGGGTGTCGGAAGGTTGGTCCTGATTGGTTAGTATAGGCTTCCCGCAGTAGTGCTGCACAGAATTGCAGCATTGCTAACTGAGTTGTTGTCTCTTGGGGACTTTATGCCTCATAATATAATACAAGTACTTAGGTAGGGGATAGTGGTGGCGTATACTTCCCACAGCCACTACACTATTTCAAACTCCATCCTCTCTAGCTTCAGTAAAACATTAATTTTATTTAGTCAATGTTATTGGGCAGCAAAAATTTAATACAGTAGATTTTCAAGCAAATATACTATTCTAACTCAAATCTCTTTTTTGCTAGTCAATTATTACGTGCTGCAGAAATTCTCCAGCAAGTTTTCATCTTTAAACAAGAACAGAAATAATATCCACATGCTCACTTGCTTTTCTTGCTCATTACTAATAATATGTTTTCTGATGAATTTGTGCTGTTTGAACAATGGACAGCTAGTTCAATAGTAAATAATACGCACATAACCCTGCAACCTTTTAATTTAGGCTTATATATTATATGCTTTCTTTACATTTTTTATTTTTATTTAATATTATTTAATGCTGACCACTACAACTGTTCATTAGATTAAAAGCTACTAAATATAGCTATGCCCATTAAAACTTTGTATGTAAGCTATAGACACTAGTATATTCAAAAGTTCTTCATTTTGTTTTAATAACAAAGGCACACTCCTTTGTTCATTCTGCTTTGGCCTTAGAAACTCAGGTTCCGCATAGTTTTGCCGTTGCAGTATATGCAATTCAGGAAAAAAGATAAATTATAGAAAAACTCATCATCCTATAGAACTGCTATATATAACCCGGCCCATTTATCCAGGAATGCAATTATATGCCTACATTTACCTTTACTTTCCTTGTACAGTGCAACACGATAGCCAAACAACAAAGCTAATATTAATGAACCATAAATACTATAATTGTGAAGCAACTTGGTGTTTAATGACCTATTGAGCAGTTAAGTATATAAATAATCTGTTTACACTAGTTTAATGGTGCTATATAAAATGGGAGCTATATATAATTAGTTGTTGCAATATGCTTTGATGTCACTGATGCTATCTTTACATCTTTTGAATTGTTGGATTTGCCAATGTATTATAGTGTATGCAACCGGAAACATCTAGCATATTATCTTTTATACTACAAAAGTGTAGTTGCTTAGCATTACGCAAGAATTTTTCAAATCTCTTGTATTTAAATAATATGGATAAAAATGTGTATATTACATATATTCCAGCTATGCAACATTTTAAAAGAGCAGACATAATAAAATACATATAATTAGTAAATGCCAATGCTCATATTTATGCTATGAAAATATTTGCAGTATATACTAAAATATTTCATTTCAGGTAAATAATTTGCAAAGCAAACGATAATCAAATAGTCTATGGGCATATACTACACAGTTGTGTATGATCAATATACTGATCAACTTCTGATTTTCTATTAAAATAGGCTATTTCAAGGGTCATTTTACTTAATTTATATATAGTACACACTGGAAATCTCCAGTTTTTAGCTATTTCTTACAATTTAGCTGCTAATGAACATGGGTTTTTGCTCAAAACTAGTAAAATATGAATGGACACACCCAAGATTTCATTGCTGAGTTGTGGGTCATTTTACTTAATTTAGTAGACACTTGAAATCTCCAGTTTTTAGCTATTTTTTAAAATTTAGGTGCTTTCGGAGAGTTATGGTTATTTCATAACACTCTGCAATCAAAAGTTGCTAAATAATTATGAAAAAACATGGGAAATCAAGCAAAATTAAGAACAACGTTAATTATTTATATATAATTAACGTTGTTCTTAATTTTGCTTGATTTCCCATGTTTTTTCATAATTATTTAGCAACTTTTGATTGCAGAGTGTTATGAAATAACCATAACTCTCTGAAAGTACCTAAATTTTAAAAAATAGCTAAAAACTGGAGATTTCAAGTGTCTACTAAATTAAGTAAAATGACCCACAGTTCAGCAATGAAATTATTAAACTCGAATATACACGCAACACGTACACTCAGCTGTTGCAAGATTTATAGAGCAATATTTCAGAAGTCTATATGTAGCCCATTAAACCTGCAATATCTACCAGTGCATGTTGCGCTATAGAATAATCTCATTCAGATCAAACAATATATCAAATCTGTTTTAGATGACTTCAACTCACGCTTCAACTGTTTGATAAAATCTGGAGTGTTTGTCTGCCAAACTGAGGGTATAAAAGGTGAAGGTTAGACTCTAGAATTCATCACATGCTGAACTGTTGGCTTGTCATTCAACTTCAACATGGCTCTCACTTTCAACCTCCTGGTGGTCGCAATTCTAGTTGGTAAGTTTTTCTTTTATTACATTTATTAAATTTAAAAAGGGAGCTTTGCTCTATAATTGAACAGTAAATTTAAATTTTCTGTTTCTACAGTTTTAATTAGTAAATATAGTAAAATCAAGTGCAAGTAAATGGTGTGCAAAGTTATTAATGTCAAGATTGAAATACTTTGAAATACTGACATATATATAATTATAAAACTCACATTCCCGCTTAATTTTCTTATTCTATTTTTTTAAATACCATGACTCAAAAAAATATATTTTCAGTTAGTAAATGCAAATATTTTATTAAAAAATTAAATGTTAGCAATCTGATTTTTATCAGAAAATTGCTTTTTGAAGGAAAATTCTGTAAAGAATAATTTGTAATCACTAAATTCTTTACTGAAACTTTTTATTACAAGTCAAAGACACAATAAAAAATTGGATATTTCAGCAGATTTCTAATTTTTTTATTACCTAAATGTTTCTCGACATTATTCGTTACTAAAATTTCACCATGCACACAATAGATGACATCAAAGAATATTTATTACAGGATATGCCCATGCCACTTACTTCTATTGCAACCTGCAAACTGGTTTAGGATGTGACAATTCTACGTACTTCACTTTCTCTGATAGCAACCCATACACGACTCCAAATTCCTTGTGCAACATGAACTACGTGTAAGATATTTAATACAATAGTATCCTAAAGTTGTTGTCATTTTCCTAGTCAATATTTTGAAGGACTATATTATATATACAAAATTTTCCATTTTATGTGAACCAACTTTTTTACACTTTAAATATTACTGCTATATATATCCAAGACATATAAAATACAGCAATTAATGAGTACAGTGCTCATGCAATTAAACAATAACTGGTGTTTATTTTCAGGGTTACTGCTTCTCTTCCTAACACAGCGTCTGGCATATATTGTTACTTCTACATGGATGTCCCTGAACAATACAGATATGTTTATAGCATATCAAATAGCAACTACTGTAAGTTTGAAAATAATATTTTATTTTAATACTTACTGCATTCATTAATTATATGAGCATAATATTTATTCTAGTTCACAGTTTATATATTTCAGCTTCATGTTTAAAAGTTTGCATTATAAATGATAAAAATATTCAAATCAACAGACACAAACATATGTGTATAAACACTATTTGAAATGTTATATTATGCTATTTATAGTATATATTTTTGACATACATAATTAAATTTCTATCAAGCAAAATAGATATTTGACTCAAAGATTAAGTAAAACTTATCAGCAGATTCATTTAAACTATACTGATTTTTACAGTTTATTATTTTTCTGCATAGCCTCTGATAAGACACACATCTACGGAAGAGGGAAAGATGCTACTGTCAGACTGAGAAATAATGGTGCCTCTCAATATTCCTACAACTATCTAGGCTATAAACACGCCCATTCTCATCCTGATGACAACAGCTACAGGTGAGAGTATTAACCTTTTAGCAAAAACTTTCTGAAAATATTGGTAATGGCATAAAATTACTGCACATGGTAAAATTCAGTAACAAAAATGTGAATAGTTTCAGGCAAAAAAATTTGATCTTATATAATATTAGTTGTAGATATTGACAAATTGTAATACATAACAATTGAAAATTGGTAATAAATAATAAAATTATTATATTGAGTAATTAGTATTGGTAATATTGGTAATTAGTGCTTTTAGTTGTCAATCAGCTGCAACATTTTGAAATTACACCTAATTTACAATATTATGTTTTAGTTATATTCGTTGGACTGTCCAGGACCACAGATTTTCCATGTCTAGCTCCTATTCACTATACAACCGGGTGGGACACCCCAACCTTCTTACTCCTACCAGCAGCGAAATGAGTATCGGTCTCAACAGGCATCACATGTACAACTCCTATGGAAGTGGACTGTGCAGAGCTTACTGTCGAGTGATTCTAGGACCATCTTCATCACAGGCTCAATCAGATGGTGTAGGGACAGGAGGAAATACTGGAGGTAGTGGAGGTAGTGATATTGAAAATGATGATCCCGAAGGAACGGCTGCACCATCACTAGAAGACCTAGATAAAATGCAGAATAGTCCATAAGTGACTCGCACCCTTGACTAACCTCGCAACTGGCTTGATTGTATATTAAATACAACACTGATTACACAGCACCTCTTTTGTCTTAATACATATATTATAACTAAAAAAAAACAAAAAAAATTATACTCATTTTACCAATAATTATTTAGCTAATGTTTATGCTTCCTGTTGTTTTGAAATTAAATAAGTTTGTAAAATTAAATTTTGAAATGGATTCTAATATCAGTTTTTACCACTAGTTGTACAATTTTTCAATACATGCATACATATAAAGTAAAGTCTATGTTTGAATAAAAAGCTTTCAACCCGCATCAAATAAAGTATGTTTCTTATAAATTTCAATAACAAGCATGCATGAAACTCTATTTACTTCTACTCTTTATATCTCAACATTTATATATCTATAGGAATTCTATGACAAAGCTCTATAGAAAAAGTAGTAGGGGTAACAGGGGGGGGGGGGGCACAATGGGCCGAATTTTGAAATTTAACTCTCATATATTCGTCCGTTTTTCAAGTTACTATAATTTAAAAACTTCTAGTCTAAATGCTACACCAGTTGTCTATTATAGGTATCAGTTTGTTGTTTCTATCTCTTTTGCAACTTTCAGAATAGCAAAATGTTCATGACAAAAAACTGGGCCATTGTGCCCCAGTACTAGCTAGGGTACAATGGGTCACTGCATGGGGGGATACAACAAATAAATTGAAACATTGCTGATTTGCTTGCATCTGATCTTTATTTATTTGATACTACAAATAAATGAACATATATATTATTTTAGATCTACGGCAAAAATAATGTTTTAGCTGTACAGTTTGTGCCAGAACAGACAGCAGGGGGAGGCAAAATCAAACGCACATCACTCATTTCTACTGTTAAGAACTAAAAATGTTTTTTCTATTTCTACTTCACAGGAACTTTCATCGGAAAAAACTTAAGTTATAGCATACGC
The DNA here is from genome assembly GCA_964035545.1 of Bugula neritina. Lineage (NCBI taxonomy): Eukaryota > Metazoa > Bryozoa > Gymnolaemata > Cheilostomatida > Bugulidae > Bugula > Bugula neritina. The sequence continues at coordinate 2,293,578 of OZ037766.1, read as the reverse complement.
TACAAAACTCCGGGTGAACTTTTTTCTTATATATGAACTGTAGCTAAGGTGCATGGTTGAAGTTTGTGGCTGGGTGCGGAAGGGGGAGGGGAATGAGCAAATCAAAATTTATTTTAGTCAAGCAAATACACATATATTCCCTCATTAATATAACGTATAATGAACATCATGACTATCCATTAGTAGCAACAGCAGAGTGTTTTGTAAGATGTATAAAATGGCAAAGCTTTAATCTCACCAGAGGTATATATATATATCAGTATATATATGAGGGCAGCTTAACTTTTTATTTTTATAGTCTGACCATGATGTCTTGGATATTTTACAAAAAGGTCAGAAATGGCTCTATCTGTAGATTTTATAACCATTTCAACTATTTTTCAAGAAAACAAACTAAAAACAGTGATCGGCGTGCAATAATCAAGTGGCCCATTGTGCCCCGATCAGCGTGGCCCATTGTGCCCTGTGTGGCTAATTGTTGAAAATAAATGTGGCTCAAGGATAATTTATACTATATATAGTTAGGCAATGTAGATATCGAGACAAGCAATGACAACAATATCAGTAAAAACTAGGTTTGTTACTTTTGAGTGTAAAAAGTTATAAAGCTGTAAAGACATTTTAAAAAAATTACAAAGAATGAGTAAAAACAGTTTTTGACTCGCCTAGCTCTATAACATGTATGCTCAGCAAGTGTTGAAACTACAATGGCTGAATAATTATAATGTTATTTATACCTTTTTATTAAAAAAATTCCAAGTCAATAAGTTCTCTCACAATTTGACCAGCTTTCTATACCCCTATGACCGTTGTACCCCCCCCCCTCCCCCCTTATCCCTATATATGATACAACACAAATAAACTCAAACAAAGTAGAACTTACTTATATAGAGTTGCTAACTATAAGCATTTATGTTGCCATATAAACAGTTTTCATTGTGCACACGGGCAACAACATGGAACTTGGCTATAAACAAATGAAGGTCTGATAGGCGTGATATAGTGTTGAGAGAATAAACAGATGTGTATCATATATGCAGAGACTATGTCAGTAAGTTTTATCTAAACTAGTTGTATAACTATATATAGTAACATTCCAAGGAGTATCATTATAGCTGTCATAATAATATACTGCTGACATACAAGATAGACGCCTGGAATTTCACAGCTGATTGTTTAAAATGTTATCTTCTTTACTTCACCATCCATTTAATTAAATTGTAAATATAATATTAAGGTGCCTTTAATTATAATACATATAGGACAGTTTATTTAGGTACAAGGGGCACAAGTAATAAATTAATAGCACAAATGAAAAAGTAAGCAAAATGGAACACTTACGTCTTGCCCAGATCCAAATCTTCAGCCTCCAATATTCCCATGTATCCAAACCCCTCACTCCTAGCCCACCAGTTTACCAAACTCCAAACGAGAGCCCAAACCCCAAACCCGTAAACCTCCAAACCCCAAATCCTCAAACCCCTCCCTATAATAATTCCAACTCCAACCCAAAATCACACTATTAAAAATTTTCCAGTTATGCAATTAATAATTACCTGTGCAAATTTACCCTTACTATTTGTATTGTGTCATTATAACCAGCTTGCAGCTGCAATTTTACTTGTGTCAATTTTTACCAAACATCATATAAAGCTTCTCACACCATATGATAATAGCAAGTTGAATTAATAATATAGCTGGTGCCATAACAAATTGATGTAGTATATAAATAATATACCTAACACACCCCTACTACAAGTAATTAGAAATGCAGCCACTATAGCTGTAACTAAATCTTAATTTTTAGCACAAAGATCTTTATAGTAAAAGTCTAACAACCTTTGCAGCTGTAAGCTATGAAAGACCGATATAAATAACTCATAGAATCATGAACATTAATTTGTATACAGTTATACAGGGGAGAAAACTTCTTTGTGAATATAACTAAAACACTTTCTTGTTCAGGTATAATTGGCAATACTGTATTTTGCTTTACACATGGCTATACCTACTCTACTCAGGTAAATATAGTAATTATATAGGATTATAGCATTCAACAGTTGAGTTTTAAACAATTAAGTTTGGTTAATTTTCTTTGGAGTTTATTTCAAATGCAGTCCTGTAGCTACATATAGTAAACGCCAAGCATTTAAAAATAGCTGCATAGAGTAAAGTATATTAAAAAGGAAGACAACTCTACATAGTAGTAACTCGTGCGACCTCAGTTATAATAACGTCTGAGGAAGAAATGTTAAGCATTATAAGTGGTCTTCAACGATATTTTTCAATACATAAATCTGCTCAGAGAAAATTTTAAAAACGAATTGAATTAATTAATTTTCACAATGGAAATGCTTGTATATTGTTTAGATGCAACACTTTCTGTGAGAAATGAGACATATACTATTGAATACTGAATATGCGATAATAGTTGCGTCACATGCATATATGTGGAACAAACCTGTTGCATTAATTATAAGTGAAAAATAGGTTAATTGCTGTAGAATAGATAAGTCTATCATTGGAGCACTCATTTCACCAAAGTCACTGCAGGCATGTATATCATAAAAGAGATTTTATCTATTTTAGAATCAGCAATTTTTATTTTATCAAAACCTAAGCAAAATTTTGCTAATTTTAACCTCGAATCACTCTGGGTGTCGCCATATTGTGCAACTATAACATTACTGTGATTATGTAAGCTTAACTTGTTTTCTTAATATCTACAAAGTTGTTGCTCTTATTTCCTGGCTCATGGTGTCTAAATTACAGCTTTACTGTCTATGTTCATGCTACTGTACTAATAATTATAGGTGTTTGTATTTTATAAGGAAGTTCGATAGAATTCTATTGGATATCAAAGAGCCAATCAGCTCTGGTGTAAAGAAAGTTTGCATATAGGTGAAGTGAATTATTATTGTGTTTTTCGGATTAGCATCAACTTAAATTATAGAGACAGCAATAATATAATGTGTTATAAATTTAATGATGGAAATAACCAACTGCATGCTGTAAAGAATTTATATATTAGCAAAAAAAATAAAAAAAAGGCTAAAAACAACTTTCCTTCTAAAATTCATGATTAATTATAATTGCAATAATAATAAAACCTAAATTATTACATAAAAAAAATTATTTAAATCTGAATAAGTGTAAATTGAAATGTGTGCAGAGCTACAGTATAATATGTTACCATGGTTTTGCTATTTTAGTAGTTTAATTATTTAGGAACTGGCTTCGTGTGCACCAGGTCTTAGGTTTAAATCCTGGTAGAGCAATTAGTAACAGTTTGTCAAGAGAGCACCTGATGATATACTCTTGCACCACAACATATACAGTGTACTTCAACCATTCGCTCTCAAATTTTCTCATAAAAAGGTATAGATCTCAAATTAATGTGAGTTTATTTTATTATAATATCTTTAGCTGTTAGCGCTTAAATTCACTTTGTGTACATTCTTATCACATTATATAAGTTTTCTGCTGTCTAGCAAGGCAGAGAGTCTTAATAAAGCAGTTTCAGATAGTTATTTCTATCAACTTGTGAGAATAACTTTTGTTTGTATATTTATCAAGTTGCACCAAAATTATTTTATTTCAAGAAATATAACTGTTCTCCCTCCCCCCACCATATACATAAGTATAAATAACCTTGTAAGTAAATTATTACTTTTAGTTCTACATAAAGCTGATGATTAAATTATTGCACGTTTGAGACTACATCTAAAGTAATCAATTACGTCTGCTTCAAATTTTTGGTATTCTCACCCCCTGCTGATATCTCTATCTGCATATACTTGAAGTGTCTAAGGAACCAATTACATAATTCATTTGTTGAGAGTATATATATAAGCTGCTGAATCGCACATCACATCAAAACTTCTTTTTGACTTTCACAGCTATAAGTCGCTCTCAAAATGAATTTGTCTATTAAGTTGCTACTTGCAGTCCTAACAACCACTGGTAAGATAAAACTTTGTCACTTTGCATTAAAACATATTAATTCTGTCTTATATTTTTTCTGCTTTTGATTTTTAAATTTTTATTTTCAATACATTATTTGCTTATTTTAGAAATAGTCACATAATTATATTATGTGAATGCTAATTATTTGTGTGTTTAAAGCTTACAACCACCAACATATATCAGCTGAAATATTTTTATATATTATATATATATATATATATATATATATATATATATATATATATATATATATATATATATATAATTGTGTTTAATATAATTTTAATAGGGTATATCCACTGTCACTACATCAACTGTAATCTGCATACTGGAGCAGGATGTCGCAGCTCTCCAGGTTTCACCTTTGTAAAGCAATCAGCCAGGAACACTCCAAACTCACTGTGCAATAAGAACTACTTGTAGGTATAACTGTATTTGTTCTGAGGTAAGGTTTATTTACAAAACATTCCATTTCGCCGTAACATATACATATACAATAGAAGTTGTCTCCCTATAGCAGAATACAGTTAAGTCATTACATATAGTACATATAACAAAAATTAAATATTTCTCACATTTGTTATATGTATTTTACATTTAAAATTCCCACACCATTAGATTTCTTATTTTTAATAAATAGTCAATACCTAATATGTACTTTCGTGAAACTGCAACACACACTTTTTACAGAGTTTCTGTATCAGTACCAAACAATGCTTCAGGATTTTACTGTTACTTTTACATGGATGCCCCTGAGCATGAGAGGATAATTTATAGTATATCAGACGCAAGTCGTAGTGAGTATTTAACCTCCTAATTTAGTACTCGCTTAGAGTGAATTATATGCAACTTCATGTTCACTCAGTAAACAGTCAGCAATACAGTATAACCCAGTCAGCCTTTAAATTTGTGAACATTTTAGTTTAGTTTGCAAACCAGTATCTATTTTTGTGCATCGTTTTTTGTGACAAAATTGAATTAAACATGTATACATGTAGGTGGCTGCCTAAATTTTCAATGATTGATATGGTGTTGTCATGAGAATTATATAAAATATTTGTAGCCTAATATTTTGCATTATTATATGTTATAGTCTCTATCTAGTGTGTATATAGCAATTACGATTGTAATAGAACACAAGTTGTCTATAATCTAATTGTTTATACTTTAGTTTAATACAGGTTTATGCATTTATAACAAATTATATGATCATGAAACTTGTATTGTAGCTGTTTACTGCTAAGGAAAACTTTATTAACTGGTCAAATAAATTATATTCATTGCAGGTTTTGATAAAACCACAATTTATGGATACGGAAAAGATGCTAATATAAAAATTAAAAATTATGGTGAATCACAATACTTTGCAAACAAATTGAGCTGGAAGCAAGCACACATCCATTCTTTTGATGGATACAGGTTGGTGCTGGAGTTGTCTCATCTTTCAATCTCTATCATTTGGGGACACAACTCTGTATATTTCTAGCGATAATTCTCTATTCAGCTGACCAATTTTTCAAAGCTTTGATGTATTTTATTTATTGCTTTATAAAATCATAGAAAAATTTTAAAACAAAAGACTGCAATAATATTTTCTTAAATTATTTTTTCAAATTTAAATAACTTATATATATGAGCTGCCTCTGTATTCACTTTATATTTCAAGAGCCTTTACTATCCTAATATATGGTTGTAGTTGGATTCGGTGGACTTTATCAGATTACAAGGCCACAATGTCTGCTTCTAACGCCAACTACAACAATCTGGGACATTCCAATTTTCTCACTCCAACCAACAGCAACACGAAGATTGGTCTTAATCGGCATCACTCTCAGGAGAGATACGGCAGCGGGCTATGCAGAGCGTACTGCCGCTTTACGTTTGCCCCTTTCCCTGCTCTGTCAGCATCAGTGAAGCAGTCTGGACCAGCAGGACGGTTTAGTGGACCCACAGTTGGACCTCCCGGAGTCAGCAATATTGAAGGTGATGATCCAGATGGCACTACTGCTCCTTCTATGGAAGATCTTGAGAAACTTTTATCATGACTCAACTTATTTTAATTATTTTACAACATATAGTATATTATTATGTGATTGTATAAAATAGCAGACAGCTACACTGAGGAATTCACTTTAGTACTTTTTTTGCAATAACAAAATTTCAAAACTACTGTTGGCTAAAATAATTACTAATTTTTGCTAATTGACTTTAATTTTTAAAATTTTGATGGCTCTAAATGCATTTAAAAAACAATATAATGTGTTATACATTTTTAATACTTTTTAACCAAATTTTATTTCAAAATTTAACGCATTTGTTTAAAATAAATAATTTAACTTTATATTATTTGTTATAACATAGCCTCAAACTAGAAAAGAAATTTTAGAAATTACAATCATTATTCACAGACGAACACGCACACATGCATATATACAGAGTTTGGGCTGCTATATGACCACTTTAAGGAAAGCTCAAAATTAAAAGCAATGCTACTGCATATACCACGCATGTTCACTTCTACCCTTGTGCCATATGTCTGTGCCTAACCAAAATTATTTCTTGCTAACATAAATATTTTAATGAATACTCATGATATTATTGCTTATTGAAGGTTAATGTGTAGATATAGAATAGAATAAGTAAAAAGATGTATTTTTATTAGCAAAACTTTAACAATATAATTCGAACCTGCATCCTAACATTTGTCTTGATTTATAGCAACTATTTAAATTAAAAATTCTTGAGTTTTTATTTGGCCTAAATTTTATATGGTATGTTATTATGTAATTTAGTAATAATGATTAATTAGCACATCATATCATTTGTCAAATTTAAATATTTGTGTCACCGGTTTCGAAACAATATAGTTTTATTTTTATGTTACTACTGCTGCGGCTGCTGGGTTTTTTGCAGCTATAGTTGTAAGCAAGCAACTAACATCCTTTGCATATTATAGGCCTAAAACCATTTATAAGTTTTATTATAATTAAAATGTGTTCCTACCCTTTCAATTGACATCTAGCAGTTATTAACATTTATCTATTTTATTCCCTCATAATTATTTTTTCACATTTTTTTTATTTTTTATTGTATTTTAAGAAAATACATTTTATCAGAAGGAAAACTGCTTAGTCCAAAAGATAATAAAGTCTAGTCCCGCATTTTTTAATATCTTGCTTTAGTAAAACCTAATTATTTTCATTTCTTAAAATGCTTAGTATTTTTTGTTTATAGCAAAATCTTCTCGGATATGTTCAAGGAAGCATAGTAACAAAATTAAAAGCTCAAATTAATTAACTTGCACTAAAACTTCAAGATTGCAATATTTTAAGGCAGTTTCACTAATTTGCTTATTTTTGCATTTTATCCCATAACATAATTATTTTATGCTAATTTTGTTTTTAATATGAAAGCAGTATAAGCACCAGTTCAATCAGCTTGAGTTTTTTTGTGGGTTTATTCACTTTTTTGCATCAACTATTGCAAAGGTGTATTTTATGTTTTAGCTATTTCAGCTGCAAAGTGTTTTACATATAACTTGAAAAAACAAATATATTCAACAGCTCACAAACTCACTCAAGTTTATAGTCCCTATCCCTGTGAGAAACCCCTGATAGAAAGGGTTTTTGTTAAAGCGGGCTAAGAACTTATTTAAATGAGGCACAGGAGCAATTATGACTGGATGCTCTTCCTAACATCACCAATGGCCTTTGTCCGGGCTCGTACCCATGACCTTTGTGTTTAATACTAGGCAAGCGCTCTAACCCCTAGACCACGGCTGCTCCCTTCAACAGCTATTACATTTGATTTTGTTTATAAAACACATTATAACATTTGTGCTGATTAACAGCAAATAACATATTTTTTTATTCTGTTGTAGCTTAGAACCGCAGCATATTTTTATTTGTTACAACCCATATAGCAATAAAATACAACTTGAAGCACCTATAATATATTTGGTAAACGAAAAAATAAAGTTTTAACAAAGCTAATAATTTTTGAATAACATGAAATTATACATAATATAAACCTGAAAACGTGTTTATAACAAATGAAAAATCTAAAATTTCAAGTTTGAAAACGAATTTCCACTCAAAAGATTAGCAATTGTTTACAGCACCTTACAATTGTGAAAAAAAACATGCATATGTTGCAAAAGTTTTTATCTGACTCATCCTTGTAGGCTCTGCTGTCATCATTTTCTGCAAATAAAAGAGAATAAAAATACTTATTGGTTTCAATTAGCCACTCACTTTCCTCAGCTAAAATAATTTTCTAATACATCAATTTACATGTTAATATAATGGATAAAACATTATATTCATGTATCAAAAGCAAAATGAATCAAGTTTTGATTTTTACAATTTTTCAATATCTGAGTTTTTGATTTTTAAGAATGTGTTGCTTGACTTACCATTTCTTAATCATCACCGCCTGAACTATCACTGCCCTCTGACGAGCCTCCCCTGTTGCCTCTGGTAATCAATTCGGTTGGTCGTTGAATCAACCTTAATGACGGGAACTGTTGAGGTGTCACAGGAAGTTGTGGTCTCCGGGGAACAACTTGTAGTGTAGCCACTCTCTGAGGTTGCCGTGGTAGTTGTTGCTGCTGCCCTGGTAGCTGTTGACGTGGCAATTGTTGCTGTTGACGTGGTGGTTGCAGGTTTGGTCTGCTGAGTTGTACTCTGGGAATGTTTGGTTGTGGAGAAAGCGGCCGAGGTGCGACCGGGGTTGGATGGATCACCCGAACTCTTTGAGCCTGCCCTTCTTCTGAGCTGCTTTCACTTGATTGCCGTGGAAGTATTATTTGAGGTCTTTGGTTTGTTCGGAATATCTGTGGTGGTCTTTGTCCTACTGCTGGGATTATTCTAACTGGTGGAGTTCTTTGGATGGGCCGCTGGAACGTGTTCTCAGAGGAACCACTACTTCCAAATGATCCGCTACTAGCAGTAAACCTCTGGTGAGGATTTGAGTGGATGGCTTCACTAGAATGACTATCTTCAAAGGAATGGCTGTCTTCAAAGGAATGGCTGTCTTCAAAGGAATGGCTGTCTTCAGAATTGCTGCCAAATGAGCCACTGCTGTCGCTGCCTTCAAAAGAGTGGCTGTTAGCAGAAGAGTCGAAGGAGCTGCTGTCTCCAATTCCTTGGAACTCAGAAGAAAAGCTGCCTTCCAGAGACTCACTTGATTGAGGGATTCTCGGCAGGTGAATTGGTCTCGGCTGGACAGGAAGTGGAGCTGGTACTGAGCCAGTTATGATTGGACGACCTTGGTTGGTCACACCAATCACGGGGCGTCCTCTACTTGTTCTTCCAACCCAGCTGTTCAACAAAGTTACACTAAGTTATAATACATCAAGCTGCAATATAAATAACTCTTGAGTACCATATACATATTTGCAAACATAATTTCTAGTTTGTTGTGTATTATTTTGCATTTATTACCTAGGAACTGGCTGAGGAATTGGTGTTATTGGAACTTGTCTGGTAGTTACTGGGGGATTAGTTACTGGGCGTCTGTGGTGAACTTGTGGTCTGTGGGTTGTTGTCTGCACTCGCCATGTTTGTGGAGGTCTGGTAGTTGGTGGTCTTCTGGTGGTAGAGCTCCATCTCTGAGGAGGTGTTGTGGTTGGTCTCCTAGTGGTGGTGGTAGAGCTCCATCTGCGAGGAGGGGTTGTGGTTGGTGGTCGATAGGTGGTGGTAGTTGGTTGATTCCAAGTTCTTGGTGGTGTAGGTGGTGGTCTTCTAGTTGTAGTGGTTGTTGGTGCATTCCATGGTTGTGGGGCATAGTGTCTCCTAGCTTGTTCTGTGTGAGAACGATGAGATCGGTGAAGTTGATGAGTGTGACAGGAGTGGTGAGAGTGGCGACGGTGATGAGGGTGGTGGTGGTGATGAGAATTCTTGCAGTCACATCCTGAAGACTGAGCAACAAAAAGCACCAACACTAGTGCCAATATTTTGTATTCCATTGTTCTCCCTATTGCACCAGTAAGACCTGTACTAAAACATAATATAGAATAAGTACATTTTGTTTAGAACTAAACTAATATTTAGAAGACCAAAAATTATATAATATTTTACAAACATACCCGCACTGAAAACTATAATTTATGTGGATGTAAAAAATATTGTAAAAGCAATCTGAGTTCTAGAAACAGATGCGTATAGAAGAGACTTACTGTAGATGTATAGTCTTGGAGTGATACCTAGCAGTATGATGGTTTCTCGGAGACTAGCAGCTTTTATAGTAATTTTAGACTTTATGATTGGCTCTACTGAAGCAGTCTTTGCATGCAATTATGTGGCACACTTTGTTCAAGTTGTAGGAGCTAAAAATAAGTGTCAATCAATCAAAGGAAGGGTTGCTTATTTCCACATTCCAAATTCCCACAAAAATCTTCAGACAATTTTCATTGCCTGTATATGTAATCCTTTTGTCATCCCAGACTTTTGAGTGCATCATATAATTAGATTAGCAACTATACGTAAGATGTAAGATATAGTATACGAATTATGTATATGTTTTAGGAGCCACCAACCCATCAAAATATTGTATATCTAGTGTTGAGTTTACCCAGTAGTCCTATAGCGGTGTATAATGGTTAGCACACTTGCTTGCAAGCCAGAGGTCTCGGGTTTGATTCCCAATAGGGGCAAGTATTTTGCATCGTACATGTAAAGCAAAACTGCCAACTATATCATAAACTTCTCTCTTTTATCCAAATTATCGAAGTATATGTATTTGCAGTATTGCATAATAAATAGAGTGAAATTTTATTTCAAGTTGATAAATTTAAACCAAGTCAGTATTGTAGATACATTAAAGTTTGCTAACTATTATATGCAATTACTGGCTTTAGCTCAGTTTACCAGAAATTATATTTAACATATATCTTTTACACAGCATAGGGAGCAGCCGTGGTATAGGGGTTAGAGCAATTGCCTAGTAAACACGAAGGTTATGGGTTCGAGCCCTGACAAAGGCCATGCATTGGTGATGTTGGGAAGAGCATCCAATCATAATTGCTCCTGTGCCTCATTTAAATAAGTCCTTAGCCCTCTTTAACAAAAACCCTTTCTATCAGGGGTTTCTCCCAAGGATAGCGACTATAAACTTGCGTGAGTTTATCTTTTACACAGCATAATATTTGATATAGCTATGCTAAGCTTACAATTACTGCATGTGTGCTTTTATTTTTTTCAAAAAGAGAAATTAAAATTTGGCAAACTAATTTTATAGTAAATGATATTATAACAAATTAAAGATTTAAACTAAATAATACTCTAATATAGACAAAACAGTCAAAGCAACGTTATGCATACTATGCATGACTATTTAAAAATATTTCCAATTTGTACAAATTTGTATATTAAATCATTATTTTGCCCTGATTCATTCAATTATATCTAGAAAATTAATTGAATGGAAAAGAGTAATTAATTAAAATTCGTTTTATTCAAAAATGTTTGATGTTTAAAATAGCTTTTGAGGCTGAAAAGTAACACCCGGTGCTTTATATAGCTGAAATAAAGCAACAGGGCTTTCAAAGAGAGCTGATTAATTGAGCAGTAAATGTTTTATCATGTCTGATCATATGTTTATATTGATTGAGCAAATCAAACTTTGTAAGTAAAATATGTTGAACGATTTAATGTTAAATAAAGTATGAAGCCATTTATATGTTTGAAAAGTATTACAAAGATCATTTACAAAAGTTTTTTTATATCTCTAGTCTTTTGCATGTGCAGCTTTTCTTTTTATCTTAGCACTAGTTTTTTGCAGCAACAGTCTGTAAAGCATTTTTTTGCTTAAAGTCTTATAAACATAGAAAAGTAATACCAAGTTAATAAAGTGCATTTAATTTATTTTTATTGTTATTTATAATAACAGCCTCAATTAAATTTTCCTACCACTTTTTACTAGACTTATTATATTCAATTCATATTATATTGTATATATTAATAAAGGAGTTATTATATGCAAATGTGCTCTAATTATGTATTGTTGCATGTTGACAGCCCTAATTATTTATTCATTGTTTATTGCTAAACAAAAGTGCAAGAAACTGTGTTTAACAACCTTATTTATTATTTCCTATTTTTCAAACTTCATATTATAATAATTAATTTTTGAATCTAGCTAAGATAGGCAAAAATAATCAGATTTATGCTAGGCAACAATTTTTCAACTTTTAAAGCAAAAATAATCAACTATAATAGCTTGTGAAAATTGATATTCACTTCACTTTGTTTTTAATATTTTACCACTTTATGATTTTTTATGAAACTGTTTCAGACAATACAAGACCTTCCCAAGCTATCAGAAATGTTCAACGTTTTATTATATTATATATATTTTGTAATTAGTTTTTATGGTCGCTTGTATTTCAGAACCAGCTGTAGTGGATATAGTAAATGTATGTAGCTCGAATTTGACTGTTAAAATTTATTTTAATTTGTAAATATTGAATTCTATAATTTCCTGCTATACCTAAACAAGGCAAAGCGGAGATAGGTGAAAATAGGTGAGAATTGAATTCTATTCACTTCAAACATTTTTGACTTTTTGAACCCAACATTTATAAAAGTTTTAACTGCTTATTGATTAATTCCTCTAATTAGCTAAATTGTTTAATTAACACCTTTTTGAAAAGTTCATATACACTTAAATAAGCTATATTTACCATAGAAACACTATTTAAAAGGTTTTTTTTAGCAAAACTAATTAAAATTAAAACTTAAAACTAATTTTATTTTTCCGTTTTTAAAGACCTGCTGTGAAAAGTATAGAAATGAACTAGAAACTAGACAATTATACAAAATTATATACTGAAATCGCTTCTTTTCATAATATTTAAGTGTAAGCTTTGCTTTTTATTCATTAAGTTTTGTGTTTTATATAATGCGATATACCGGTTACTATACATTATTTATGTTTTATTTAACCTTTTTTTATATCATATATAGTTAAAGAATTTGTGTGTATGTGTGTGTGTGTGTGTGTGTGTGTGTGTGTGTGTGTGTGTGTGTGTGTGTGTGTGTGTGTGTGTGTGTGTGTGTGTGTGTGTGTGTGTGTGTGTGTGTGTTGGGGTGTGTGTGTGTGCGTGTGCGTGTGCGTGTGCGTGTGCGTGTGCGTGTGCGTGTGCGTGTGTGTGTGTGTGTGTGTGTTGGGGTGTGTGTGTGTGCGTGTGTGTGTGTGTGTGTGTGTGTGTGTTGGGGTGTGTGTGTGTGCGTGTGTGTGTGTGTGTGTGTGTGTTGGGGTGTGTGTGTGTGTGTGTGTGTGTGTGTGTGTGTGTGTGTGTGTGTGTGTGTGTGTGTGTGTGTGTGTGTGTGTGTGTGTGTGTGTGTGTGTGTGTGTGTGTGTGTGTGTGTGTGTGTGTGTGTGTGTGTGTGTGTGTGTGTGTGTGTGTGTGTGTGTGTGTGTGTGTGTGTGTGTGTGTGTGTGTGTGTGTGTGTGTGTGTGTGTGTGTGTGTGTGTGTGTGTGTGTGTGTGTGTGTGTGTGTGTGTGTGTGTGTGTGTGTGTGTGTGTGTGTGTGTGTGTGTGTGTGTGTGTGTTGGAACAATCAAGCTCCTTTACCAACAGCTCATAAACTGTAACAAAGTTTTCAGCAAGGTTGAAGTATAAACTGTAACTATATTCAATATACTATATTATGCTTTATTATATGCAGTATAAGTTCATATTAAAACAGGCATTTCTAAACATTTTGTACGATAGATAAAATTTGTCTGCTGTTTATTCTAAGATAGATCAGGTTAATTGATGAAGCTTATAACTTTTGTTACAAGCTTTCAGCTGTGGTTTGGACTCTGTTATTTTTAGAACAAACCACCAATGTTTCAATTCAATAAATCAAGCCTATTTTACACAGTTCTAAAGTTCTTTACATATCTAATTGATTACCTTGGTCTACTTTAACAGCTATTTCCTTTTTAGAATAATTTGCTTTTTTATTTTCACACTGCTTTCAGAACATAATTTTATACTTTTACGTACAATATTCAGTCCTTATATATAGTTTAAATCAGGAATGTCTGCTTTTATCTGACAGTGCGTTTGCATTGAATATAAAAAACCTGCTATTTAACAACTTCAAACAACTGAAAATGTTTTTGGTCACTTCTACTCTCTATTATGTTATACTCAATAATTGATTAAGTTAGTTAGGGAAACCAATAGCTTCTTCAAACAGACCAATATAATTAGCAGGCGGTTCAAAATAGATTGTTATAATACCCTTTTCTATGTCTAATAAAGTTATGAACCTTTATTTTAAACTTCATCAAATGGTAAAAGTTTCTCCCTCAACTATTTAGCTGCAGTGCCCTTGAAATTAAAGTTCAATTAGATTCTTAAGAAGCACTTCAAATTATGACAGAATCTTAAGTAATACTATATATCTTAATACAGTTATTATTCAAGCCTTCTTAATACATAGCACTTGAGAAAAGTGGCTACTTAATTGGTTTCATTCTACTTGATGAGGTAATTTTATTGTAATTAATAACTTTACAATTATCCTAATTGTAATATTAGTGTTATGTAATCAGCTATTTTTAGAAAATCTCCGCAAATTTTCTATTATTGTTACTTTGTATTAGGCTGATTTTTAAGCCCCATTATGCAATAACAATGATTGATATATTATCAAGTATAGCTCGTTTATTCTAAATCTTATTATTTTTTTCAATTTAATTGTCTAAAATTCCTACAGAAAATTGTAAAACATGCTTGTACTTTTTGCAAACACACGATTTGTTGAAGCTGTTTGCTAAAGCTTTTGACTTGAAGCTCTCATTGATATACAGGCAACAGGTTCACACTCTTGAAAGTTTAACTGTTTAATTAAACTTCGAATTTCTAAACTCACCATAAACGCTTTTTAAAAATTAGCTTTGCAGTCATCATAATTTAGTAACTTGTGTAGATATTTATGTTTTAAACCAAAAATAAGCTGCTTAATAAACCATGCTCCCCCAAATAACTGAGTTACAGTTGAAAGAGTAGGTATATGGACTGCCTGGAGAAAGGCTATATTTCGCAATATATTTTTCAAAAATTAAGTTTTAAAGTTTGATTTTAAAAATGAACTTTCTTAGATCAGTAAAAATTGAGCTGTATCTCTATTATTTTTAGCAGTACAACCTTACTTATACAACTTTGTATATCTATGCTTTTCAATTCATCAACTATCAATCATTATATATACCTAGTAGAGTGAGGTGAGGTTGTAGAAGTATGCATATTATATTATAATCTGTATCGATGTACTCATATGTCTTTATTAGACCATCATTACAGAGTATACACTGACACTACTATATACTTATTTTGGTAAAATGAAATTTAATCAAGACTGAAAAACTATAACTGCAGCTGATAAAATGCCTAATTTTTGCTGGCACCAGGCTTAGCAAATGTTTGTCTAGAGTTAATGAGACTTTGGTGCATTTCCTGCCCTCCATCTTGTTTACCTGCTCTGTTTACATTAAGACAGTTCGATGCTTTTAATGCATTAGATAATTCTGGACTCAGTTTGTTCCGTTTCTTATGAAAAGATCTCTACATGTTCACTTCCACAACTAAATGTATTAGTTGTAGTAATTAATAGGCGCTTAATCTTATCATGAATGTTTATTTAGGACTTTGCAACTAAATTCTTAAGTATCAGTCATTTTAAATTAAAAAGAATTTTGGGCAATTCATACAATCTGACTCAATTGCAGGCTATAGCTTAAGTAGCAACTGGCAACATGCATTTAGCAACAGACATATATATAGCAGTTGAAGCGCTAAAGAAACGAAAACTAGCATTTGGTTTCTTTTATTTGACAACCACATAATTTTCGAAACATAAGTTTGTTATTACCAATATAATTAAATTGATAACAGTTATACACTCTTACAGTTGATACATCAACTTGAAAAGTTGCTGATAAATTAAATTTGCATTTACATTTTTACTGGTGATTTTAAATTAAAGAAAGTATTTCTAGTTTAATAGAAATGCAGTAAATTATTGATTGGATTATTCAATAATTTAATTCTATTTTAATATTGACTCAACTGAACTGGGCACTCTTTTAAAATTTTCAGTGTTTTTACTTTGTATAATTAATGCAATTGAAAATGTATATGTTTTTTTTTTCAATTGCTCTGGATCAACATATTAAAACAAAAAAGAGATTTCCTTACATTCTTTGGTCGTGATTTATGTTCTGTTGACTTATTCATCTGACAATTATATAGTACAAAGTATAAAACCTGTTGATAATACTTTTATAGTTAGGATCCTATGCTATACTCTTCTACAAATTAGCAAACCTTACCAGTTTTTTGTTAAGGAGCTTCAATACTATTTTAAACTTAGTTTTATACTTAAAATATCTTTGTTAAGAGGTTCTCATAAAAATTAAAACTTTCACTGTTTTTTATTGTAACTTTCTAAGTCTTTTTTAATTACAATTTTCTTTCATGTTACAATTGCAATTATTTCTTGTTATATTATGTACAACTTCGGGTTTTCCGGAGCAAAACTGATTTTAAACCTAAAAGTACCAATAATCGGAATTCATTCCAGCTATCATACTAATTATAGTCTTTTATTTTACTTCTTTTTTATTTCATTTCATATGATTAATAGACAAAATTATCATAATTTCATGGTTCTATCTATGTATGACTGAAATGAGAGCCTTTGAAGAAGAGAAAGGAAACAATCACTGTGTAATTAATTACTCTACCAAAATGATTTGTTAATACACGAAGCAGTCAAATATTGGAATAAAGTTGTAATACTATATGGTCGGTATCATCATTAGTCAAGTAGTGCAATACAAATTCATGTTTCATTTCTGCAGGCTTGGTTATTCCTTAGTAAAGTATTACAGAGTAAAGAAGCTATGTATTTTAACCAGGCATATTACAACTAAAGAGACAACAAACCAAATTCCATTGCATGAAAGTCTAATAATTGCTATACATTCTATTAATATTCAACTGCATATAACAGTATGTTGGAGATGCTCTAATGCACATCTATGTATATACCAGTGTCTTCTAAAACTGGTTGTTTATGTTTGCTCGTTAAGTCGCCATGGTTTCTGCTATAAAACTTAGGTTATGTATACACTAAGAGATTTTAAAGGATTTTCAGTCTATATATTTGTGAAAATAGAATACTATTAAATAATTTGTCAAAAATATAAAAAGACAAGTCTTACAATCTAGTCTGTCTTGTGAAGAACCTATAAGTGGCTATATAATGCAAATTAAGCTCTTTTTGTGTTTATTGCTGAATCCAAGATTAATTATTTGTTCAACACAATCGAAGGAAAAAACAATTTAATTAGTGACAGAATAATTGGTAAATCTAATTCATTAAATTATAATAACATAATTATTACTATAGTTTATAGCCCTAAAACAATTACAAATGATTATAATATATAATTAAATAATACTGTAAAACCTCCTGTGTATTGTTAGGAAAAGTACAAACAAAGCTATTTATTAATAAATATAATAATAGGCAAATAATTATTTGTCTCTGTTTATGGAAGCTCATAGTTAATTGGATTTTACACTGATTAGTTATTTGCCTGTCAAAGCCAAGAACAAAGCACGTGGAGAAAAGTTACATAAATATTACAATTATGTTTCAAATAAACCAACCTAATTGCAGGTTGGAATATCGCAGACAATAATGAAAGTTCTGAAAACAACCAACAAATGTCAGAGTATATTATAACTTATTAGACTATTATTTAAATAAGCAATATTACTTGCTTAGTTTTTTTCTATATTAAAAAAATTTCCTACATTTTAACTAATAAGAAGTCAAGTCAACACACCAGCTTTATAACTGTGTTTGTATGTAATTGCACGTATGTCAAATCTTCACATTGTTGTTATGATTTCAATTAAGTCAAGTAAACTTTAGGCATTTCAAAATATAGTCAAATATTCATGAACTATTGTTTAAATAAATACAACGTTGCTTTCTCTGCACTTAAACCAATCTAATATCAATAGGAGGAAATGTAACAACACAGTAACTTCCTGTATGTTGTATTTAATTACAATCATTAGACAGTCTGCGTAGGTTTGTATAAATTATATAATTCTACACTTTTAACAGTGAAACTCTTCTACCATAAAAACTCAAACCAACTTTCTCGGATCATTTCGTAAACATGCAGATATTCATATATTGCAAAGTTGTATATATTGAAATCATTTTGCTTTAAAAAGCTGTTAAAAACATGTACATTTGCTTTGGAACAAATTGTCAGGACTTATATCTGATCTTTATATAATCTCTTCTCAGATAATTTCCAAAATATTTTACCCAATTTGAAAGAGCATAAAATGCATGTCTCTAATATTGCATTATATAAAAACTGTGTGGCTCTGCATGCAGCATATATATAGTATGTTATAAAGGTATAACTTAATAAGAATCATTGCTGTACACAAATATGGGAGCTTTATGTCAATATGATGCATTAGTTTTAATTATTATAAAAAAATAATATTAACAGCGAAGAGTTTCATTTCACAATTTCCTTTTTAAAGCTTTTGTTATTTCTCGGGTAATAATTTTGGTGAACTTTTTTGGACAACTGATTGTGCAATTTGGAAGCTCTCAAGATACAAACCTATTGCCAATGTGCATCAATATAAGTTTCGTCATAGTATTTAATCATAATTTATCTAGATTATAGGTTAATTCATTAATTATACTCGAGTATATAAATAACCTGGAGCTGCTATTATTAATATAGGTATTTTACTATATTATATTTAGCTGACTCATCCTATGTTGCCAGTATAAGTTTGGATTTGCACAGTCTATAATTCAACTTAAGGATATGCAACGAAATGCAAACAGAAATGGGGGCATAATAAAAATTTGCTAAAAATTGACCTCTTAAAACTCGGGGTGAAGTAGTGAAAATATTAAGCAGTCTGGCTATAATTGATTATCTTTTGCCATACAAATTGCAAACTGTTCTATTAAGTTATAAATTTTCTGAATTAATTATAGCTTTTAGCTAATTACAGCTGTTGATGTTATTTAGTACCATTGTGTATAAAAATTAGATGTGTACAATATATAATCTTGCAATGTTTAAAGCAGTTCAATGTAACATGGTTTGATTATCAGTTCTATTAAGTTATAAATCCTCTGAATTAATTACAGCTTTTAGCTATTTATAGCTTTTGCTTTTATTTTATAAACATTAAATGTGTACAATATATAATCTTGCAAAGTTTAAAGCAGTTCAATTTAACGTGGTTTGTTTATCAGCATCTTCCAGGGTTGTAAATGACTTTTTTTCTTGAAATTGTATATGTAGAACATCCTGTTGTTTTATCCAAAAGATTTAGAGCTTTTAATAATGCCTAACTAGTTGTAATTATATAGCAGATATCAGTAGTAAGCTTGTATATATAATGTTACAATGCTTAATTTTCTGCTTACAACAAGGCAGTCCATGCAGTAGAAGCTACACAAAACAAAGAGGTACTTTACTAAAACTATGTAATGGGCTGCGTTACATTTGAATATATTTCTAGATGCGTAGATGTTGAATGCTAATAAGATAATCAAATCAAATAGGTTAATGTTGCGTAAATTAATACTTGGCAGCTGTTTTTCACCTGGAATTCTTTAAACCTGCCAAGTTTAAACTAATTAATCACACAAGCTTCAATTAATTCATTTTACTTTTTTGTAAAACAGTTGTTTGCAAAAAACACAAAGGTTTTCTAGCCCTGGTTGATACTTTAATTAGACAACTGTAAGTGTAATTTGACTAACAAATAAAATTTGGAAATAACTGAGATTTTTGTGGTCAATCACAAAGTTGACAATGTAGCTTGTACAAACCTGGAAAAAAGAAAAGAATTGGGGAAATTAGAATTTTATGATTTATCAGGTAACTATAAAAAAAAACTCACTAAAAGGTAAATACTTTAGATTTTTGGCAAGTTGATACATAAATGCTGTGATTTATTTCTAATAACTTTGCAGTATAATGAGTAATCTCCCCTGCAAAGAATTTTCAACATTGCTGAAGCATAAATTATTAAAATCTAAAGTAGCTTTCTTTAACTAGTTATATAATTTAATCATTTTGAAAGCTTCACAATATATAAAAAGCATATTTATATTTGAAGCTTTAACATTATTATTACCTACAAATAGTATTTTTAATCTATTTTTCAAACCACTGAAACTTTGACTGTTACTAAATTACAATCAACAGAATTGCTTGTAAATTTAACTCTGAATTTAAATGTTATATTATGCAAATGTGTTTCGCTAAACCCTGCATGGACTTTGCTAAACCAAAGGAAAACAAGTTTATACATTTAATCTCTATATAAACAATCTTTGTTTTTAATTATGACATATACCAAAGTTGTATGCTCAGCATAGAGATCTTGTAGTAGGCCTACAAAAGATGTCGGAAATTTAGTTAGGTTCTCATTCTTAGATAAATGAGGGACGATTGCTTTGGCTGCTGCCTTAACAAAGCATATAGAGTCAGCAGCTACTAAATAAACAGAGTCAGCTCTGAAACTTTCCATAGTCACTAATTTGGCAGCTTTAGAGAAATATAATATTACTATACCTCCATGTCATCAACAGCAGCGGCCAAGCTGGCATATTTTAATAATTTAATTTACCCATTATGGAATATAAGAGTTATCTTTCCACTTTAGCATATGAAGAAGTAGCTGTGTATTCATCTTATATAATGATTAGTTTTATAGCATATAATATATGCAAGTGAGTTTATTATATTATTACAAATAACTTGTTTCTTTCAACTAATTGATAATTATGCCAGCTGTCAATGTTTAATTCAATATAGGTCTATAGAAATAGTGGACTATAATAAGTATACAAACAAATATTCAGTCTGCATGATATAAATGATTATAGCCCCAACATCACATTGGTGGAAAGTCAAATGATGATAATTTTGTTATTTTGTATTATTCTTTTATACTTGACATCAACTTCATAATGAGTAAGCTGAAATGGTATATTGCTTCCAACTAATACAATTATATGAGATATAAACACGTGGTATAATGAATGTAGATTAATGAGAACAACTTTGCAAGTGATATATAAAGAGATAATATAAATTCTAACTTTTTTTAGCAGCAATAGTTGTTTTTATAGACCATCACTTTAATTTAAATTAAATTTAACCTAAGTTTAAAACTTTGCATTTAGACTTGAAAACATTCAGTGACCAATAGTTACTGAGGATTGAAAAACTGAGATTTAAAATTTATAACAGGCCAGAAATATTTAGAGCCACCAGTCAACTGAGCTATTGTTGGACACTATTAACACATAGTTTGGATATGTTATTGCAACACATTTTTATTTTTTAAAATAGGATATATATATATATATATATATGGAACAAGGTATGTTTTTATTTAGGAAATTTGTATGAAATCTTTGTTGAAGCTAGTAACTCTGCTTTAATCTGCTGTGACTAGTTCCAACCAAAGCCTGAAACAGTATATCTTTGATAAGAACAAAAATGCAAAGATATTTGTCACTAAAACTTATTTACAATATTCAATATCTTTAATATAAATAAAGATAACTAAAATTATATTTTTTTACCAAACCTTAGCCAAACACGCAGATGCCAAGACAGTGCTGGTTGATCATTCTTTCTCTACAGACAAAGATTGGGTTATTGCAGTCAGCATCCGTATCACATAGCATCGGTCCGGCAGCAGCTAGCATTACTAGCAGCGACAGCAACATGGTCAGCAGTTGAAGTAACAGAGTAGACATTCTACAACATGAAATGGAATGAAATGCATATAATGACAAATATAACAAGACCATTGAATTGCAGTTTCAAAAACAGAGGTACGTATGGGCATTTAAAGATAAAGATAACATTTTGTGTTGACTAAAACTTCACAGCAAACTCAGTACAATAAACCTTTTCTTCAGTGATACTTATAAATTATTATTTGCATAACAAAAATTAACTCATATATACAAGAATTCTTATTTTGTTGTAAGACTCTTATATGTTAGCATTGATAGTTTTGACTAAAGATCAAGTTTGAAAATCTTCTACTATCAATAATAATATATGCTCCTCCCTTTATTAATATTCACGTGCGAGTATGTATTATGTATACTACATACCGTTCAATTGTATAAAGCAATACTATAAATAGAAACGTACTTCACTAAACCCTCATCTCTTTCTACTATAATTAGTATATATTCTAGCTGTGTATAATAATTATGTTATTATTGCCTATAAAATATGCTAATTTTAATTTATGTATACATTTTAATGAAGCTGAACATATGCAACCCTATACTGTTATAGATATATATAACGTGACAACATATATAATATAGCTAGCTTATATAATTATAAATACTGTGCAATATTTTGTTTAACTGTTGCATATATAGAATGATATACAAATTGCCAAAAGTTTTGCTTGATTTTAATTAGCAATTAAACAATAGAATATTATATATGCAGCGTATAAAAAAACCCTGTTATAGTATAATGTTGAGTTTTAAGGATAAAATGTTAAATATGAAGTGTGTACATGCTTTACAAACCTGCAGCTTCCACAGCAAAAAGATGAAGACAAATAGAGCAGATATATTTAGTTGTTTGTATATATTAGGCAGGTTTTGAAACTGTCAATTTAAGATGATAAATCAATATTCCTATATGGTAAATTTCACACTTTAGTTACTAAAATTAATCACATGAGGAAGCTAAACTGTAAAGTGCCAAAAAGTTTTCCTTGTTGAAAAGAATTGTTGTTAAAACATGTATGGTATTTTGACTTGACTGAATATAGCACTTTGCTGTTACGTTTATTTTTCCTTTTAAAGTTAGAAAAACTACAGAGTAAAACTCATCACTATGATTCTGAAGAGAAAGAGAGTGCATGTGTGGAAAATAGAGAGAGTGTGTGTGTGCAAGTGTGCGTGCGTGTGTGAGAGAGAGATAGAGAGTTTTATGTAAGTGTTATAGCAGTTTATAAATATCTTATCCACTTTTCGACAACCTCTATATGAAAGGTCTGTCGCTATCATGACCTCTGCATCTGACACAGATATAACCTTGACATAAGGTCATTGTCCCCTACTATAACAGTAGTGGTAGTTAGTGACAGATGACGCATATCACAAGTATTATGTATGTGACACGTGCACTTGTGATATATACCGTGTATGGCAACACAGAGCAGTATAATTAAAAATGTAATATATCTGGTCTGCAGTAAAGTTCTACATCATTCAAGCATCAAAATTTATACCTATATAATCATAAGTCAGCCCCTAAATTCATTTTTTCCAAAATATAGAGCAAAAATATATAAGTTAAAGCTATGCCAAAGCTTTTTATCTATATTCCATACCATTATATGCTTTTAGCTCTACAAAAGCATGAGCTGTTGCCAAAGTCACATGATTTACACTTTGTGTCAATATAATATTATATTAAATATGACTTTAAATTGACATATTAAGATAAAATATTTGTAAGAAACACGGTATATATACAGCCAACTATAAAAAAACAATAATAGAATTTTTAATAATATGTTACTATGTTAATATGACATAATACTTATCAGTTTCACCTATTAGGGAATAGACATTGTCTACAGGATAGAGCATTTAAGTAAGCACAAGGTCATTATCCAAATTCTTTGTTGATTTAAACTCTAAAGGTTTAACATTATCATTGTAATAGTGTGCTATGAAATACTTTATAAAAATTAGCAAATTGTTTATTAGTGCATAATTGTTATTAAAATTAATGTTGTAGTACTTTTCTCTGTTCGTCTAATGATATTTAGCTAAGATGCAATCAAAACCTTTTTTAAATATGATGTGTAAATTATGTTTTATACACGTATAAATTTCTCCTTTTTAGCTACTATGTATACAGGTATAACAGGTTCGTACTACCTTTGTAAATAGACAGTAATAATGTTAATCTAAAAGGTTAACATTATCATAGCAATAGTGTTCTATGAAGTACTTTATAAAAATTAGCGAGTTGTTTATTATTGCATAATTGTTATTAAAAGTAATGTTGCAGTGCTTTCCTCTGTACTTTTAATAAAATTTTGGTTCTATGCTTTCATATATAGTGCAGATGCTTACTGAAAACATTGCAATAGTTGAAATAAATATACATCAAACTATTTTCCTGTTATTATAACCACACCCACATGCATGTTAGCCACACCCACATGCATATTAGCCACACCCACATGCATATTAGCCACACCCACCTGCAAATTAGTTTTTTGAGAGTTATTAAATATTTTGTGCAAAACATGCTCTTATAAAACTATGATTCTTATTACAAAGTTTATTTAACTTCATTTGAAGAATGCCTCCTAAAAATACTTTAAGGACCTATTAATATAATAAATATTTGTGCTATATACGTATGTATTATGGCTGATTGAATTTAATGCTATGTATTAGCTATATAAGACAGGCTATTTATTTGATTAAATATGTGTCAACCTTTAATGTCTTTTTAGATCATATTGTAAAATCTTGACTTGAAATTTTATGTTGATGTATATTGTGAATTAATAATATACAAAAACGTTGCTTTATAAGTTTTTTTTAGTTCAGAAAGATAAAAGCAAAGTTTTACTGCAAATCTATATTGTTGTACAACGTAACTAGTCGATTGTATTCAAGTAAAGACAAACAATATATTTTTTTATTTTGAACGGAATATCCACAATAATTTTTCCTTCTACTTAAAGGCGTTATAGGAAGTGTTATAGGTTAATCCCAAGTTGAGTTGTCGAATACATGTTCCGCATGCTAATAACCGGGATTACTGCACACACTAAATTTCCGATAAGGAAAAAAAAATCGTGGAGTTTGTACGCATTTAGGTCTCTGAGGGGGGCAGTCAGCATCTGATTTACAGTAACCTGAAGCAGAAAAGCTAGCTGCTGTCAGACACAACAGCAGCACGACAACCTTCTGCAGTAAGAGATGAAAGTTTGCAATCTTCATTTTAGCTAAAAACAAAATCATTAATAAACAAACAACACTTGCCATATTTTAGCATAAGATATATTTTGTGTATAACTTTCAACAATGTTTTCGTCTAATAATCATTAGCTAAAAATGCAATCAAAACTTATTTTTAAGATATGTTGTGCAAATTATGCAGTTTATATGAAATCCTGTCTTCCTATTATATTATATACAAATGTCACAGGTTAGTATATATTAAATTATCTAGTAAATATATAAACAGTAATTATGTACATATTTTTGTGCACTTTGCTATGTTTTGTTATTAATTCTATTCTTCTTGTACATCCGATTTTTTATTTCTATTGAACGGCAGCCAGTACCAGTATCATGCTGCTTGTAATTAAAACAATGAAGTATTATAAGAATCATGGAAATTAGTATTTTATTCAAGTTAAAATAATATACCTTGATTAATTAATTAATTTAATGTTATAGTACAAAATTTTAAATAATTAAGCTCAAAAACAGACCAATACCTACAGCAATATATTAAATAATAATATGTATAATAATATATCTAAAATAAAATATAATATGTAATTTAAACTTTTACTTACATGTAGTTTCAGTTTTTGTGCTTTCTATTTGAAGGTAAAGCAGCAGCTCTTATATACAGGATTTATAAGTCACGCCCACTAATTGTCATACTAATTTACTGCTAAGCAATATATATTATGTACAGCATCTTTATTGAAAGTTGAATTTAAAAATATCGATACCTAAATTGGAAGTTACATTTTTAATTACTCCCACCTTAAGTGCCATACTAATTTACTGTTATATGCAATATTTATTATATGTACAGC
Source organism: Bugula neritina (assembly GCA_964035545.1). Taxonomy (NCBI): domain Eukaryota; kingdom Metazoa; phylum Bryozoa; class Gymnolaemata; order Cheilostomatida; family Bugulidae; genus Bugula; species Bugula neritina. The sequence continues at coordinate 2,267,690 of OZ037766.1, read as the reverse complement.
ATCTCCTTTGAAAATTATATTTTAATACATGTGCGCCTGGGGCATTTGTGTGATGCTTGTGGTTTGAAAAGCAATTACCTCATACTTCACATTATAATATACTTGGAACATTATATATTATACTATAATAGAGTAGTATTTTCTCATACTGCATGCTCTACTGTTTTACTGCTAAACATTGGTTATAGGCTAAAATTAAACGCTGCATGGTAACTAGTATGTTAACTTGTTAACAGTAAAACAAAACAATTTGCTGTCAATATTATAGTACATATGCTATAGCTATACCATTTTGCATCTGATAATATGGTCAGATCTGTTCAGCTTCAGGAAAATGTATACATCAAGTAAAATTAGCATATTTTATAGGTATAGTAATAACATAATCATTATACGCATGGCTATTTAATATACTGATAGTAGAAATTGAGAAAGGTTTAGTAAAACAAGTTTCTATTTATGTTAGCTTTATATAGTTATGGTATGCATGTATAGTATATAATATATACTCAGACCTTAATAATGTACAGAGGGAGCATGTAATAACATATTTGCAGTCTTGACTTGACTTTTAATGCTAGCATATAGGATTATTTCACCTGAATAATAATTCTGGATGGCAGTTGAATTATGTATAAATATATTATATAAGTATATCTATAAAGAAAGCTCTATATTGTACCGAGTTTGCTGTGAAATTTTAGTTCACATATTTTAGGCTATGATTCTTGTTGAAAAAAGCTATAAGTAGGACAAAATGACTTCGGGCCACTGCAGATGATCATTATATAGTTACACTTATCAGTTGGGGGTCGTCTCAGTGGAACATATTGATGCTGGTCTATATAGACTGGAAGTCGTCTATCTTAACTGAAGCCAAAATTCATGAGCACCGAGAGAAATAGAGAGGTACCTTGAGAGAAAGAGGATGGGGTACCCATTAAGAGAATAAAATGGGTACGAAGAGAAAGAGAGGGGTACTAAGAGAGAAAGGGAGAGGGGTACTAAGAGAGAAAGGGAGAGGGGTACTAAGAGAAGGGGTTAGAGAATCAGATTTAAAAAATTATTCAACTCCACTTTCCAAAATAATTTATAGGATAAAATTTTACGAGCTCTGGGACGATAATGAGAAATTCAATTGGACTATCACTGTACTTGGATAAGTTTTGAATAACAAGTATTAATCACCATACAGGCTGATTGACTAAATTGTAGTAGTGGCAGCACTAATCAAAAGGTTTCAAGTGCTTTTGATCAGCAAGCTGACAGCTGAGATTTCTTTCACGTACTAAGACTGGTGGGTATGTAATGAGTCATTATTATTGGTGAGGGTGCCAGCATGCAAGAACAGGGAGGGGCTAGGGTGGAGCACACCTATACCCGCATTTGTTATTAGATATCAGTGCAAAGCCAGCATTTTACTGACTTCAAATATGACTTCTTATAACAGTAGTCTACTAGCTACCAGGTCTTTTGCAAATGTTTTATCTAGGTACTTGTTTGCACTCACGCAAAATAACATGTTCATGCAAAAGTTCAAATTGTGTTTCTGGCAACAGCTCTTGTACATGAAACTACAAATATAAAATGGCACGTAAAACAGATTGGAAATTTGGCATAACTTGAATATTTATATTTTTTATTTTTAATTCAAGATAGCAATTAAAGATTTGAAGATTGACTTATGACTTCCAGTAAACATTTTGATGCTTAAATGATGCTTTAACTTTTCTACATGCAAGATATCATTCTTATTTATTTTTATTTAATTCTACTGCTGCCACAGTTAGCTGGGTGATGCCAGCATATATCACAAGTACACGTGTCATATATTTATGATACGTGTCATGCATCTCCATTTTTTCAAGTAATTGAATGTAATTTGTAATTGATGTATAACAATTTGATTGTAATTGTAACTAATTACTTATTTAATGTAATTGATTTTTGCAATTACTTTATAATTACATGGCAATTACTTCAAACTTTGAAATCTTTTAAAAACTTTACTTTTCCTGCTATGCCTACTGTTAAATAACAAATTTAAATTAGATGAATGTGGTATGCTATCGCTGTTGATAACAAAGGTGGTTCACCACTGTCAGAATTGCCCCTGGTAGTTGAACCCTATAGAAGTGGTATTGCATAACTTCTATTTATCCCTTATGAAAACAAACCAATTGCAATTGTAATTAATTATATTTCCTTGTAATTGTGATTATAAATAATTACATTACTTTTTAACTGTAATTATAATTGTAATCGCAATTGACACATGCCCATGTAATTGTAATTAATTACATTCACATGTAATTGAACTCAACCCTTTGCTATGCTGAACAATACTGTAATGCTGTAGAGCTGCATTAGGGCATGTATAGCCATGGCGAGCTCTCTACAACTAGAACATCCCATAATTCTCACTTATGTTTTTACAAGTTAGGCTGTGCTGGGGTGTATTTCTATCAGCTCATCAAAGTAGATCTCTGTCCAAGCTGAAGCTTTAATATCCTTGAGACTCCTAGAGTATTGTTAGGGTGAGAGTTGTGATGGCTTTACGTAATCATAAATTATTGTATCTGCTCTATCACAACTATGGGTAGAAATCCTGGGCCATGCTTATGTTTAAAAATGAATGAAAACTGTAAGCTAATTTGAAACGTACTCAACTAATTTTTATTCAGCCAGTTGGTCTCAATATCTTCGAAAATTTTGAAATTTCGTCAAAAATAATACAGTGCATGAGTACATAAACTAGTTAAAAGTCTTTATACACAGTGCGTGTTGAAATATTATTGGCTATTAGTAATTAATACAGCAAACAAAAAAACTTATGATTCATGCAGCTAAAAATTTGCAGCAATGCAGAAATTTAATATTAAAGAATTATTTTATTAGCCGGTAAGTCTTAGCGTTCTATACAGTGCAAATGAAATAGTGAAATTAGTTATTATATTGCGCTGCTCTTCACTCACTAGATATATTTGTTTATTATTTCAGGCTTGACGCACTGCTGGCAACGTCAAAATAGAACAGAGCTAGTTTTACCAGAGCACATATTCAGTTAAATAAATGCATATTTTGTCTTAAATATTACCTTAGAAAATGGCATGTGGTGCAATAGCATTAAAAATTATGCATTTTCACTGTATAAAAGTATATGCATGCTCCACCTGCACTTTCCTGGTTCTATATTATATGGAGTGCCAAATGGTCAAAAATTCCCTGAAATTATTGCATCTCTTATATAGTTTTTAACCACCAGTTACAATTTCCTTGATGCTGTAGCTGCATATCCCTATAGAGTTATCTCCTCTGTCTAAACATTGTTTTTAAGTAGGCTCACCTAATTGATGATTTAACACAGATATTACTACTTATAGTAGCTAAATACACCAGCGGTTTATGAAACGCAGCAACTTTTAATCTATCAAATATATATGCTATTTCCATTCGCAGGCTAGAGTCATATGTTATATATAGCTGGATTTATTGTAGTAAGTAGTTATATACCATGCGGTATAATATTTATTATGCTACTGCTGTTAACTCTGTCATAGCTTATCCAACTGTATTAGCTTAAAGCAATAAATTTTCTCAAATCACCTATATCAGTTAGACACTGAGTAAAACATGCATGTTTACTCTATTTAATCCTATAATAGCTATAGGCTACTAAGATTTACTCACCCGTGGTAAAACAAAACTGCACTACCTAACAAGTAAGGTGGTGTCAATATCCATTTCCGTAAGTTACATATATCAGAATGTACATAATAAATATTTTACCTAATGTGCTAATACTCCCTTTGCCCACTTTAATACAACATTATAGATTTAACTGGTGTTCTGAGTAGACAACTCTAATGTCTTATATTTTTAAGACAGTTTAAAAAACAACTATAATAATTTTTGTTGCCTCATGTTATAAAAGCTGTTGTATTATTTGTTTCATGTATATATTTTAACCAATCCTTAAGTATAATAATCACATGGCGACACACTTTGCCATATGTTACTTCCCAAGAATTAGAGAGATACGTTATAATTATATATGCTTCACCTATTTTGTATCTTGTAAGTGTTACTGTATTAATTCTTACAAACTTTTATAGTGTGAATACTTATTAAGGAAAACATTGCAACAATAGATATGAATATGTCAAATCATTTTTCCTCATTGTTGCTCATTTTATTTGCATCAATTTTGTTGCTGGCACACAGCTCAGTTTCCCTGAGACCTTGTGCGTCAGACGAGGACTGCTCTGATAGGTGGACGTGTCAACCAATCCCAGGCAGAGAGGATTGGAGTTCCATCACTGTTTGTCTGCCACCAAAAAGCTCTTAATGGTGAGTTATATAAGAGTTGTATAGGTCTCCCTGCTTTGCTTGCTTCGTGTTTACATGAAATCTTTGAGAAAAATAATAACATGTGTTCAAAAACAAAATTATCGAAATCAAATGAAAACCTACGAAGGAATCCGAATATATTTTGTGAAATTCAACAAAAACTTCCTAAATAAAAACAAGGTACAACTTCCTGAATGTTGTTGTTTCCTGTGACACTAAATATATATAAGTTTATGCAGGGAGTGAGACAGTTAGTTAGTCAATATAACTTTCAAGCAGAAGAAGGTTGGAAAGTTCAATCACTTGAACTTTCTAAATTATTTGTATTGTAATGCACATGCTTTATATATAGTAGAAAAGGCAATTTCTTCAACAAAGTTAATGCCGATCAAATTTCTTTTCTAAAATTATTTGAAAGCATACCAAATATTTGCAATATCTAATATATGCATATAGTGAATCTTGTTCAAGGGCATTACATCAGTATATATGTTAATATGCTTTGTTTCTCATGCGTCTAGTTAACCAATGAAGAAGCTACATGCAGCGTAGCAATTTGCTAAACATTATCGGCACCTATAATAATGGCTAATTATTTTGTCTTTTTTATTTTCTGCAATACTTTTAGTCAATTTATCTTACCATTTGTTACAGCTTGGCGCTAGAATTGAACATAATGATATGACGGATGCAGAATTTACGACATAAAGGTATTTCTTTTGATAAATTTATATAAAGTTGATGCCCATATATTGTTGAAAAATATTTAGTTAAGTTTTTGCTTTCAGTTAGCTATTCTATTTTCACACAATAAAATTAGTTGGCGATTTTGCAAAAACAGCTTTTACTTTTATGATCATGCTATACACACAATTTTCCAGCTGCTAACAGTAGTGTCAATTAAATTTAAATGAAATGTTGTACTAATTTCAGCACTGAAACTTTATTGACTAATCACAGCGAAGTAGACTACTAAATTTTTTACAGCCTAAAGCAAGTATTATAACAGATAATGAACTTCTCGCGTAGAGTTAAGATCAGAAATAAGCTTTGTAGTAAATAACTATAGTCTGTGCAGTATATGATAGTTATTATGCTACTGCTATTCTCTGTCATAGCTTATCCAACCGTATTAGCTTAAAGCAATAATTTTCCCGAATCACCTGTATAAGTAGACACTGAGTAAAGCATGCATGTTTACTCTATCTAATCTTATACTAAATGAGGGTAGACAATAATTGTTCCGTGGGGGACTTACTCACCTGTTGTAAAACAAAACTATACACTACCTATAGCAAGTAATGTGGTATCAATAATAGTTTCTGTAAGTTATGTATGCCAGAATCTTCACTCCCTTCATGAGTTTATTACAATAATAAAACTATAAATTAAAATGATGTTTTGAGTAGACAACTCTAAGTTTTATATTTTTAAAACTGCTCAAAAAAACAACTATAATAATTTTTGTTGCCTCATGTTATAAAAGCTGTTGTATTATTGGTTTGATGTATATATTTTAACCAATCCTTAAGTATAATAATCACATGACGTCAAACTTTGCCATATGTTACTTCCTAAGAGTTAGAGATAAGTTATAATTATATATGCTTCACCTATTTTGTACCTTGTAAGTGTTACTGCATTTTATTCTAAGCTTTTATAGTGTGAATACTTATTAAGGAAAACATTGCAACAATAAACATGAATATTTCAAATTATTTTTCCTCATTGTTGCTCCTTTTAATTGCATCAATTTTGTTGCTGGCACACAACTCAGTTTCCCTTACCCTGAGACCTTGTGTGTCAGATGAGGACTGCACTGATTGGTGGACGTGTCAACTAGCCCCAGGCATACGAGATGGGAAAATTTTAAGTTTTTGTCTGCCATCAAAAACCATTAATTGGTGAGTTATGTAAGAGTTGTATAAGTTTCCCTGCTTTGCTTGCTTCATGTTTACATGAAATCTTTGAAAACAATAATAACATGTGTTCAACAACAAAGATATCGCAAATATATAAAAACCTACGCATTTATTTTGTGAAATTTAACAAAAACTTTATAAATAAAAAGAGGGAACAACTTCTTAAATGTTGTTGTTTTTCTCTGACATGGAATATATAAGTTTATATAGAGTGAGACAGTTGGTCATGCAGTCAATATAACTTTCAGACAGAAGATTGTAGAAAGTTCAATCACTTGAACTTTCTAAATTATCTGTACTGTGAAACACAGCCTTTATATATATAGTAAAAAAGGCAGTTTCTATAACAAAGTTAATGCAGAGCCATTAAAATTTTTTTTCTAAAATTGTTAGAAAACATACCAGATGTTTGCAACATCTATTATATGCAGTTATAGTAGTTATAATGTTCAAGGTCATTATACATGTTAACATATTATGCTTTGTTTTACATGTTTCTAGTTAACTTTACATCATAGCAAATTGGTAAAGATTATTGGTACTTCTGGTAAATTATTTCTTAGTTTTCATTTTGTGCAATATTTTTAATCAATTTATCTTGCCATTTGTTACAGCGATTCGACGCTCAACTCGCAATAATGGTATGACGGATGCAGAATTTACGACATAAAGGCATTTCTTTTGATAATCAATTTATATAATGTTGATGCCTATATGTTGTTGAAAATTATTTTGTTAAGTTTTTGCCTTCATTGCAGTTAGCTATTTTATTTTCAAACAATAAAATTAGTTGGTGATTTTGCAAAAACAGCTTTTACTTTTATAATCATGCTTTACACAATGTTCTATGCAGCTACTAACAGCAGTGCCCCTTAAATTTAACTAAAAGTTTGTACTAATTTCAGCACTGAAACTATATTTACTATACACGGTGAAGTAGATTACTACAAATTGCTTACAGCCTGAAGCAAGCAAGCATTGGAACAGATAATGAACTTCTAATACAGATTCAAGATCAGAAATAAGTCTTAATCATCAAATTTTAAGCTGAAATCCAGTTTAAGAACCAAACTACTGTAAATACAAATCAAATATATATATAGTAGAGTAGAGCTGACATACACTCAGACACTCAACATTAGAAACAAAACAATATGTATTTAGCCACATGCCTTACTTTTTATGAAAGCATTTTGCTGAAGAATAGGAGTTAAATAATATGTTAAATTAATGTATGCTTATAGTTGCTACTAGTTGTTTTGTTATGCACAGATCTAAATGATAAAAGATATTCTAGTAAAATAATGTTTATCAGCCAACACATGATAAAAGTTATCAAATATGTCTCCTTATAACACTCTTTCTTTTGTTTAGACATTAAATGGAACCAATTACCACTAATCAGCAATTTATAAACCATATAATGCTATATATTATATGCTAACAGCTTGAATGCTGGTATTATTATAGGTAGCTTGACATTAAGTATTGAAGCATTTGAGAGCAATCCAGATGGACAATTTCAGCCACTGCCACTAGTTACATTACTGTATTGAGTTCGGTTCTAACTCAAATTAATCAGTTTAATATGTAATGTTCATTAATTGTATTGGCTAAGCTGCATGTTATGTGGTCCAAATATAATATAATTTTTCTAGAAAAGTTAGATGACTTTTACACAAACAAGATTAAAAATGGCATTGAGCTGCATGAAGTCATATAAGCAGATACAAAACTGTTGTCAAAATTAAACCGATGTGCATTTTGCTTTTTCCTTGAATAGTTTCAATATAGTCTTCTATGCATTAGTACAATGTTTAGACTTTAGGATTCAGAGTAAACTGCTGGACATGGAATCATGGTAATTTCTATACACTTATATTAGTAATCCACGCTATATGTGGCATAATATGCCACGGTTGGTTGAACATATTTATGCACTGGTCGCTTACAACTATATTTATCATATTGATGATGTCAAAGGCTTCCTGGATATCCTGTTGTGCCACTGTTGCACGCATTTATTTGTTATGTATACATACCTACTATATATAGCATGAGATAACGGCATTGCCTTACAAATCTACAGGGTATAATTCATGCCGTGCGTTAACTTATATAAGAGGAAGCAGCTGTGGTCTAGGGGTTAGATCGTTTGCCTAGTAAACACGAAGGTTATGGGTTCGAGCCCTGACAAAGGCCATTAGTGATGTTAGGAAGAGCATCCAGTCATAATTGCTCCTGTGCTTCATTTAAATAAGCCCTTGGCCCGCTTTAACAAAAACCCTTTCTATCAGGGGTTTCTCACAGGGATGGCGACTATAAACTTGCGTGAAAGGTAACCTATAAAAGATCCATAGATCAAATGCAGCAGTAACTTTACTAGTCAATTTTATTGAATATTTCTGTAAACTTTAAAAGCTAGATATTATGACAAGATGTTTTGCATTTGCAATCAAAATTTATACTAATTGGCTTTAAAAACACTGTTTTAGGATATGATGGTTTCTGGGGTTGAAGACAAGTTTACTCATCGCTATACTGGCACACCTTCACGAAACCACCTCCAAACGAAATTTCTCTGCACACATCCATAGGGGGGTCACAGTCGTCATCAGTGTAACATGGTCTGAGTCCAGCGGCAGCAAACGCTATCAGTGACAGCAGCAGTATGGCAACCATTTGCAGCATAGGAAAGTTCGCAATCTTCATATTATAGCTATAATATAGAACCAGTATAATAAATACACTCTATAATGTGCTGCCTTCTGAATAAACTAAATTTTGTACATTTATAATAGCTATATTAGACCTAAGTGTTGAAACATTTCTATTAATTCTATTAATGCTTTTATCTAATGAATGTCTAACTAGAAATACATTCAAAGTTTCTCTATAATATTATAATATACTCTGAATAAGATGATAATGCTGTATATTTATAATATTTGCGCTTTTAATATCATATTATACTACACATCAAACATCACACCAATTCAGTGATACTATAAAATGCTTATAGTAGTATATAAAGACAAATAGATATATTATTAGATAATGCACAATATTGGCACGTGATTCTAGAGTGCTAAATAGTCAAAAATTATTATTATTACAAGTTTCACAGCTGAAAACGTTACTCAGTTTACAAAATATTGACAAATCAAAAACTAAATTGCTGCATCCTACAAAGTACATATATTTATTGTAGCTGCTTTTTGGTGCCTAAAAATACCCCACATTACAGCAAACAAACAGTAAAACGAAAAAATAACAAAGCTATGATTACCTGAGTTAGCTTGCTCAAGTCACGGACGTATAATAGGAGTCAATTTGACAGTGTGCTGGTAGTAGTGATAAGATCAACCTGATGTCCTATGTATGTATTCACACGTGTTTATAATAGCTTATATATACTGTGAATAGCAAGTATATAGCTAACTTATGATAATAATAACAATGTAGTTTCCCGTTGATAGACCAATCATATCACTTTAAAATATTTTGCAAAAAACGTAAAGTTTTTATAAATCTCTGATAAATTGTTGCACAACTAATGAAACTCAACCCAATATGATAATTTTATCTGTTGTGACGCAATTGTTATTTTTATCTTTCACTCTTTGTAATATTATTATATGCAACTTAAACAGCTGGATCATTAGCCAATCAAAATGCCCGACTCATATCATACTCAGCCTGTTTCCTTGAAGAGTTGTGACATCTAATAATAGCCTACGTAGAGTAATACGTCATCAATATATTCTGTTCATGTAGAGACAACTCTTCAACACTTGAGTTAATATTGATAACGTTTTGCTCACGTATAAACTCTTGCTTTTTTCATTCACATTTTGACTTAATGTAGTTGTTAAGGGAGCTTATAGCTGTAAAATTATTTTATATTTTTCAGTTTGACTAAATACTAAATTTAATAAATATTATTTAAAATTCTACTTCATTTAAAAGCTACCTATTAAAAATAGACATAAAGATTAAGCAAGGAATACGTCATGACGTTCTTAAATACTAATTCCTAAAAGCGAATATTAAAATCTTGTTATAGCAAAAGAATTGCTGTTTTGGCTCAATGCATCATATGCATTGCTTTCAAATAAAATCATAGAAATAATTAGTATAAGTTTCAAAAGTCTCTCAATAATAAAATACTGCATATATTATAGTTATCCCAAAAATGAAGTATTGTATGTAGTTTTCATAGTACCGAATTAGGTATTTAGTTAAAAAAGTACGCGTTTATTGTATAAGAAAAGTTCTAGCTGCTATAAAATCAACTATACATTGATCTCTTTTATTATCAAGCTTTATTACATAAGAAAATACATTGCAAGTAATTTTCTTCTAGTAAAATTTTCTGAGAAGTACGAAGCTAAATAGTTGTGAATGTATGCTTTCATCAGCTGCTGTCAATTACCATTTGTGCAAATCATTCTTCCTTTTTCTGGTACAAACCTACACACTTGGTTAGGGGCCCCAGCTTGTCTCCCAGCAGCGAAGGTTGTCAGAGCCAGAAGTACCACGGCTAGCAGCTGAATCAGATTTGCATTCAGGATCCTCATCTTTTCTGTAAATATAAAAGGTCTGAAATATTATTATATTTCTTGGATTAAATTACAATTCCAACATAACTTTAGTATTGCAATGTCACTTTTTATACACTATTTATATGTTTAAGATATACAAAATATCATGTAGTTGTGCAGATGTTAATTTACTCTAATTCCCTTGAAAATCTTTGAATTTCTTTTTATATATTCAGCTATTATAGTCTTTGTTTACAAAAAGTGTAAAGAACCAAAGTAACCTAACATGAACAAATATGATTCTTTAAAATATAATAAATGTTTCTGCCAACATAAATTTTATAGAGTGTATAGAATATTTTGTAATATGCAGTAGATATAATGGGAATAAACCAAGCAATATCTGTGTACCAAGATTACGAGCTATATTATGCATGTATATCCATGTGAAATCACAATGCTACAATATGTGTGATGTATTATGGTTTTATTATTTTCAATAAAATAGCTATATATATTATATATACTTTATAACTTTATGAGAATAAACATATGTGTATTGTTCAGTGCTTAAAATTGCTAGCTATAATATACATTATAGTTATAGTACTTTAGCTTATTTTTAAAAGTTTCATGGTGCTTTTGTGAAGTAGGCTAATATTTGAAGCTTGAATTGATTGATTAAATAATGTGTTTGATGTGATGCAATAATTTTATTCAAGCTCAAAATGAAATCTAAACCGAACAGCAATATAATACATTATATAATATAATAGATGAAAATATATCCAATATATATAATAATATATAATGCAACATAATATATAATATATAATAATTTTTCACTTACTTGCAGTTTCAGTTTGGTTCTTATCTGTGAAAACACTTGAAGTGCGTTCTATAGTTGGCGATGTATTTTATATGAATGCAGGACTTCTACATAAGGCAGGTTCCAACACTTTTTGGTAATGAAAACAAGCAAAGTATAGCAGCGGGTTTATTATATATGGCTCATAAACCACGCCCACTAGATGTCTGTGTATTATTTACAGCATTTTGTTTTTAAGTTGGACTTGGAAAAAACCAAGATTTAATTGGATGAAGTTTAAAAAAATGATTATAAATCAATGTTGCCTCCCACTAGCTGTGCCCACAAATTGAACAATTTTAATTTATTCTGCATTCAATTATATAAATGACAGAACCATCAACATATTCGTTTAATGTTTATATTTCGAAATTTTTTTTTGAATATAGAATAATTTATGTCAGTCATGCATGTCAGATATTTTCACAATAAATTAGCTTTATAATGAGATTATATATATATATATATATTACATTGAAAAGTAGAGATGCACTCTTTGGTAATACCAAGTCATTAACGTAACCAACAGAGAATATATAACCATTAATAATTTAGTCAACTGATCATTATTTATAGCTTGTACTGTCTAAACCTATAATGTACTCTTACTATAGAATATACACAGTGCGAGTGCATTTTATCATGGAAAGTAAAGTAAAGATATTATCTGCATGGTAATTTTTAAGGGCGATAATAAATAATTCTAGTAATCAGCATAAACAGTTATAGCAAAAGTATTGAGAAATTGTTAAAAGCATTGGTCTCAAAGTTTAGTTAAGCAACAATATTTTTTAAAACTAAATTAAATAAAAGCCAAGGATTTCTATAAATAAAATATTCATGTACGTATTGTTTCAATACTAATATTGCCAAGTTTTAAAAAAGAAATTGTAGTTTATTTTCCAGACTATAATAAGCAGAGAATTTGGCAGTTATATTTTTCAGATTTGAATAAATTTGCAATAAACTATGAGCTATAGCCTAGACAGAGGCCATTATCCTAATGACATCAAATATATCTTGGCTTGAAATTATTCTGGGTTGGACATTATGTTATTTAACTTCAGATTGCTTAAATATTGCTACAGTACATATGTACTTATACTCATGTTGTTCAAGATGCATAGTCTACTAATACTGTTATAACATATTGTAAACAATTTGAGCTTTTTCATAATAATTCCAAAACTGAGTTTGCAATGCATTAAGTTTGTTTTTACACAAAATGGTCGCACTGCTGGTGGTTCGTATATAGACATATATGTTTTATTTAATGCGAACATTTTTTGCTTTGTTGAGCATAAAAATTAGATAAGCAAGGAAGTAGTTTGTTGAAAAAAATTTGAAGAAATAATGTATTATAGATCACATAGTATAGATTTAGTTAGCTGTTCAGATAGTTTAATTTTTAGCAGGCAGCAACTAGAAGGTAAACAGAGTTTGAAGAATAAATTGTTAGCAGGAAACAATAAAATTTCATTTTTAGTTGCAGCTACATTCAAGTTTTTCTATTGAGAAATATAAATTTGCAAAGTTCCAATGAGTTATTAGGATATCTGTTAGTAATCAGGGCTATGAGTCACTCATCTTTTAATCCTTTTACTTCTTCTTTTCTAAACTGACCCCCTCTGAGTGGATAGTCACTCAGTCCAACTGATTGCTGATACAACGTGGGCAAAACTGGAAGACAGGAAGTAAATCTGTTTTCTCTCACTGGTAACCCTGAAGAGGATCAAACATAGCAACATAATCAGTTTGAAGGTAATTAGTATTATTCTAATTACCTTAGATATATATTACATAAAAGACAAGGTTTAAAAATTAAAAAACTTTCCAGGATAAGTTTTTAATCATTCTTTGTTGTGATCCTAATCTAATCATTGTGCATTTCTTTATAATTTGTTAATGTTTCTATTTGTATGATGTATATCAGGTATGTAGAAGACCAAACAGACCTGGAAAAAATTTATTATTGTAGATGAACTTTACCCCCAGGTATTTCTGTAGCTCTAACTACAGGTATATGAGTAATACACCTTCCACATACCACTTAGCCAAGTGATGACTGTTGGTCCCGCGCCATGACTGTCTATGATATGTCTGTTTGGCCCCTTTCCACCAGTGAATTCCTTTGGCTTTTCTTCTACGCTGTTCATTTCAACCATTTCACCGCTGTCTATCAAAGATCTACTTCCTAAAGACAGTACATGGCAAACTATGTTATACAATCAATCATCAATTTCACTCGGAAAACTAACTAATAAAACTGTGCCTGTGTGTGCATGTACGTGCCTGTGTGTGCGTGTGCGTGTGTGTGCGTGTGTGTGCGTGCGTGTGCGTGTGTGTGCGTGTGTGTGCGTGTGTGCGACGAGTGTATATGTTTGTTCTTGCGTGTGTATCTAATTATTTACTAATATTTTGAGAGTCATCATTACCATCAACCCAGCTAAGCAAGTTTATTCCTGCTCCATAAGATTCTTTTATATGTCTCCAGACTCCTTTACCACCTCCAGGTAATTTCCTGCAAATATAAGTTATATATAGACTATTATAAATTGGCTATTTATATATGTAGATGAATATAGTTAGTAAGCATAGAACCTATACTTGGCTAGAAATCATATAAGTTTAATGTGTAGTTGAAGATATATAGATTAGAAACATGCAGGACTTACTCATGCAGCTAGAAATTGCAGAGTTTCAAAGAGCTTGTTTTACTACAAATTTCTCAATTGATTGCAGTCTCAATTAAATGTGATGCTCAAATAATATATTAATCTATGTTCTTTCAAATAATTTATTATTTTATACGTATAACAAATAGTCATAGTTTTCAGACTGATTAATCAGACGACAGAAAAAAATGATCAAATAGAAATACTAAAAGTATTTTGTATAAAATATATAGATCTAATTTTTTGGCCTACATTCAAGAAATTAATTATAGATGCTTGCATTATATATAACTATGCACAGTTTGATAATAATATAATTTAATACCATTAAATGTGACACAATGGAATCCCATACTTTCAGATGGTAGCTTAGTTACTAAATATATTTTAGGTTGAAAGCTGTCAGCACCAAATTTATGACTGCACCTCTTCCAAAAGTTTGATTTTTTATGGCTCTTCAACAGGTTGAACTGTTTAAATGTTAACTTTCATATAAACCTACTCTGGTGAGTTACTAAAGTAACTTTTTTTCTCTTGCTACAAATTTTAATTTCTCAAACTGAAAGTAGTTTCACGGCTCGACTCACTGTTTCCTGTTGAGTACTTTCTGCTTCTCTTGAAGTCTCCTCAGCAAAGCTTCGTACTTCTTTTTGTAATGTTCCTCCGCGGTTGGTATCTCCGAGCTCTTGTATCCAGAGCTGTTGTAACTCAGGTAGCCATTGGGTAAGTTGGGTAGTTTCTGTTAACATATTTCAGTATTTAAGGCAAAACTTTACAAGATCAATTAGATAAAATTATATATAAGAATTACACCAAGAAAAAAAGACAAAACAAAGTTGCAGAAATAAAATATGTATCAATTAGGAAAAAAAGAACCAAAAGTGTTAGTGTATGCACAACATATTTCAGCGTTTTTCACAAGTATGTTTGTGCACTACTTAGAAAACAGTGAAACCATTTAGCAGACTAATAAAGATATGGAAGTATATAGTTTTCACTCATGAAAGCTTATAGTTTAGTGGTGAATTAAGATGGTAAGTGTATATTTAAGTGTGCCCCATTGCTAATGAAGTAATCAAAACACACCATCATACTATTGCCATACCATATTATGTAATATATAATATAGTGCATCATCATGTAAAATATATGTGACACTTATCATAATATAGCATACTGCATTATTGTAACTTGTAACCATAAAAAGACACACATGTTCTGTAATATATTATACTTATATAATATATTACACTTATATAATATATTATACTTTTCAACAATGCGATTAAAGGTAATAATAATAGTTATATATGTTTTATGACAGACTTAAAATAGTCAAGTATTACTACCAGCAATGAACTTAATAGTCAAGAACCTACAATCTTAGCATCCAAGTCTCTGATTCTTGAGAAAGGAGCAGCTTGAGGGTAGCTGTCCTTGAAAGCTCCAAAGTGCTTGTTCTTAGTCCTCTTCAGCCAATCTTCCATCAGGGTGTTCTTGGATCTATTTGAAAACTTAATTAATCAATAACTGATGTTAAGTGCTATTTTACATGAACATTATGTTGCAGCAAATTCTGTTGTTAAAACTGGAAGGTAGTGCAGTGACAGTTTTAACTGAATGTTTTTTTAACTTTAAAGCGGAATTTAAGCTGCCAGCCTATAGCTTATAATAACAAATTAATTTTAGGTTTATAATTTTACAGTAGTTTATTTATTAGACCACTGCTTCTATTTTTGTAATATATTTAATGCATAATTAACTGTTAATATTTGTATCAAGTTTATGAAGTGTTTCATTGTTACAGATAATTAATCAAAATCAATTGATAGTTTTTAGAACTGCAAAAAAATCTTCATTTACTTCCAACAAAAGTGCATGCAATTTACTTCTAAACTGAAAGCTTAGTAAATAAAGTTGAGTTAGTGCAAAAGTAAAGTTGCTCTCTCTCACATCAACTAATTAGTGAAGCAGAAGCAATGTTTTACACACTCTGTATATAAGCATGCTGTTCATTTGTCAGGAATTTCATGTAATACCAAGCTTGGGGGACTAAATTTGTCTTCTCAGAAAGAAACAATTTTTTATAATGGTCAGCAAGAATAACAACTCAAATATGTTGATATTTGGTTTCAAAGACAGTATAATATATTGTATGTAATAGTCACAAAGACAGAATATATTGCATGCAGTAGTTATTAAGAGAGTATATATTGTAGGTAATAGTCACAAAGACAGAATATATTGCATGCAGTAGTTATTAAGACAGGATATTTTGTATGTAGTAGTCCCAGAGACAGTATATATATGTGCAGGATAGTTATAACTTAGAGAGTCTACAGCCTTCTCTAAACTATTTTATTTCTAAGAAAATTTGGAACTAAAAATTAGACTCGAGTCACTTACATGGGTTTTCTACCCTCATACGACTGCCTTATAGTCGTGGAGAAATCATTAGCCTTGTGAGGAGCCGTGCCGTAGAAAGCTGGTAGCTTTCCAGGAGAGTTATCTGTGGGGGGCCCAAAGTGAGTCCTGTATTCTGTTGTAGCTGGTCTCACCTTCATCTTGAAGCTCAGTCTATTCTTGCAAAATCCGCTTTCACTTCAGGAGCTGGCGTTGCTTAGCTCAGAGCTCAGTTGACTGTTGCCAGACAAAACTCAGTTGTGGAATAATAACTTGTAATTAATCGTTAATTGCCCTCTTGCAACTTAGTTTAATTAAGTGGAAATTAGTTTATTGACTTGGCTTTAAGGTATTTAAATAATAGTAACAGTGTGCGAACTCAAACTGTATTGTATAGCTGATGTTATATGCAAATTATATAACTAGTTAACCTGAATAATCAGCCCTAATTATTTTGTTACCTACATCTAAACAATAGGGTCTTTATAAATTTAGTTTGTGTGTACGACAAAGAAACAGTTAGTGATACATAAAAAGCAATGCCTATAAATATATCCGCTGTATGTTTCTCAGCCCATGATGGCAGCTTTAGTTTGGAATTGCCAATTCTCTTAGATTTCTTGAGAAAATCTGCGTTTCCACGAATTTCAATGTTAATTACATCACAAATTGAATAGTTATTTAAAACAAAAGAATAAAAGTAGAATGGCAGTTTTCAAGTGTCAAATTTCCATGTGCCTATGTCTAAAGTTTCACTCTGGAAAAGTCCCAGTTTCAATTATAAGAACCAGCAAATGCTTCACTGTTGAGTGATGAAAGATTTATTCCTAGTCTGAGAGTACTACAGCTTAGCTCTCAACAACTCTGCAGCATTTCACAATGATTATCAGTACCTGCGATGATCTATCAATAAATTTCCGTTTTGAAGTATATGTGTTTATTTTGCAGCTTTTCTATTATTGAAAGCTAAAGACCTGGTGCTGATTGAACCTGTGGAAACATGGCCGATACTACTCCAAAAGGTACCAAGACCAATATCTCAGAATGATGTCACAATGCATTCAAGTGACAATTTATCCTTCCCCTATATCATGCTATAGTTTGTCTAATAAGCGTCACCTTCATAGTTGAAATAGAATATTAAGATAGTCCACTGCTATGCGGAATTTAAAATAATGTTAGTGGTAGAATAACCCTTTTTGAAAACTTTTAGAACAATGACAATGTGTGGCAGTATCACGACATGTGCAACAATATCGCAAAATATGTAACAATACCACATTATAGGTAAAAATGTCACATGGGACAATATCGCAGTATATGTGACGATGTCACAACACAAGGTTCTTATTTTTTGCACAACTTGACTCTATAATAACTAAAGCAATATTTAACTTTAATATTTCAGATGAAGTACTAAAGATTTGAATTTCTAATAAAACTATTTTATTGAATTCATACAAGACTTAGTTAGGTTTCTTCTCCCAGAGTAATGGACTCTAAATGAGAAAAGTACTTTAGGGGCTGCGCCTAAAAATATTTCGAGTTAGAGCAAAATCCCTGAAAATTTAACAAAAAAAACACATGAATAATTATTTACAGATAAAAAATTAAAAGAAATTTACATCAAACTATGCAATACATTATCTTCTGACATATACCGAAGGCTTTAACAGGAATACAAACTATGCAGAACAACGTAAACATCACATCTATAACATAGTTTGGTGAATTGACAGAATGTAATGCAACGCAGAAGTGAATAAAATAAACGAATATTTAGAACAAGTTGCATAATCATGTCAGCAGTGCTTATGAATTTTAAATATGGCGGCAGCAGTAGTTTTATAACCAATCACTCGTTAACAAAGTATGCCTTCACTTAAACAAAGACTAGCTAAATGTTAATGACTTCTTGGAGAGGTTTATGGCTTGGCAAGAAAATATTCTCAAGGTAAACCAAGGTTAATATTTAAATGCAAGCTGCAAGTAACTTAGTAAGAGCTCAAACTTAAAACAGCAATTTTCATGAGAAAAATAAAACTCCAATGGGCAAGAAAAGCTATTTATAAAAAACACAAATATACAGAAATAACTTTTTTTCTTGAATTTTTATCACAGTTTACACAGAATTGAATGACAGCAATACCTAACAACATCACTTGTACCATAATATCAGAGAGATGAGGAACAGAAATAATCTAATATAAACTGTGAGTATGTAGGTGATTGACATTGTTATAGATCACTCTGCAGGTAAGGGACTGATTCATCAGCTCCGGTCATATGACCAATGTCAAGGTCATTACCTGTCACATGACTAGCTCCATTAGCCGCGGCAGACACGTCTTGGAGCAACTGGGGCCCGCTGCTTGTGCTGCTGCTAGTGCTATTTCTTCTCCCCTAAAGCATAGTCATTTTATTGTTCAGTTTCACATAAAAATACTGAAAATTAAAAACAAAACAGTTAAATATCAGTAAGAAAGCTGGATGGTGGCGTCTGTGCTTATTACCTCAACCCTTTTATCAACTACGATGTCATTTGAAAACTGCTGACGTTATTATTTTAGTATATAAAGCTAAATGCTGCTTTCAATAAAGTAAATTTAGTTGATCAAAATTTTAGATTTTCACAGCAGATGTTTTTTGTGTTAAATAATAAATAATATAATATATTACATTTGACTATAAAATTACATTTAGCTGCAATATTATAGTGAATATTTCAGAACTAATTTCAGAATTTTTCAAGGCTCATTATTTGCTAGCGGTGAGTGCACAACTATTAACTGGACACAAACTTAGAAACATTTTGATGAAGAGTTTTTGGTTACGAAAAACCAAGAGTTACATTTACATTGTGTAGTAGTCATTCAAAGACGATGTTCATATAAAAATATATCCAACAACAAAAGGCAGATTATGATAAGTTATACAGTATCTCTCACACTATTGTCTTTCTATGTTATACATTATTCTAGCGCACTTAACTCTCTGCATTGTTAGATTATGTAAATGTTGGCTTTCTAATGACACACATATGCGCAGCGGTGAAACTTCAATTTAATTTTTTTATTTAACAAATTCTAGAAAAAAATCTCCCGCATTTTCATTCACAAAGAAGTTATTGGCTTGTTTACAAAAATTTGCTCCTCTGTGTAGTATGTTTCATCATCAAGTATAAAGTCACTGAAAAGTTGCTGAAAAACAAAAATAGAGTTGGTTTTGACTGCAACTTACAGGTTTGGTGTTGGACAGTCCGGAAAGGAAATCAGAGCGAGGGGAGACAACTTGATATTCAATCTGCAATATGCACACTGTGAGTGTTAGAGTAAGTAGAAAACATGGTTAGCAGCAAAATAGTGTAAGACAAAAGTTCAAGCATTTCTTGTGACTAGATTGTTACTCGTGTGAAGAGAGAAGGTGATAGCAATCAACTTTCAGCTATTAATAAAGACAGCTGGTTATTAATAGATTCTGTGAAGTCACACTTTACCTTGACATCTCCTCCTCCCGGGATATAGCCGATGTTGTCGCGACTTCCAACTTTTGGCTTGGCCGTTTCACGAAAATTCAGTTTTTCATTTAGTATCTACAGAAAAAGTGATGCTAGAAGTTGAACAATTGAAGCTAATTATATAGTGGTAACCATGGAAACAAAACAATACAACTAGGTGTTGCCAGGTAGTGGTTGCTACATCAAAAAATAACAATATCTAATAGACTTTGAATATGTGTAGAGAAACATTATATACTATCAAAATAAGTTGGCATTTAACAGATATACAGTAACATTAATGAATGTAGTGTTATAAACACATCCTTAGTACATATTTACATTATGTTTGCACACAACGCACCACGGCATGTTAATAGACAAGTAAATACATACCTGCACATTACCACCACCCGGGCTATGCGACGCCTTTTCCAGCGAACCAATGCGTGGAGACGCCTTCTCTTTGAACTCCAACTTATGAGTCTCAATCTTCACTTCTCCCCCTCTCGGGGTATGACTCACGTAGTTCAGGGAGCCTATCTTAGCCTGAGCTTTCTCTACAAGCAGTGGAAATGAAGGGACTATTCATTGCTGCGAGGTAATCACACAATACAGCTGTTTACACATGATAAGGAACTAAGTTTAGGAGTTATCCTCTCTCTAAGACACTATTGTTTACAGAAATATCCTGGAGTCCATTTTCTAAATGGCGGAATAAGTTAGAATGGCAAATCATCAAGTTTTTCCCTTGCATAACCATAGCTAAACATGCTGTACTCTATAATCAGTCAACTGGTTTTTGCTGAAAGTTAAAACTATTTTTCAATACTGCAAGAAACAACATTATTTAAGTCAGCAATTTAATGTCAGTTACACTTTACCCTCTAGTAGAGGCAGCAGAAAACAAACAATCATTTGTATATCTCTGAGAAATGTCTCACCTTTAAACTGGAGTCTGTTTTGCTCTATTTTAACGTTTCCCCCGCCAGGAGTGTAAGAGGCTTTTTCCAGAGAGCCAATTTTAGGCTTAGCTTTATCTTTGAAATCTAGTTTGTGGGACTCTACTTTGACCTGCCCACCCGCGGGCTTGTAAGCAGCATTAGCCATGGAACCAATACGGGCCTCGGTGTCCCACTGCAGCTTCTCCTCAAAGATCTAAAATATTTGAGAAAACTAAAAAGAGCCCAGGAAAGCTTGATTGATTGATTTATTACATATCACAGACATGAAAACATGTTTCGAAGTTCAGTGTAAATACTGGCCTTAATAATTAGAGATAAAAAAAATGAAAAAAAATTCAGAACTTTGCAGGGTTGTTTAAAATGAAAGATCATTTAATTATTCTAAAAATGTTGACAAAATTTGCCTAGAAATTAAAAAAGGACTGTTTTTATTTCAAAATAACCCAGAATTTTTCTGAGTCTCACTAAAGCTTGTAAAGTAATACAAAAGTAACTGTAAATAACTCTTGTTTTCTGTGATAATCAATATGCCTGTCGACAGTCAACTTTGAGTCATACGCATGAGTCATCAATGAGATGTGGTTTCAAAGTGCTTGACATTACAACAACTTTTTTTTAGAAAAAAATAATGTTTTCTAGAACTTTTAATTCAACACTACTCCTGTAGAAACAGGATGTTTTTTAATTCAGCACAACTCACCTTAACATCTCCTCCAGCTGGTTTATGGTGGGCTTTTTCTAAACTACCAATTTTTGACTCTGCATTCCAGCTGAGTCTTTGGTTTTCAATCTAGAAATATGAAAACAATGAATCAGTTCATGTGAATGGAGAGTTGAAGCAATTTGACGGAACAGAAAAGGTGTGTTTTTAGAAAACTTTGACATAAGAAAATGATGCAAAATTTAATTTTTTCAACTGGCCACTACTTATTTGTGTTTCTAGAAAACCTGCAATTCCTTGTTTTACTTACCATGAAGATTTCTACGCCAGACAGATTTATTTCATGGCAGCAATATGCATTATGTAGGATTAAAAGATACTTCTCACAAATGCTTTCACTTTTTTACACCAAGAAACAAGTACAGACAACTCTATGCTGGTTAAATCAAACTCAAATCAAACTATTTAAGGCAAGACTTATGAAGGTTAGCAGAGTTTCATTGATGACACAACTCCAACCAATGACAACCAATGACCAAATATATACAATTTTTACTTCTATTAAATTGTCCAACACTCTTTTTGAATTATGTTTTTAGTATAAAAGGATATTAATTAATATAATTAAATTAAATTCCATGTGCAGAGAAGCTAAATTGATTGCTTATTTTTAGAACCAAACCAACCTTAACATCTCCCCCAGCTGGTTTATGGTGGGCTTTCTCTAAACTCCTAATTTTTGACTCTGCATTCCAGCTGAGCCTTTGGTTTTCAATCTAGAAACATGAAAATTAACCCCAACATGCAAATTACAACAGGAAAACCACGGAAACTCATTTTAAACCTAAAGGTAAAAATTTAAAAGAAATGGTGGCCTTGGTACAAAGGTTTTTGCAAACAGCTTTCCGTTATAGGATTAAGCAAAAACCACCCAAGTCTAAACTTGGTACAATAAGAATACCAAACATGTCTATATATCACTAATAACCACCTTACCTTAACATTTCCACCAGCTGGTTTATGGTGGGCTTTATCTAGACTCCCAATCTTTGACTCGGCATTCCAGCTTAATTTCTTACTCTCTATCTATATAACAAACAGAGCGACAGGTGAATGAACTAATATAGTAATAGGATGGTTAGAGCTGTAAGAGTATTGGCTCTAGGTAGAAGACAACTCTCAAATCAAAGTATTTGTTACAATGTAGAAGTTGCAGAAATGCATAAAAATAATTGTTTTACACATTTTAATTGGCAATTATCTATAAGAATTTTATTGGAAATATATTAGCACAAGTTTAATTAATAACACTGAATCAAATATTGAGACTCTTGAGCCATTATTTGAGTCACTCGCTCAAAATACAACCTATAGTTCACTTTGAATAAAGTGCATTACGATATTTTTATTGAAAAGAAACTAAGTTTTTGAAAAAAAGTGTTTACACAGGACAGTGTGCTACCAAAATGTTGAAAGCTCAAACCTAATAGTGAAGTTTTCGATAGAAATTCGGAATTTTACATTTTAGAAGAAATATCTATGGAGGCATACAATCAAAAAGGGGTCATATCATTCACATGCTATCAAGGCCAATCGAAAAATATTTCTTGTCAAGCACATTTCAAGAATAACTTTGAAAGTTTTGCAAGACATTTTGTATTCAGAAAAATTAGTTGTTGGCTTAAAACATTTGAAAACACAGATCCAGCAGTAAAACACTGAGCCAATACAATCATATTACACGTAAGCAGAGAGTATAACTTAGATGTCTTACTTTTACATCTCCACCAGCTGGCTTGTAGTTGGACTTTTCTAGACTTTTGATTTTAGACTCTGCGTTCCAACTGAGTCGCTTGTTTTCTATCTGTTGAACAACAATAAGTCACAAACAATTATTTCTTTCAACAATCAAAATATGAATTAAAAAAATGCTTTAATATTCTGTCTGCTTGCTTTGCATTGTGGGAATATTTCTCTTCAAGTCAACAATTCGGAGAGCAAACAATTATATAACCTTGACATCTCCTCCAGCCGGCTTGTGATTGGCCTTTTCCAGACTCTTTATCTTTGATTCAGCATTCCAGCTGAGTCGTTTGTTTTCTATCTACAAACAGCAGAAACTAGTGACACGTGTCTAGACAACTTATTCTGTATAGAAACCTTAATTAAGAGTTATCTTCTCGGCTGCTATCGGTGAACTGCTTGAGGAAAATGGCAGACATTCAGGGTGTTTTGTTCCATTGCCAACTAGTACTAATATAGGGCATTCAACCATTGATTTTCTGGTTTTACTAAAAACAAACAGCCATTAGCTGAAACATACTCCATTTGACTACTTCAAATTGAAAACTGTTCTTTTCCAATAGATACATAATAATGATAAAATACATAATTTCTTTTCTATGTATAATTTTAGCAGTTTTAGTGTTTGAAAAAAATTGTTGTTCTTTGGTTTAGTCTGTCGTAGAGCCTCTCAGCTATTCAACCTGTACAATCAGTTTAACCAATAAACAGCTGAAACAAGCTGAATGGGAAAGTTAGTAGGTAAAGAGATAGAATATAGGGACCTGCCTCACTCCCTATCACTCAGACTATCTCTGTCTTCACTCAGACTATCTCTGTCTTCACTCAGACTATCTCTGTCTCTCACTCAGACTGTCACTGTCTAGCCCGCCACTTACCTGCACATCTCCGCCAGCTGGTTTGTGGTTGGCCTTTTCCAAACTCTTAATTTTAGACTCTGCATTCCAACTCAGTCTCTGATTCTCAATCTGATAACAAATACGAAATGCAGAGTTTACTGATGACTTTATAACTGACTATAAAACAAGTTTGTTTTTAAAATTGTGAGCCTAGAAACCTGTAGTATGACTTAAAAAACATTTACTGTAGCCAAGTTTCAACCATACCTTTACATTTCCACCTGCGGGCCTCCTGTTAGCTTGCTGCAGGCTGTTTATTTTTGATTGTGCACTCCAGCTAAGAGTGTTGTGTTCAATCTAACAGAAGTGTATACAACATATAAAGAAAATTTCGGTTACAAAAATAACAGCTGAAATTACTCCAAATTATGCTTGAAAGGATAAATTCAAAAATGAGTTTGACTAGTTTATAACTAAGAGCAATCAGAAGATCAAAATCTTCATACAGTATCTTCAAAAGCAACAAAAAATATCAAAGGCTCAAAAGTTTATAAAGATAATAAACCAAATATCAAAGTTCATAACTTTTCTTTTACCTTCAATTTGATAGCCTCTTACCTTAACATCTCCACCACCCGGTGTATGGTGGGCCTTCTCCATACTCCCTATCTTTGACTGAGCTGACCAGCTTAGTCTGTGAGACTCGGGCTAAAATTTGTTCAGAGGGAACAGACTTAGCATATACTGAGTTTAATATTTAAAATTAAACACAAAAGAAGATATTCTTGCAATTTGGAATAGTTTTTCCAAGTTAGTCATGTTGTATTATAACCTTGTTTTTATACAAGTTTTTAGAGAAAAAGCTGCAAAAAGTTTTACTTGAACATCTAATGTTTTACTATATTATACTGATTTCCTCTCTCTACTACTCCACTATCTAACACCTATTGCACAATAAAGCTTAGCTATCATAATCCTATAAGTAATTTAAAGACATCATTTCTATTAATACATTTGCCTAAACTCAGTGTTATAGTGAATGAATATAGAGCTATAAGAAAGTTTGTGCTTTACAAAAGACCTCCACCCTATCACTAACTTACACACTTCCTCACTTACACTCACTTAAAAACTTATCATCACTCACTCACCTATAAACAATCAGTTAATCATTTACTCACTCAAACTCACTGATTCACCCAATTACTTAATCAAACACAATCATTCAACCACTCACTCATTCACTCATAACCTTTAACTAAAACTCATTTAATCACCTACTCACTCACTAACTCACTCACTGATTCACTCACTCACTCCCTCCCTCACTCACTCCCTCACTCACTCCCTCACTCACTCACTCACCCACTCACCAACTCACTCACTCACTCACTCACTCACTCACTCACTCACTCACTCACTCACTCACTCACTCACTCACTCACTCACTCACTCACTCACTCACTCACTCACTCACTCACTCACTCACTCACTCACTCACTCACTCACTCACTCACTCACTCACTCACTCACTCACTCACTGATTCACTCCCTACCTTATGAGATGAATTAGCAGAGTCAGTGGAATGTTTGGTGTGAGATTTGCCTCTCAATATATTTTGATCAGACTCAGTGTCTTTTGTGTGTCTGGGTAAAGCTGATTGTATCTGCCGAGCTAAAAGGACGATATAACAGTAAAATTCTTATTCTACAAACTGTCAAAATCTACCTTACCAATTTCATGGATGCACAAAAATATTCAATTAGATTGAGTTTTCTACACTCAAGTTAGCTGGAAAAGTAATAAATGGCAGACTCAACTTAAGAACTGCAATTTGATGAACTCAATGATTTTTTTCAATTTCTGTGGGTTTTAGTTGATAATATAAAAAACTGGACAAAAACTCCAAGAAACTTTGTACAACAAAAATGAAGTGTAATTTCTTAGACTTTTTCAGGTCATTCCTGTAAACTGTAAAGCCTAGGTTGTAGTAACATACATATTGTGTGAGAAGGTAACTCCAACATCTCAAAAACGTAGTAATTAAAGAATTTTCTATTTTCAAATATATTATCATGTAAAAAACAATCTTAATAAAAACCCCCAACCAATGGCAGTTGAGCGCAGCTATTCAAGCTTAGAATAGAAGTCTAAATAAAATCAATAAAAAACAATAAGATAAAATAGCGAGGTGGGCGACATAAACTCAATTATTAATTTCCCAGGAATTTAGCACCAGGTTGAACATGCTATTACTACTGCAACAGTAATGATAGAATGTAAGGATTGGATTGTGAAAGAAATTATTACATTATGTAGAGAGAGTTGGAAAGATTATGATTATGTAAGGATGAAAGGCTGCTAGCTATTAGTGCTAATATTATTATTATGCTAATACTGGAATGTATAAGTACAAAAACACAGGAAAAATGTTTACTAATTACTGCTATTATGTTTATAATTCTTGAGCATATCATGCCAAATTGTGTTCCCATAGCATCTCTAGGCGGAATAACACTGGAGAGTAGAATATGTAATAGTTGATATAAACAGTGATCAAGTTTCACATCATTTGTTAAAGTATTGAGAAATCAAAGAAGAGATTTATACAGAAAACTCACAAAAAAGATGGTTACAAGAAATCTAGCCCCATGGCCACCTCTGATAGTGGCTGTAAACAGAGTACATACACAGAGTACATACACAGTGTACATATACAGAGTACATATGTACATACAGTTAAGTTGATCATCGTGTACTGTGCCCACTGTACATATGTATGCCTATATTATTTCACACTGAGAAATTGGAATTGAAAATTGGAAAATTCACTACTGGCTTAAATTTCAATGCCGTTAATTTATTTTGCATTTTATTTCCTCTTGTTTTCAGCTTGTCAGTTCAAAAAACTTTGAGGCAGAAAAACACTAAAATCTGGTAGTTTGACCTTCAGTTAGTGAAAGTATCTAGTATTCCTAATACAGCGTACCTTCGAAGGAGGTGTTGTGGGTCCCGTTAGCCTTAGAGGGTGTTGGTAGAGATGAATGGTGAATCTTCTTAGGGGGAACTAGTTTACTGAGTCTCCTAGTTGAAGAGTCAGCGGGCGTCTCGCTGCCGACTACAGGCTCTGAGAACTGACTAGGCTGCAATGTATCATCAGTCATTATACTTTATGTAACACTATAAAAATTAAAATCAATAAATTGATGGAGAGATGAAATCTAATAGTCTGGGTAAACAAAATTTTATATGAACCAATAATCAAGATGTGAACTTCAAAGTCATCAACATACTGGGAACCACTTTTAGTGAAAGATTTAGAAATTTAAAGTTTCTAAATGATACTTGAAACAAACTGCCTTTAATTTAAAATTAAAGACCACTTCTGGCACAAGTGTAGTAGTCAGGAGGGGTAGTAAAGGCATTGGTATACTGTCAATATTTTGCTTTGTGCTGAGTACATATGAAGCTGCCAATGCTGACCTACAGTGTCTTTGCATTTAGACACACATGTGGCTGCACAGAGTTTATATACAGTAGTGTATAAAATTCTTGTAACTCTTTGACAGATACAGAATTCGAAAAGTAATACCGAAAGGAGACACTGGTTGGAAAAGACATATAGAAACTTCACAGTGCACTGTGTCTGTGAAGTTTCTATATATATATAACTGCTCACCTCCATCAGCAGTTTAAAATTCAAGTTACAGCATTTGGTGTAAAAGTTATGCAATAGAGAGAGTCTTGGTTCAGTGGTTAGAACACAAGTTTAGTGTTGGGAATCTATTGGCGGTGTGGAAAAGAGTATTTGATATCACTAGCTCTATCGATAGCTATAAACAAAAGTCTCAAACCAGGTTACCAGTGGTGGGTGACACTGTGCTTAGCCAACTTATAACCCCCTATACACAGAACCCCTCACAGGGGTGGAGACAACAAACAGAAACTCTCAGGGGGAGTGTGAAGACACTAAACAGAGAGAGTAGCTTGTCTTAGGGCCAGTATTTTCCTAACCTTACCCTTAAAAATCTTTGTGGTGTACACGTGTTGACATAGCACACTAACAGATGTTTATGTGGACATGAACTATTGGTGTATAACAACACAACTTTAGACAAACCAAATACCAGCAGCAAATAACTGCAGACTGTTGAAGATACAGAATAGCTAATACATTCTGTTTGTTATATGATTCAATCTTTTGATGCGGTGCTGTGTCGAAGCCACTTCTGCAACTATCAATTTCCTGTCAACTGTCTAACAGCTAAGGGGAACATCCTGTAGAGTTGGGACACTGTTGAAGTGTATATATATTAATAGCAATTGGGGAGTTTTCCCTCCCTAAACAGTGGTAAAGTGTTCATTCCAATCTTTGAGACACAATTTGTATTAATTTATATAGCATTAGTTTTGATGTATGTAGATTGGGGTTATAAGGTAAAGAAAATTTACCTCAGACTACAATTTACAAACTCAGGCTAATCATGACTGACATAATTGCATCTAATAAAAGAATAAATGATGGTGATATTAAAAATCTGTGCATATACAGCTAGTAATTTAATTTTTAACTTCCAGCCATGCTATTAACTCTTGTTGAAGAATGTCCATTGTAGTACAAACAGTCCTTAGAATAAAGTCATATAGAAGTATAATGTTTATTAATAGTGGTTTGCTTGCTTCTAAATATAATAGTCAAAGTACTGGTATATAATTATTAATTGCCTTGTAATAATACGACATGTGGAAACTATAAAAGTCATTCTTTGTGGTCATACATCTAAAGGGTATTTCATAATTCATTCTTAAAGCTTTCAATGCAAGCTGTAATGGCCCATAAAGAGTATAGTAAACAAACAGAGAAATTATCGTAGCCTCAGTGTAATAATCAACTAAAGGGGAGCGTGATAACCCAGCCACAGTTGCCTTTACATATTTTCTGACAGCTTTTCAAATATCTTTTTGTTAAAAAAAGCAAATTTCATTTGCCGCACTAGATATAATACTACATAATAGATTACGTAAAGGGAGAAATTACAGTTGGCTGAAGTATTAATATTTGTATACACTCGAGTAATGACCTGCTGCCACGGCAGCAATCAACAGTTATCAGAGGTCACCTAGTATAAGTATTGATAGCTACACTGCTAGTTGTAGTAGATAGGTAGAACAAATACAGCATATAACAGATGTTGCATAATGTTTACTGCCATAACAACACGAGATAATGTGTTCATTCTAGAATGCAGATGCCAAAATACTTATACCAAAATATACACACGTAGTGTATACTACTTAAATACTTATCTATACTAGAACTTAGTAATGAGAAGTACACATGTAGGAATGTTGTTGAGAATTATACAGGCAAACTGAGGAGGTGAATAAATGTAATGTATGCATTGCTTGTCACTTGAGGAGGGGCAACACAACTCCTGTGTTACACAGTTCCATGCTTCTGTAGGGTAAAGCCATAGATTTGTTGAGCTACTAGACTGGCAACTTAGTGATGTCACAGCTGGACACACCCACTACTAAAAATATTTCCCCTTTCTCCATATTTTAACTCTAAATTAAGTTTGTTATATTCCCTTTCTCCATTTAATGTTAAACCAAGTTTGTTCTAATTTGCACTAATGTAGCTTATATTTGAATGTATACATCAAGTATAGATGACCTATTAAAATACTTTATTCTAGGGTCAGAAAAAGCTTGATTTGTTCAGAATTCCATGACTTTCTTCCACTAAATCTGCACAAGATAATATCAGTGAAGTAGAAACACAAACAACTCAAGTGCAGGTGGACGCCCACCATAAACACTCAACTACACTGTAAATAAAAAAATAATGTCTTTTGTATTGTTTTATTACGGGATAGGTTGATTGTTACAAAGGCACATCTAGTTTGTGAAGAGATAAGTGTGTATACGCTTAAGTAAACGCAGTACTGCAGCTGTAATAACTCTTCAACTATAACCACTCTCCAAGTACAACATTCATTAGAAAACATATTTCAGGTCTGTAAGAAGAAATAGCAGTGAATTTTATGAGTCCAACTGACAAATAATGTTTCATGTCACTGGAAGATGCCTTCTAGAAGTTTTCATGGAATGATACTGAAAGATTAGAGGAGAAAAATTGAATTGATGTAAGCCAATAGAGCTGTCAACTCAATCATTCACTTGCAGCCCAGCATGCTGCCAATATAATCTCGACAGCTGATAAGTAAACAGGTTAACAATGGTGATACTCGAGTAGTACTGTACAAGACATGCTTGTAACAATTGACATTTAACAGTGAATAGTAGCAAGCAGTGTTGAAGGACAGTAACTGTACAGTAGCTAGACATTTGTGTGCAGAACGCTTTGAAAGTAGCAATACCTGCTCCGTATATTCCTACTCTACTACCTCCAGCGTGTTAGGATAGCAAAAACTCAGTCATACGGAAGTTTTTCAATTCTTTGTTACAAAACATCCAATTGAAGTTCAGTCAAAAAGTAGAATCAGTGAACAAACCGATTGTTGCAAAATTCAGCCGAAACTATGCACAAAAAATTGAACAAAGAAAGTACATTTTTCATAAAATGAAAAAAGTGTAAACTGCAGTATCTACACCAGAGCCTACTGTTTGTCTAGTCCCTAGTAAACTGTCTCTCTAAAGTCTAAGACTCTAAGTCATCATAAATTCTACCAGCTACTACTAGTTGTAACAGCACGTCTAGTCTTTACCCTCTCAACACCACAAAGCAATTAACTTCATACCTGAAACCACAGAGTTCTAGTGCATATTTTTAGTTCCTAAGAGTCTACTACTGTATCTTCCCATTTATTTACACTGTGGGGCAGTGTTTCCCATGGGTGGTACAACAAAGGTTATAGAATAACACAGGGTATATATATGGTACCAGTTTAAAATAAGGTTTGCCTAACATATTTACTATATTCACAATGAGTTTGTGGCAGAAATGAAGGATGCTCTCAAATTTAGCTAATTCCCACAAGCAGCTCTGTTTCACAAACTACCTAGGGAAAACCATAACCACAACACAATTCAATCTTCGGTGTTATTCATAGAGTAGATACTACTGGACTATTCCACTACATTTTCATGCATGGGGAAGTAGAACCAATATCAATGAAGGCGTGTAAACAGCGATAAAAAAACTAATAGATTAAGAAAACTTAATCATTTGCATTTATTTTGAGTGTCATTTTCCCCTTCGCTACTCTCTTTTCAACTACCTGCTTCGGCCTGTCTTTGAAATAGGAGTTGCTTTCCAGATTATTGTATAGTTGTAGAGTGAGGTGACAGAATGCATTGTCTCAGGGGTGGTCTTGTAATCACACCCCAACATCAGAGTGTCATATTAGTGTCATTTGACACCAGCCATCAGATGCCAGTCAGGTGGTTGCACACCTTGAGAAATCTTTTGTCAAGTTGGAGTCAGTGGTTTGGAACTTGGTGGCTTTGCATCAATTATTAATTCTTACAAATTTATACTTGATAATTTAATTATCTATGACAAGTTCTGATGGATTGTGATAGGTCAACAAATTGTATGTAGATGAGAACTGGGTATGAAATTATAATTTTTACCTAAAACAATATAGGTAAGCCTGAATTCTAGTATACAACAGTTTAACTGTTGGGTGAGAAACTATCATTCCCTTGTCCCTGGTAATTGGAACCCAACCTTCTATTAGAAACCTAAGCTAGTTTCGAAATGTTCATTCACATGAGTGGAAAGTCAAGTCAAATGTGACACGGCCAGTCACATGACAAGGCAAGTCACATGACAAGGTAAGTCACATGACAAGGTAAGTCACATGACAAGGTAAGTCACATGACAAGGTAAGTCACATGACAAGGCAAGTCACATGACAAGTTAGGTCATATGGTACTGCAGGAACAGGATATGGAAGATATTATCTACTAACCTCATCTAGATGAGCTTCTGACTGCACTATGACATCAGTCATCTTGAGTCAGCTATGGCAGCAGTTTCTCTGATCAGCAGCACCTGTTGATAAATGCTACATGGTAAAGATATCCACACAGAAACACTTTATTACTAGAAAACTTTTGCTCTCAATTTACCAAACCATCTTGTATTCTTATGTAATTTTTATATAGCATAGCTACTTGCATTTCTATCCCTACAGTATACCAATAGCTGGTATAGAATCTTATATTTCTAATTCACTAAAAAAATCAATTGGTAAATTCTCTTTAGTAAAAAGCTAACTTCTACGGTTTAAATCACTACAACATCATTGTGCTTGAGGCATAAATCCAGGTTTTTCAGACAATTTGCCTCCAAATAAGTCACTAAAGGAATTACTACATCATATATAAGACAAGAAAGATGGCATAGAACTGGTATTTGCATGCAGTTCCCTCAGAGGCAATTAGGAGTAACAAAATTATTCAATTCTAAGGCATCATTGATTTCGAAGAACTAAACGAGTACAAAATCAATAACCAGCCATCAAATGGATGACTTAGGCTTCAACACTGATAAGGGTATAGTATGATCACGTCCCCTAACTTGTTCATAAGAGTAGAGAGCTGAAGCTATTGCTGTTGCTGCTGCCTCCTTATTCCCTACTAGCTTTCAATACACTAATTATGTAATAGATTTAGGCTTAGAAAATCAATCACAGTGATGAGTGGAATCCATTAAGAAGGAAAACACACTGTATAGACTAATATTCTTCTGCAGGGTAAAATGTTTACATGTAGAGATAGTTGAGTAGAGAAGTCTTTAGCAAAGTATCATCAATATGATATGAAATTGATGTACTGAAATTGATATAGTAATCCACAATTTAATAGCATTGTATGAGCTTGCAGTCACTTTACAGATTGCAGTTACTAATATTACGTAAACTTAAAGACAGTAAAATGTATATAATAACATGATCATTACACATGTAGAAACAAATAGATAAATTATATAAACCTCAAAAGTTTACCCATTGCATGAAAACCTAAATTTGGCATCTGATATACAATGGCATAAACTTAGGCTATAATAAGTTGGCAAAGTTAAAAATTAAGATCAACTACCACTTTTTCAATGAGCTATTGTATCACTAGAAATTTCTAATGATGTAGTCATTACCATCAACTTTATAATATATTATAATTATGATCCCAGTGGAGACCATAATTATAATTTACAGTAGATAATATGTTTTGAATAAAAATGTCAATTCATACAGGGAATTTAATTAGGAATAAAAATTGCATCACCGGTATAATTAATATTTACACAAGTAAACTAGCACCTTTTTAGAAGAAAATTAAAAATAATCATCATCATGCAGGCAATTTTATTTAGTGAGGTAGAACTAGATGTGAAGCTCAAGTTACAATTTTTCAGATACCAATAGTAATACTAATACTAATACTGTAATAGTCATAGTATTAGAGTGTCACTATTACTATTAATAATAGTGATAAACTTAAAGTATTAGTAGCATAAAACTGAAATTGTAAGCCGTAAGGCGGTCTGTAAAATAAAGCCATCACTGTAAAGCTCCAAACCTACTCCTTATAGTCCTAGTCAGACTGAAAGTAAAAGTTAAAGTTGAAGACCCTGGCTAATCAAAATAGTTATCTAAGTAGATTTGATACTGTAGTAAATTGTAATACACTAGACGAGTCAACCTACATGTCTACATTTTCAAGATAAACGACTGGAAACTTACCGGGTCCGGAAAGAAAACAGTATCAACGGTCTGTACCAGTATTCTGTTGGTCAAGTTGAACTTGAAGACTGTCACCGAATATGCTGGTCTAAGAATAATATTCCTTTTCGGTTAACGTATTTCCAATCAATAGAAGAAATAGTAGCTGTAATCAAAATTGTATTATCTTAGCGAGATAAACAATTCACAAAGAAACGTTAATTTATTCATAATCATTAAAAGCACACAGCTTTAGCATTCCCACCTGTTTACACCTTTGAAACTGAAATATTGTATGCCGCATCAGCTTACCGCTACCACATTTCACGGTTGACTGGTCATGATTGGTTACCGCTCGTGTCATGAAGTACATGGACTCCTTAGTAAGAGTTGTCTACTTTTTGTTTTTATGTAAACATGAGTAGCCAACTCTGCTACACAACACTTTCTCAGCCTAGCACGCAAATTATAGACATATATAATTTGCAAACCATTACGGCTGCATCTTGTGCAACTTCTACTGTCAGTGACAGGTTAAAAGTAGTTCAGCCTTACAAAATTAGCTACTTAAGTTTCACTAAATACCATTCGTCTGAAATATTTTAGGTTAAAACTTCCAAAAATGCAATAATGGTAATATTTTGGTTATTTTCAACAATCATTCATTTAAAATGTATTCCATGTTATGAGTTGGTAGTTGCAGTAGCATATGGCATGTAGTTATATATACAGCAAATATACATGCATTAATTCATTCATTTACAAGATCAATTTAGTTTATTATTATAACTCCAAGCTCAATAGAAAAGGATAAGTTCAATATGAAGAAAGCGTGTGCATGCATAGACGAATGTACTTTTAGCAACATACATCCTCGTAGATCATCGTAAGTAGAACTCTAAAATATAAGTCTCAATCAATAATCATGTGTGTCCTCGTGCATGTATAGGGAGCAGCTGTGGCCGGTCTAGGGGTTATTGGTGATGTTAGGAAGAGCATCCAGTCATAATTGCTTTTCTACCTCATTTAAATAAGTCCTTAGCCCGCTTTAACAAAAACCCTTTCCATCAGGGTTCCCACAGTGATAGCCACTTATATAAACTTGTGTGAGTTTTTTTTGTGCGCATGTGAGTGTGCGTAATTAAACTGATAAGTACACATATATTATTATACTTTTTATCAGTAAATAAATATGTCAATAATTTTTTCTGATTTATTTAGAATGACATTTTGGAGCAAGTCTGATCCAATCAGGACCTTCTCTGGAACTGGTGACCACTGGACCAAAATAAAAAGACGGGTAAGAACACAACTCCAATAAAATAGCTATAGTTGTGCATTTTATGCCAACAATGTTATGATACAATATAACATAGTGAAGTATAGAATGTATTAATACAGTACAGTACAATATAGATTATATTATAATATAAATGTATGTTCTTTTAAACTATCTAATTTAGCTACATGCCAGTAATATACAACTTTTATACTATATATTAGAATCACTGACAATTTAAATTATAATACTTGATCTTATAGGCTGAGGAACAGGCTGGCTTACTTCCTGAAGGGGCAGGTAAGTTGAAACTATCATCTGTAAATCTTTGAAATTAGTATGCAGTCATATTTTTGAGCTGAATCAACTCTTAACTTATTTTTATATTTGTTCAGTTCACTAAAAATATTTTTGAAACTCTGGGAAATTAAAATAAAGAGCTTTATTATCTTGTAATATGTTTATAGATGTAATATGCAACATTACAGCAAATACAGCTAGATAGCACAGTTAATATATATGTTCTTACTTTTTTTTATTTCTTTAGCCCGAGAATTTGACTGTTATCTATACCAGTGTTTTAATGGAAATCCACCTGGGAGTTATCATTCCGAGAGACCAATGACTGTGAATGGGTGGAAAACTTTCCTCACAAGTTCTTACAATAGGAGAGCAAGGAATGGTTTTGTCTACTGGAACAACCCTAAGACTTACAGATTGTCTACAAGTAAGAACACCGCCATGATTGTAATGAAAACACTTATTTAGTCTTATTGATCTATTACACTAGGTGCATGTATGAATATGTTCATGAATGCAAGCCGTAAAACTAGGGAAATCTGCTATTATATTTATATCGAATTATTGCATCGTTGCATCAAAGTGTGGTTGAATAGGATAGCAACAGTAGCATAGTTGCAATATTAGCAGCATAACTCTTAGTAAAGTACACTTAGAGCTTTAACTGACTTATGTTCAAACTTAGGCACAGCCATTGCTGTTATGCTGCAAGCTAAAAGTCCTGGAAAATATTGTGCGTAGTAAGAAGCGAAGTTAAAACCATTAGGGGTTCTCACAGGAGTGGATGTAACTTTGAACTACCTCTTAATATAAACTATAATTGTATTTTGTTCAAAAACACTCTTGATCAAACTTTTTGAATTTTTAGTTATTTCAAAAGAAACTGACAACAAACAAGATGGTGCAGTTGCTATTTATAATGTTCAAACAAGCAATCATTAAAATTCGCAATAACATGGTTTTAATCTGTTAATAGTTGGCCTAGGTTCTAGAGGTTACAGGTAAACTCAGCCATTGCTAAGTTGTACAGGCAATATTTGTAGTTATTTTATAATTAAAATATATATAACGATTTACAAATGTTGCAGTACTAATGTATGCACACTTTCGCATATAAACATCTTACATTTAACTATACTGATGTAACTTTCTACATTAATTTCTTTTTACCACAGCATCTTTTGCTCCAAGAGACTGCAAAGGCGTCAACGAGGTGTTCATAGAAGAGAAAAGTGAAAGTGCGGAAGGAGGAACAAAAAGAGTCTGCTTTGGCGGCAAGTAAAACAGATGAAAATAATTTCCTAACAAGTGACAACTCTCTTGTAGCACATGAAATATATTATATTGTTATTCTATTGTGATATTTACTAGTAAATAGAAACACTATACTATTACATAATGATGAGATGAAGTATACCAATCCATTTTACTTGTTTTCAATGAATTATCAACAGTGTGTAATTGCACACTTGAATGCAACCACTAATGAAAATAATCTACAAATATAGATGAGAAAACAAACATGTCAATGAACTGAATTCCATTATTTTGAAAACAATAATATACAGACAATAACAATACTCATCAAAAATATTAATCTATTTACTTTTACTATATCTAAGTAATTTGAAGAGCAGGAAGTCCAAGTGCATTGAGATACTAATACTAAACATAAAGTATCATCTAAGTTTATTTATGTTATGTAACCCCAGTGAAAAATGGAGTATAATATAATTATTATAATATCTTGAGTAACAATAAAAAGTAAGTTTTATTATAATATTCAGTTTTATACATTCTCCGTTGAATGAGATCACTTCAAGGTAACATATCCAAATAAGTAAAATATAATTTAACATCCAGACATACAACACAATAAAGGGGACAGAACTGCCAAAACACAAAATAACATTATTGTCTAAAAACACAAACTTGTAAAAATATTGTCATGTAATTGGACGAATTTGAAATAAGTAAAATTCTGACATGAAATATCACAGATAATTCCTAATCCTAACAAAACTGGCAAAAGGAAAAAAATTGGTAGCATAAATTATTTTTTCCAACATGAGTCATCAACATAAATACGAGAGAGGATAACTGCAGCTAGCTATCAGACAAAATTATTTCTACAGCAAACCATTAGCTTGCTAAACAGCTGCTATACAGATGAACAGTGACAATGGTGACAATAAATCATGAAATCAATCGAATAAATAAAACTGTAATATCAAGAAATGACTAAAATTTCTCTACAGTATAAAATATAGAACTGACACAAAATAGCGTGAAGTTAACTCCAACACCTCGTATGCATATTAATAACTAAACATTCACATAGACAAGATAAAACTTGATTGGTTGTGTGACACAAAATAGCAATTGTTATATAAAATATATGCTTGGTTACAGCATAGAAACATCTGGAATAAATATAGATAACAGCACACCTACTGCTATACCTTCACTCGCTGAAGGCGTCAAGATTAGTAAAGGTATTCACAGTTTCTGCATTTTCAGCGCTAGCCCTGGGCGTAGACTGTAGGTAAGTTTCTAATTTCTTTATGACTACAGACACATGCTTGCAGCAGTAGTTCTCAGTCTCTACATAGTAAATATACTATAATTATATAAGATATAGCAGATGTGTGATGTTAACAATTTGTAAGCAAATTCAAACAGTTTTGCAAATTAGTAAATCTAAAAGTGTTGAGTATTTTTTCCATATAAATGGATAAAGTCACGCTACTTTGCAGAAATATCAGTGTATCTAATAGGAATGTCAAATAGGCAAGTACTCTATTGCCTAAATTCTAGTCCTACTGCTTTATAGTAAAAATCAATGTGAATGATGAATGCCTTTTAACAGACTATAGATTTGGCAGAAACCATAGAATTTTAAGGAATGCAAGGAGAACTTCTCCTCCCCCACCACCGGCACAAAAAACACCAAAAACTATTTACCAAACTCAAATAACTTGGATTTTCAAATATTAATATTAAAGCTAATTAAAATGCATGATTAATAACTTTAGCAAATAAAACTAGATACTGATTTCTTACACACAAATGAGTTATAAAACATAACTTTTATGTAATGAATTTATTATAAAAACATTAAATCGCCAATCATTGATAAATTTATCCCATTTTAGGTTCACGAAACTTACTAAAATCTCTGAATCACATAATTTAGCACCAACCTTGCATAACATAACCAGAATCATGGATGGTCTTGCCCTCGTCCCGCCATATCAAGTATAAATGGAAGAAACAGGCCACATAAAAGTTGTTGAATACTGTGATGAGATTACCAGTGGAATTTGCTAGTTTGTTGAGGAGTTGTTCTCTCAATGCATGCAATGCAATACGAGTTATAT
This sequence comes from Bugula neritina, assembly GCA_964035545.1. Classification (NCBI taxonomy): domain Eukaryota; kingdom Metazoa; phylum Bryozoa; class Gymnolaemata; order Cheilostomatida; family Bugulidae; genus Bugula; species Bugula neritina. The sequence continues at coordinate 2,228,509 of OZ037766.1, read as the reverse complement.
TTATACTCATTATACTGAAGGGGAAGTTCTGTAAGCAGAAGACAGATGATCTATTTATAGCAACTTTGCAGCGAGAAACACCATGCAGAGTATATAGGTAAATCTGGCAGCATTAAATAATGCCGAAACATATAATTAACGTCAACCCAAAAACAATAATCGAAAGTATCATGCGTAGACAAGTAAATAGAATAACACAGGTGATTTAGATAACTCACCTGTGTGGGGTGTCTAGACAATGTGTACATGGACTGAGAGAGGCTCTTTAACCTAGGGGTGTTTGTAAGGTAGAGTAAGTTTATAAGACTAGCACAACCCCCTCCACGCAAGTCAGTTGCTGGATCCGTCCCTGTATATATAGAAACAGTACAAATATATGAACCAGATTGGGTATTATAATAAAGATGAAGTTTCAACACAAAAAAGAAAATGAAATCCAAATTTTCAAATCTAAGGAACTCTTTTAACAAACACAGTTTTCAGTCGTAGGTTTAAATAAAAATTGCTAAAAAAATGCTGAAAATAAAGTTGATGTAAGTAATAAAAAAGCTCACCTTGGAATCCAATGTCGTCCCAGTGATTGCCGAACCTGGGTGGGTCAGCAGCAGAGGAAGTGAGCTGTCTGTAGATAGTCCATATCATCTGTGTGTGCACCGAGTCATCATTGTCAAACTGCCCTATAGGAGAGAGAGAAATGGATTACCCAGGGGGGCTTATCTTCATAAATTGAGATTAGAAATTATATAAAAATTTGGCATTTGCTTGTTTCAGAAAAAAAACTACCACAAAAAACTGAATTACTTGGCAAAATCGACAGTTCAAAGCTAAACTATCAATATTAAAATATTTGCAGCTGTTTTCAGGAATCTCAAACAAAATATAATTCATTCTATAAAATCCTCGTGACACTTACACAGAGCTAAGGAAAGTATAAGGTCTCTGTCAACTTCCAACTCAGCAAGAAGTTGGGGCGGTCCAAATAGCTTCCGGATGCAGCTTTGTAGCCCTGTGTATTGGACGGCAGGCTTAATATTGTGCTACAGCAAATATAGAGTAATTTCCAGTAACATGTTCAGATGTACCTTTCTAAGGCACTTATACACAAATAAAAGTATGTTACGTGTACATAGGTAAATCATAATTCTGTCATGGCTAAGAACTTGATTTGAAAAAAGAAAATTCTGCACCAAAAATGCAACAAATAATCTGATTTGTGTTTAGTTTACGCTGACCAATTAGATGTGCCTTTACATTTTTAATAAATATTTCAAGATGACTGAGTAATTCCTAACCACTGATAGATTTTGGCATTATTATCAATAATGCTGAGAAATGGAGTGCTGGTCAACAACTGTGTAGAAAATATCTTACAAAGATTAGAACATAAAATGTGATAGAATTTATAACTTTTTGCATGCTTCAAAGCATGTATGTAGCTTTTATATCACTAAAAAGATAGAGTTTCATTAAACCCTCTTACCATAAAAATACATATGTAGAAAAAGTGCCCTATTAATACATTGCTAGTGTTTACATATAGCTGATTAAAACCTTAACAGATTTAATGGCACAAAATATGCAGGTGACAAAACTTCAGATTTCTATACCAACAGTCAGCTAGCTAGACTGAGGACCATAAGTGTGTTCTGATTAGTCACTGATTTGTAGAGCCACGCTCACCTTATAGAAACTGAGGCTCCTATGATCTCTAAAGTGCTGTAAGGCTACAGAGCTAGATAACAGGCTAGAAGGCACTACCATCAAATGGTCACCTACAAATTCCAATTACACACAAAAAAAGGAAAACATACTTTAAAACTAAACTGGTTTATTACAACATTATGTGTGAATATAAATCTGTTATGTTGTATAAACCTTGATTACTTGAAGTACTTTGACAGACATCTTTGGTTGCCATAGTAACTGATGCAATAGCATCCCATTCTTGTTGAGCTGCAAGTAGCTCATCGTCATTTGTCATGCTTTCAGCCGTGTGGCCTTGAAGTAAAGAGTAACTTCCCAGCAGGCAAAAAGGTAGTTAACTTTCCAATGCTGTTTTCAATCCAATCAAATCTAAAATATATTATAGTGACAAACCAACTTTAGTAAACTATTTAAATAATTCAACTAATGTTAGTAGTATAGTGCTAACATTTGCTAATTATTTTACATAAACTCGAGTCAACGTGCGAGTTTTTAGCAGAGGTTTTACAGAGCTGAGCTTGGCCAACCATTGATCTGATATGCCAGTTCTACATAGCGACTAGATTACAATTTTAATAACCTTATATTTCAACTGATTCAAGTTGTTTACTTGAGTACTTAAAACTTGCTTAAATCAATGGTCTGATGTACTCAAGTACTTCACTTAAACTGACTTTACAAAAATCATATTAATTATTTAGTATCAACATGAATATAAACATGGAACAGTTAGTGTTACTGTTAATGGATATAATACTAATAATAATATATGACTGTTTCACTTTTAGTTTACGTGAGTGCGACTGTAATTGTAATGATTGCCTATTAAGATTAGACTTAGTTTTACTCATAGTCATTTATGGTTTAGTCATTTACATTTAGTTTTAATTTTATGATTTATCATCATAATAATCATAATGGTAATCAAAAATTTATCAGTGTCTAATTTTTAGTCTTTACTGATTAGACTTAATGAGTTGGTGATTACTCATAGTGATTAGTGAATGTGATTATTGGTTAAACTTACACCTACAGTTTGAGTTTCTGCTTGAGCTAATTTTTGGTTTTCAGTTTTCATTTTTGTATTAGTAAAACATTTAGTATTAGCCTTTTTAATAACTACGATTTTACAACATCAAAACGAAAATCAAATAGTAATCGTAAAACTAAATAAAACTTAAAATAAAAATGTAATACAAATGAAATCAACATTTTAATTTACGAGTTTTAATAATAATAGTGTAAAGCTATGCAAAATGACGCATAATTATATGATCGTGTTACAATCCGTCTTCGTGACCATTGTTAACGTAACCAATACATTACATAATCATAATGCTTATAATTTAAATCATTCTACTCTTGGTAAAATAACTCGAGCTGAAACGGTAAGTTTACTAGTTCCCAATGGTAAACAGGATAGCGTGAGATCTTTAGATTCATTTCACTTTATGAAGAAACGGTAAGTTTTGTGATTGAAATATTATTCTTCTAGTTCGATAAAAACTCAGGTTTCAACGCCTGTGGTTTACAGAAAAGTTACTACTATGGTTAATAACGTTAAAACGTTATAGCACCAGCGTGTCTGCATCACAATATTCAAATACTACTAAAAAAAAGTACAGCGATCCGATTTGTTGTTCTTTGCAGGTATCTTTCAATTCACAAACCGACACCACCATCGGCTTTGAGGATGGCAATGACCAATTTGTCAAATCACACTTTAAAACTTTTTAGAAAAAATATATTTGATAACAAAGCAATAAGTATTATATCAACCTGTGCATGCGGCTATCATGACAAACGTAAGAATTTGTTTACTGCAGTTCATATTAAATTTGTTATAAAATTAACCAAATCCAATGTTTTATTTTTATTTTTTTATTTTAGTTTTAAATTTATTTTTAACGTTTATTACTTTATGATTTATGATATTGATTTACTTTTAGTTTTACAATTAATGAATTATTAATTAATTAAAAGTTTATGTTGAAGTAATTCAGTTTTACTAATTAAGTTAGTGAAACTGAATTACTTTAGTTTAAACTTTTACTTTTATCTGTAGTTTATAATTATATTATATTTATTCATATTGATATTCATATTGTGTTTAATTTCTATTACTATTTAGATTTTTTATTTTATGTTAAGTTTAAATAAAGATAAACGCATACTTATATTAATACTAATAGATATATTCATACTTATAAAATTATAATATTTATATTATAACTAAAAGTAAATTATTAATTTTTATTATTTCAATATTTGCTACTGTAACTGAGTTTTTAACTCTTTGGCTTACAGTTGCACAGTTACAGTTTGCGTTACTGACTCTTGAACTGAAACTTATCACTTAAAATTTAGTGTTACTTTTACAGTAACTGAGTACTCGGTAGTCGTAGACGTACTCGTAGTTAGTTGACTTTGGTGTAACACTTACAGTTAGTGTTACAGTAACACTAACAGTAACTATTATCTAGTAACTGTAGTTCAATATTTATAATAATATTTGCTTGCTATAGCATTAGCTGTAGCCGTAGGAGACTAAGTGAACATTTACTTAGGAACTTAGAGGTGGTTACACTTAAACTTACAGTAACTTTTAGTACTTGTAAATATTATAATTATACTTACAAGTTCCAGTCTTACCATTACTTTACTTGATCAGTAAATGTGGATCTCAGTATTACGTTCTGTTTGAGACTTTCCTTCAACAGCAAGCATTACTAGAGTAGCTGGCGCCTGGTTCCAAATATAAAGGCAATTTAGCAATGGCTGCAATATTTAAAATTAATCTTAAATTTGATTTAAGTGTAACAGTAAATCTAACTTTTACTTTTTCATTTTTTTCAATTACGTATTAGCTTTATCTGTGTTACAATAAATGAATAATTATAAACAAATAGTTGAAAGTAAATCAATGTGATTGTCAATCTACCTTCAATAACTTTTATTGCAAGATCTAAAGGACTTGAACTTAAACAGAAGTGTGATGTTGAACTTCAGCTGCAGTAATTATTAAAGAAAAATGTCTTAAACTGAATACAGTTTTCCCGTGTATGTAACAAAGTGCATCTCATAGGTAGTCAGATAGCCACTAATACTTATTGGGCTATTTTTTATAAGTATATGCGCATCAGATTGACATAGCTATTTTAAATGTACAATCTATTTTAGTAAATTTTATTTATCTTATTTTATTAGTTATTACTCATTTCAACATTTGTGTTGGGTATTTATGCATTTTCTTTTGTTGCTTATTTGAGGCACCAGAATTATAATTTTTTAATATAAAATTGCATTTTAATCAAATTTATTTTTACATTTCATAGCAAGAGATAGGGTTGAATTAGCAAGAAGATGGGCAGCCCAGCAAAAAGAAAGAATGGAAGCTTACAAAAAATATCAGCCATTTAAAGACCCGGTACCTTTAGATGACATTGTACAAATGATTAGGGCACAGGCTAATGTAAGAGTCCAATATTGTTTTTATTTTAAAATGCGTAATAGAATTGATTGCAATATTTGTATTTACTGTATTAAACATGTTTATTGTTAGTAATGCAGGGAATGCATTATACTGACTCAAATAGTAATGTATATATAATATAATGTACATGCATGAATAGTAGAGGTTTTAGCAAATTTTGTTGTTAGCGTATTAAGTTTAGGTATTTTTTGATTTGGTTTCAGTGATTGTTTTGCCCATCAAATGTTTGATTATGTTTACATATTAATTAGAAGTTATTCAAGAGAATTTTGCTAGTTTACTTTTCTTTTCAGTAGTATGGTATAATAGCAGCCCACAAGTTGCATGCCATCATTTTTTAAAAGCAATTCTAATAGGCTTAGTTTTAGTTGCTATCTTTTGCTTCAACTGAAATATTTTTGTGATTTGGGAGTCCAGGGTTATTGTCAATGTGACCCTGTGGCTTGAAGTTGAAAGCCATTCTCAACTTGGTTAATGTATTGCACAACCTTTTTTAAATTTTTTTTATTTTCTAATTCAGTTGAAACTTGAAAGACAATTGATTTTAAGCCATAACCAATTTTCAAGTTGAATTTTACAAAAATTGCTGTTCAAGAGAGTTTTTACGGTGAATAGAGGTATATAAAGCTTATAAGATCTGAAAATATTAAAAGTTTTTCTCATTTCTGCAGCTTATGCCAAGTTTATTCTATTTATATCTAGTCTGCACAAACCTCTACATCAGAGCACACAAGTCCGGAATCTTCCACAACCAGTGAGGGAGGTGCTACCCCCGTCCCGACCAGCTGCTCTCACGGGTCTGTGGATTCAGTGATAGATACTGATGTAACACCTTACAAAAAAGAACAGAAGAAATGCATACTCTGTCAGCACAATATAGAGCTAGACTATAAAGTTAGTAGCATTCACACACAGCAAAGATATCTTGTAGGAAATCTAACAAAAATAGTTTAAATCAGTGAAACAGGTTATAATTAAATTAAAAAAAATGATGCTGTTTATATTCGGTGGTTTAGCATATAAGTCTTGGTCTATCCATCAACCTCTATGCAGTAAAAAAATATTTTTCAAAAAAATTGTCACAATAGTTAGAAATTAATGCCCTAAGTGATTAATATGAAAATGTAGTGTCTGTGTGTAGTTTACAGTAGTTAACACTTCTTCACACGACCTTATATGTATAGCAAAATGTAAACAATACAAAGTGTAGTATAACATGTAAGTTATACCGTATACTACTTATAATATACACAGTGTAACATATAAGTTATACCGTATACTACTTATAATATACACAGTGTAACATATAAGTTATACCGTATACTACTTATAATATACACAGTGTAACATATAAGTTATACTGTATACTACTTATAATATGCACAGTGTAGCAGATAAGTTATACTGTATACTACTTATAATATACACAGTGTAACATATAAGTTATACTGTATACTACTTATAATATACACAGTGCTGACTTTGTTACAGAATATAAGACTTCTCTCACAGTTTGTGTCACCATTTACTGGTAAGATATACGGTGCCAGCATCACAGGTCTGTGTATTCCGATGCAAATAAGGGTCAGCAAGTTGATTCGGAGAGCACGGAAGATGGGTACGTGACATACTAACTAATATAAGTCTCTGTTAGCATTTGTTTCCTTATCTATTAGCTGCAGTTCTATCTCATTTTATTCTTTAGATTCAATATATAATTTTTAACCACAAAGTGTTGAGAGAGAAATTGTTATATTTTTTATTCTGATGGGAACAAATGTGTGCTTTATTTAAACCTTGTTACAAACATAAACATCAAGAGCAGCTAAGCTGGTACATCACTTCTCCCCCATCTTCGTCCCCCCCCCCATTTCTGCCTCTCCTAGTCTAAAGAGCATAGTTTATTATTTAATGCAGCAGTTAACAATTCAAAAGCAATCTATAGTTCAACCTGGTTTGAAACAACATTTTCATCACCAACGTAAAATACCTAGCCTTACAGTTAGTTCTCTTTGAAGGGTTGTTGATTGAAAAACCAAATAAAAGTTTTTTCTGCTCAAGCGCTAAAATGGTGACAAAAAATGCAACCTAAAACTGTTTTATGTATAAACAGATAATTGCGTTCACTAATATTTTAACCATCATTATCACCTTCTTTAGATTTAGAGCAATTTCATTCTGAAGACAGTCATACTAATGGTTTGGACGCTCGAGAATATTTCTCATTAGTTTGAACAAATTGCAACTTGTTTGAGCATAAGATATTCTAATTTAATAACCATCTACATGTTTAGAATATTAATGTTATTTTCTCACTTGTAGGGTTTATGCCAATCATGCAGAAAAGAGAAGAGTTTCTGAAGGATCCCGAATTGTTTAACCCGTTTACTAGAAGGTTTTGATATGAAGTAATAGTGCGTTTTACTGGAGATTTTCCCTATTTACAATGTGCTATCATTTTATTGTAATTGTCGAAATGGAAAGAGAACTGCAATGTTATTTCATCATTTTTAATATGCTCGTTTTGTCAATTTTATAGATATTTTTAATAAATGTAATTTGACATCCATCGTTCTGATGTCTAATAATGTGAAAAGCTGTAATAAACTGGTACATTTTGGAGTTGTGTGATCAAGTTGAATTTATCTCGAAATAGACGGAACATTATTTATGCTAAATATCAAACAACCAAGTAAAATGGCGATAATATTATAGAGACACACCGCCTGCTCAAGGAAAGGCTATTAAATGGGTAAACAATTTTAACTGGGGCTGTTGCATCTAATATAAAACTAAGCATTAAGTATTCTAGAGAGAAGAGCAGATAAGCTTTACCATCAGCTTACTGGAAATTTTCCTCCAGCACATCAAAATGGATTACATATTAAGCTCACTTAGGACTTAGAGAAAACAATGTGCTCATGGTAGCAAGTAGGAAAACATCTTCCATGATAGTATTGTGCAATATATTTCACAGGTAATAATATTAGGTCTGCAGTTGATGCTAAATCAGAAACAAGAAATATAATATTATTATGTAAGGTAACTGAGCTGTGATTTCAGAGTTATCCTACCTTTGCTGTTGCAGCTATATCACATAATTTATTATAAACAATTATTGTTATCAGATATTATAACTGTTTATTGAATATTTGATAAGGGCTTTGAAACCTATATAGCACAGTTCAACAATTGAAACTTACACAATTATAATAGCTTCCATAATGTATTGACTTTCCTTATAACACTTAGTCTATAGATCCTTTGTTTTATAACAGAGTTTGAAGAAAGCATTAGCTACATGCTAACACACTCACACATTGGCTAGTATTACTTCTTGGTTACTAAGAACAATGTTTACATTTGCAACTGCAAGATTAAAGGGTCCTAATGAGTTTATAAACTGTGGTCGTAGTAAAAGTAGGAGACTGTGAGCAGCAGTGAGATATGCCTCGATCAGGTCGTGCTAAGGTATGCTCTATTTCATCATAATGTATATTTATATTGTATATATTATAGTATATTGTATATGATGATATAGGTTACATGTTATTACACATATATTGTATGAAATATTGTATTATATTTTATTGCATTATGTTATAGTATATTATTATACTATACAGACATTTTTTGCAAACCAGGTACCTTAGTTTTCACTTGAAGCCTAAAATATATTACCTTTTTGACTAATTTTACTAAACTATCTGTTAGATTATTACAGAAGTTGTGTATGTTTTTGAATATTTTGTAAAAAAGGAGCTTAGGTTGAAAACTATGCTTTTTATTTGAGCTTCACTTTATATGCCCTTCAATAGTTATTTATTAGCAAGTTATGTCAAGCCTGAAATCACTACTTGAAGTTGATAATTCAATATATATTTCTAGTCTGGCAAGAGAGGTGACAGACAGGGAGCCCAAGATGGCACTACTAAAAAAGTAAGCCATCATGCACTCTCTTAATTACATTAAGAGTATAGTACTACATCATATTAATCATTACAATATTGTATATTGTGTGTTTAGTTTATAAGTGTTTGCAGCTGACACTTTACACACAAATTATAATCTATTACTAGCAAGAAATATTTGGTTTAGCTTAAAACCTCGGTGTATAACACTAGTGTGGGTCTAAGTACTAAATAATAAGGTTACATGCTTACATGCACTGGGTATTAATTATTTAAAGCTCGGTGAAACAGTTCTACGGTTAGCTCTATTGTTTCCTAAGAGTTGTCTAATTACAATGTTAACGGGATTCGAAAGTTGATAGTGGTTGCCCAGGGAACCGGAAATTGATTTAAACATTAAGCATGGCAGACACCGATAAACGAAAGGGATCACTTACTCAATCCAGCATGAAAAAACGTTCAGGAAAGTCTAATAAGACTAAAGATAAAGAAAATAAAGCTGGAGATGTGAGTTTTCAAATAGCTAGTTTATAGATTCTACGAACTTTTAGAGGGTCAGGACATGGTAAATTGGTTAGCTTTCGGCTTAGACTTTAGAGTTAGAGTTACTGTTTCAGTGTTGGTGTAAGTGTTACACTCACAGTTTTAGTTGAAGTCTGAGAATAAGTTTCAGTTTGAGTTACTGTTAGTGAGTTGCAGTTTCAGTTGGAGTTAGTGTCACTGTTAGACTAACTGTTCTACTAGCAGTTTTAGTATAACCATTACTCTAGGAAGATTTTAGAGTTAGTGATAGTCTTGGACAGTTGAACTTACGACGCACTCAATACTTATCGGCAGGTTATAGTTATAGTGAGTATCATAGTCATACTCATACTGGCATTATTACTGTAAATCGTCACACTTTTTGTTTGAGAAATGGAAAAACTAATGATGAAACTAAAAGTTAACTTTAAGGGCAAAGCCAAAGGTGGAATCTAAAGGGCAGAGACTGAAAGAGTCTAACTAGTAACTTACTAACTAGTCGCTAAGAAAGTAAAGGAAAAGGGTGAACACGAATATTAATGTGGTTGCCAACTTGTTGCCCTTGGCTTTAGACCTTCAGTTACTGATAGTGTTATTATGAGCCTTAAGCTTACTCTTAAGACAGCATCACTACATGAATTTCAATTTTATTCAAATCAATTTTAAATGAATAACATACCCTTTTTTAAAGTTATTTGCACAGGATGTAAATATTCATAATTGTAATAAAAAAGAAGTTCAAATGTAGATTAAGGCAATAACAATCCAATTTAACTCAAATACACTCACATTCCCGGTGTGTATGTTTTTAACATGACACCAAAAACAGAAATGAATTGAAATTTCATTAGAATGCTATTGAGCATGATAAGAAGAAAGATTGAAATTTATCATGGTTATTAGAATAATGTACATATAAATGATCACTCTCACTCATATTCATATTGTTATGCAAAACAAACATTTATCTATTTTTGTAAAGTTGGTTAGAATTCAGTGTGCAAATTTTGATTCAATGCTTAAATAGTTCTCGTTATGGTAGAAGTCAGTACCATTAAGTGAAAGTCACTATGAGATTTGATCTACATGATATAACAATATGAAAAATAAATGTAAATCAAATTCCATGATTATAGTTCAAATAATTTACCACGCATTACATGGTATTTCATTGCGAGTATTTTTTAATAGTTGTTAATGCAAGTATTTCTATTGCATTATTGTAATAAAAAGTTTTAAAGGCTTGCTGATATTGTTAGTATGTACCTTTTGAGGTGAATTTGCAGATTGTTGGTCACATTTGATGGCTGTTTCAAGTTTGCTTCATTCATTGTTATTTGTATGATTTGTGGGATCTTACTTTCTTTTAGTATATGGGATTTCTATGAAGCCATATAAGAATATTATGTTTGTGATGAACTAAAAGAATGAAAAAATATTATTAGGAAATTTTGTAAATTTCTTAAATATTTTGACTCAATAATTGTTTCATATAAATTTTTTCAATATTATCACTCATTTTTCACTTTTGCTATTTTCAAGACTGTGGTATTTTTGGCTAAAATAATTTTTTGTTTTCTTTTTATGCTAAGATTAATTAATAAGAATTTTTTGCTGGCCAATGCTGGAAAAATATGCTACTCCAAAAATATGTTTTAAATTATCTATTGGCAGCTTTAGAAATGTTTACTGGTTTATATTTTTTAATAAAACCATATGATACCAACTAAAATAGTATAATACAGCAAATAATGTTCAATTAATAAACTATTCTTTATTTTATTAAAATTTAAATTATTTTATTCGATTATATGCAGTCTGTATGCTGATGTAGGCTTACACTTGCTATGATACAAACATATTATTGTTCTTCAAATAAAAGAGCGATGATGAATATGTTATACAATCAGCTCTAAATTATGTTGCTAGCAAAAGTGTTCATGTCCAATTTTAGGAGACGGATAGAGAAAACCCGTATGTCTTCAAAGTTATAGATGAGACCCAAACTAAGAATCTTCTAGAACTGGAAGTGGAAGAGGTTGAAAAGTAAGTGGAATAGTTAGTATGGCATCTGTGGCTAATATCTCTAGCATATGCGCCTAGTCTGAAGCCACTTTGCAATATGGTAGTTTCTTAATTAGTTTAGTACTATTTCACATTATTTGCAATGGGCCACTGTTTATCCTTTCACCATTCGCCTAGTGATGCAAATAACAATTCATTCTCCTCATTTAGTTATTGTCTGTGTATTTCTAGGAGTTTAGCCTCTATTCTTCAGCTGGAAAACCACAGTACGGAGCTACTTGAGGCCACCCAGCTTGACTACTATGTCAGTGTGTTCTGGTGGGCCAAGGAGCAGCAGTTCACAGTGCCTCAGACGTCTGCGTTGTTTACTGCAGCCAATCAGCTTCTCCTAAATGTTAAAGGTGTCTAAATACATTGTAAAAAGTTGTAGTTTGGGTTTTGGCCTAGCGTTATAATTGAACTATGAAAAGTAAAAAAAGCTAATTTTTAGTGATTATTTTTTAAACATTTTAAAATTTATATAATTGTTTTAGTTTTATGTAGTTATGTGTGATCCATTTGCATGCATAGATATGCATACAATGCACATGCCACTGTCTGCTGTAGCATTTCCAAGTAATTATATGATATTCTTGTATAACAGCTCCACGTGAAGCAACCATGTCAGTTTAACAGCAAGTTTATACAGCTGAGAGAAAAAATTCAGATAACCTTTGATCTAACACAGGAACCTTTATTTTCCAGAAGTCCCAGCCAAACCCAATTCAAGATTTCCTGCTCTTTATATTTTTCTAATATTGTAACTTTGCTCTACGCAACATTTGCCTGTTAACTGTGTGTCTGTCTGTTTGTCTGCCGGCAGAAAAGCACATGCATATTCTGGACAATATCCGGGAGCTGAAAATGATGATGAGTGGAGTTGGTGCGGTGGAGACCGAGACTCCGGGAGGTCTAGACATCTTTGACTCGGCACAGGCTAAGAAAATAGCTGACTATTTCCATACTACGTACGGAAAAACTTATATTTTCACATTTAGTTAAGAAATTGTGTGCATTCCATTGTACTTGCTTAAGCATTGTTTATCTTATAATATTATAGTGTTAACCCTACTGAGGTGTTCACTAACTCTGTATCTTTATTAGATTTCAAAAATAATAATGGAGGTCATACGATCAACTCTGTTCACGCTCTTTGTTAGTAATTCTTCAATATGAAAGCTAATACAATATCATATGAATTCTGCAGGTTGTTACAGCACTACAAGCTTTATCAGTTTGTCTTCTCTCACACACAAGCCGAAGAGATCATTGGCCTTGACCTAACCTGTGAATTAGTGCAGCCGGCAGACGTGCCGTATCCGCCCCCATTGGCTGAGGGCCTGCCACGAGACGTCTGGGAAAAGTATGTCAAGACTCCGCCCCCAACTCCACTTCCTACACAGGAAGTAAGTCTCTGGTTGACATGGTTGTTATTTACCGGCAGATTTTGTTTGTCCTACGAAAGAGGAGACAACTTTCTTTAAGCACTAGGTTATGAATTGTATACAGAATGTGCAAATACTAACTTATATTTCCATCTTGTGTCTTGAAGTCAGAAATCCGTGAGATTATATATAACATCATTGATGTCTCAATCACCCAGTCGGCTCAGGTATATTATTAGACGTAGACAGTAGTTAGTACTGGGCCGTATCCTTTTAATATCTGTATGATTTGACTGGCCAGAGCAGTTACTTCGCATACTGTATTCTATATATCTATATACTTTCTTCCTATTTTCATTAATAATTTATTTTATTGTTTACTAGTCTATTCATTTTTAGCAGACAGTTTATTTATTCTTTATATTATACTCTAGAGTCTAGACTAACAGTAATCAATTCTGATAGTAATTTTCTTGAGCCATTGGATATCTTTACAGTTTTATCATTTCGTATTTGTTTTCTTTGCAGAATTTATAATCACATTATCATGGCATAGCTGGCACATTTAAATTTATATTTATTTTCGTTCCTATGTCTTGAAAATTAAAATTTAAAAGTTAAATTTTAAAATTGTTCGAAAAGATATTGTGGCTAGTAATAATTGAATGCATAATGCCAATCCACATTATAGTTTGATTAAATTGTTATTATATAAATAATTAGTAGTAAATATTAATTGAATTTAATTATTAATTCAATTAATTAGTAGTAATGATTGCTTGGAGTAGACAAACTAGTGGGTAGGTGTTTTATCTGTAGGTATGTAGTTGATACTGAGATTATATTTTAGAGTTTAACTACTTGAATTTTGTCGCTTTACGCAATTGAAATATATAAATCACACCGTATTTTACTATTTCAATGTCTTCTAACATTTATTACTGGAAACCTTAAAAACTTCCTGATCAACTTAATAAGTGCTCTATAAAAATAGAATATGGGATATAAAATTTCAGAAATATGTGAGATAATAAATAATTTTTTTTAGTAGACAATTTAACTCCCTTATAATACAGGCCATCTATTTTATACTGAACATAAGTCTTGGTAGCAGATAGAGTAAACTTATAACATTCTAATCATTTAAAAAATACCTAATGGCAAATAATATTTCACATGTTTCATGTGTATCCCTGCGTCTGCTTTGTATCTCAACGTCTGCTGTATTATCTACTACTCCTTTGTATCTCAACGTCTGCTTTGTATCTCAACGTCTGCTTTGTATCTCAATGTCTGCTGTATCTCAACGTCTGCTGTATTATCTACTACTACTTTGTATGTAGTCCGAGTCTGAGCTCCTAGCTCGAAAGGAAGAGGCGGAGGAGGCGAAGAGGCAGGCTAGACTTAAACAGGAAGAGGAAATAGCTCAACAGGATCTCATTCTATCTAAACTTACTCCAGAAGAGATTCAGCAGGTTGTCGAACTCGTTACAAAAGACACCTTCAAAAATCTCAATGTGAGTTATCTTCTCGTGATAATTTAGGCATAAAGTAAAAATTTAATCAATGAAATCAGCAAAGCAGTCTGTGAGAGTTGCTCATAAATATTTATGACTTTTGACAATTAAAATTTAATGTGTGGGGAAACAAACTTCAACCACAAGGAGTTATCAAATTTATCTGAGGCCTGATTTTAAAGGCTAATATTAATAAAATGTAATCAACTCTTTTATTCAACAATTTTTTGCGCAAATGTTCCAATACCTTCTTCCTGTCTTGTATCTGTATTGTTACTGCACTCAATTTATAAACAGCGATTTGATTGGCCACTTTATTATATTCAAGCTCAACCGGTTATGTCAAAAAATAGTTTATAGTAGATGCTATCATACATAATATTGTTTCTTTTTATTTCAAGTCACTCAGTCATGTAAATTAATATAATTGATGCAGTTTTATTTACATCATGATATAACTGACTTCAACTACAGTTGGTATACACGGTTTATAGAGTAATAACCTATAATTTATAAAACAATGCATAAAAGTAGTTTCTTTTTACATATGTTGGAGACATTTTCTAGTTAATAAATATGGCTCGTATATTTGTAAAATTTTCACACATATAGTAAATGTAATAAAATCAACACATCTGAATATAATGAAATATAAAAGGTGGATTATTCCTATGAACACTCAGAGAATTTTGAATAAACTGAAAATATTTTAAACATTAAGATGCAAAATGTTAATGTTTTAATTTTTAATCAACAGGCGGAAATGGCATCTAGGCTTCGAGAAAGAGAGAACACAATTCTCAGTCGGATAAATAAAGTTCATAAAGTTGCGAGTACATGATGGCTCCCAGTTCCAGTTCTAATCTAAAGATATACATGCTGGTTCAAATTTTTAGCAATTATATTAGCAATGCAATTATAAACCAAGTTGTTTAATATTTTGTCTTGTGTATTTTGGTACAACTATATTATTAGTTTCTACTATTTTCCGTCCAAATCTAAATGAATTTAATTTATTATGCTATTATTTATATTATTTTAAATAAATGGTATACAAATTCATATTCTGGCTTGTGCTATTCATCACATGACTAGGATTGCACCAGATTGACTTTAGTCTGCAGGTTTACATTTAATGTTACTTTGTGTGAGTATTTTTCTATGATTGTGATAAATTTACACTTATAATCTTCTAAAATAATCACCCAGTGTAATCAGTATTGTTACCTAAAACAAGTAAAAAAAGCTATACATGCATCAAGTTTTTTATACAAGTAGTTTCGATTTTGTATGCATATAGCCTAGTTTGCTGCTGCAGCAGCAAGTTTTCTTTGGCTGCATGAAAAATATCTTAGTTAGAGTCAATTTACGCAATTGTCACAACCATTTAAGCTGTATGATCATGCATGGTATGACTTGCGAAACATAAGATATAAGAATAGAACCTTGAGCTTTTTAGCTGTTTAAATACCGGCATACAGTTGAGAAAAATAATAATTATACAGTTCAATGAACCAGCTTCGGAGTTATCTACTACGTTGTTAGGAGCGTTCGAAAAAATAATTACCCACAATTCCTCATCTAGACGATTTCCTTTTCAAGAAAGTTTCATCCAAAGTATGTATTCTACATAGTAATTCATTTTTAATCCCTGGTTTATTTCTGTTCTATGTGACCATCATTTCAATTTTATTAAATATTCGGTACTAAAAGACATTGGTTATAGCAGTGCGTAACATTTTTCTACTCAAACTGTTCTGCTTTGATTAATAAAAGGAGTTACGTTCTGATATAGAAGAACGATATGGAATCCTGTTGTCGCCTGATGCAACATGTATGTATGTATAACAGTTAATTTTTATTTGCTTGGCTAATAGCGAAGGAAAGATGAAGCTCAACAAATTGGTATCCTCTTCGAGGAGGAAGCAGAGAAAGAGGCATTTTCAAGCACCTTCTCATGTCCGAAGGACGATCATGAGTGCACCACTGTCTAAGGAAATGAGGGCTAAACACAACGTTCGTAGCTTGCCTATCCGCAAAGATGACGAAGTTCAAGTAAGTTTCTACTGCTTCTCTTCACTTCACATTCATTTATAAGCCCCGATAATTTGATTGCTATTCCATTATGATTATCATACTCAACGTCAGTTTCAAGACCCACACTCAAACTGTGCATGAACTCAACAGTTGGTGTTGCAATTGTAATTACTGTTAGTAGCATAGTGATAGTAATATCTTTATACCCTAGTAGTAAATGGTTTAAAAGCCAAAATAATGGTTCAATTCCATACTTGAGTACCTTTTAAGAATAACATAGATTGTGTTCTTCATTTTGCACACTATTACTAGTACTACCAGTAACTTTTGACTTTTAAAAACGCAATATTCTTCTCTATAATGTTAGTGTGATTGGGGGTCAGTTTGCTATAAACTTTTAAGCTTTGTGCCACTAAAATATTCGAGTTGTGCTAAGAAATGTATATGTAAATATATCACTATATTTGTTTAGAGCATGCAACAACCCACTTGGTTAGTTGTTATGTTTTATATGTATTCTGTTGACACCTGCCTGACCTGTTTAAATTATTTCTGCAAGTACATGTGTATAACATCTGCATCTGTTCTGTAAAGCTGGATTTTTTTCATTGAATATCCATGCATTTGCCAACTTCTTTTTAATTTGGATTTACGCTCTGGTGATACCGTTTATGGGGTAATAGATATTATCGAGACACACTAAATGGTTGTAGGTTGTTCGTGGACACTACAAAGGCCAACAAGTCGGCAAAGTAGTCCAGTGCTACAGGAAGAAGTTTGTTGTGTATATAGAGAGAATCCAGAGAGAAAAAGCAAATGGTGCCACAGTGTATGTTGGTATCCATCCCTCAAAGGTTAGTCTCTTGTATTATATGTCATGGCTATGTATTAATTTTAGACTGGGCAATATGCAACTTAAAAGGGTTTATTTATTATATAAGGGTGAGTTTTGCATAACTGAAAATCTAAATTATCACTTAAAATATTTTTATTTGTTGGTTTTTGTGAAGAAAAAACTAAAGCTCGAGTAGCAGCTGCTGTATAAACAACATCTGGTCGTGTTTATCTTGGCACTATGAGTGTATGTTGTTATTTTCAGGTGGTGATTGTAAAGCCTAAATTAGATAAAGACAGAAAAGCCATCATAGAGAAACGAGCCAAGAGCAGAGCACGAGGTGCTGACAAAGGAAAGTATGATGAAAGTCAGATGGAAACCAGTTAGTTTATCGTTTGATGTATCATTATGCTCAATAAAATGTGAAAATACAACTCTTCTCTGCTGTATTTCAATACTAAAAATGTGGCAGTGCAATTTTGAAAGTATAGATTAGCTAACTAATGATAATTCCTTAGCAAATAAATGATATTACAAACTTGTAATAATATCACAGTTACAAAATAATCAGTTTATTTATTCTTTCCAGACTTGTTTCTGTTGCCCTTCGATGATCCTTTTTGCTGCGGAGTAGCTACTATTTTTGAACTTGTGGTTTTTGGCATGGGTAGAGGAGCCTTTAGTTGGTAGCGAGGTGGTGCACCTGTAAATAGAGTAGACAGAATATAGTTACATGATATTCTGGTCTACATTGTGTAACAACATACATTTTGCATGGGAACTCACCCAGCTGTTTTGGCCTGGCCAGAGCTGTTTCCTCGAGTTTAACGTCCAAGTCATTGTAAGTAGTTGAAATGGCTTCTGATATGTTCTCCTGAAGAGGTCTGCCGATATCTTGAATTACTTTTGAGATTATCTTTTGCAGTGCCTGAAAATAAGTAAGGGAGTTGTCTTAGTTTGTTGAAGGTGCACGATCCTTATAACAATAATGTACACTGCAACTAATTTCTTTTTACCTTTGGTTACCGTGTAAAATGCCAGAGGTTGACCAGTATCAGTTGAAGAACACAGATATATTCTAGTGAGTGTATTACGATCAACTTACTTCAGCCTGGGGGCATTGTAGATCACTTCCATCTACCTCTACAGTAATATCGTTGTCTATAGGAGATATTTCCTTAACTTCCTTACGATTAGACTGGATTTCTCGTAAGTTCTGCTCATATTCGTGTAGATGTGGTTGTTTAGCATTCTTTAGTTCCTGTGGTGGTATTGGTGGCTCTATCGCCAGTTCTGAAGAAAAAACTGTCATATCCCTCTCATTTTCAAACACATACTGATAGAGTTTGTAGTGTTGCATAAATGTGGAGAAGAAATAGTCTGTGTATATTGCCATGCTTCTATTTTCTATACCAGAGTTCGATGCTGCTTCAAAATACATCTTCGTAGCTTCAACTATTGGCTTGCCTAGATTAAGCAAACATGTTTTTAACAATACAAGTATATAATTGGTATTTTACTCCAAACTTTTAACACAATAATTTCTTTAAATATGGTGTATCTCAAGTTTTGCATACTGGAAAACATGACAATGTGAAAACCTTTGAATAAGTAAAATATTAAATTTGCCATTGTAATGGCAGTTGAGAGATATTTGCAAAAAAGAAGTTGTCTATCCTTAATGTAAAGCAATCCTTTTACTCTACAAGAACATGGAACATTTTTTATCACATTCCTTATCAGGGTTGCAATTGTCTTGTCTTGTTAGATTAGCCCAACATGGTTGCAGCACCAATAACATATGCAAAGTAATGACCGCACATCTCATGCATTTCCATATATACATAGCCTAAATCCCAAGTCCAATTAAAACTTATATATTCAGTCATTGGTCAAGATGAAACAGAAACTCCTCACCAATTAATGACTTCAACATATCTTGACATAGCTGAACAACTCTACAAACATCTTTCCAAGTGAAGCCCTTGAGGACGGCATGAGTGAATGTATCGTGCAGTAGGGTGGCATGTATCGTTGAGCGCAGGCCTTCAACATAACCAAAGTCTAGCTCAATGCCCATGAATTCTAGGAGCTTTTTTCTGGCCACTGCCTAAATAAATGAAATCAAAAATATAGTTCTCAACAAGAAAAGTATTATCAAATCAATTTTAGACTTGGTAAAAATAATATCACATGTTGAATTAGAAAATAAGTAAGAAATATTCCCAGCTGCTAAAAAATTATTATAATTAATATTGCGACAGCATGCTTTTTTGCTATGACTAAATATCATCAAACTTTCTATGCAAGAAAGTAACTGGTAAACAGTTATTCAAATTTATTAGCATTAGACATCCATATAGAACAGTGGAATACTGACCTGGTCCATTGATGCTAAAGCAATAGCCTCTGATTCTATCATTGTTATGCCAGATCCAGTAGTTCTCCTTTATCTATATAAAATACAAAAACACTACATCACAACTTATTTTGACATGTAACTAAGTTATACAGCTTATATTCTAGAAAGAAGCAAGTACAACTTTGCTACCTAAGTTTATGTATGTAGGCCTATTCTAGAATATGCAGAAACTAACAAAAGCGCCTGTGAGGAAATTGCTAACTTCAAAGGACTACATATCATCAATAATGCCCGCACTGAGTTACAGCTTAACATTTTCGCAAGCCGGTAAAGTGACCAAAAAATTACTTGAAATGATTTTATCTGCTTATGATTAGGCACTAAATTTAAATCAACATTCCATCAGCTAAGAAAGAAAAATCCACATCTATTTTTGCATCCTCACAGACCTTTTAGGAGCATTAGAGAATTGAGGATACTACCTCATAAAACAAACTCAGCTTAGCTAAGCACTAAAATTCTATAAATTACTATAATTTTTAAAACATAAAAGTCAACTTAGCTACACGCTAAAATAAATAAACCTAAACAAAGGAGGCACCCATGAACTTTGAACTTATAGGTGGTACCAGAGTGCTCCAACTTTTATGAGGTGATTTGAATAGAAATTTCTAAAAGATATTTATTGGATAAATTATGAATAAAAATATAGAGATAACTTGTTTTGACTACTGTACTACAACTATTTTTCTTTTCAGCTGATGTCTATTCAATTTATTTTAAATATGCCAAAAATACTAAAATCACAAAGTGTGACTTGACACATTTACATAACCAATAGTAATACTAATAGTATAAGTTATAACTATAAGTATTAGTTATGTTGTGTATGCAACCACACTGGAATCCTGATGCAGTAACACCATGCATTATCTGATTATGATAGCTACTATAATTGCTATTATGAATATGACTGCCACTACACTCTAAAATGAAATATTCTTTGCTTTAGATTCTTTTAACTTCAAAAAGATTTTTTATTTTTTTCTGCTTTCACAATAATTTTCTTGATATATTGCATCGATCAAAATATCTGACTCCCACTCTAAGCCTGGGCGTAGCAGTTGAACTAAAAATAAACCATAAATGTAGCTATAACTACTACTAGTACTAGACATTTGTCAAAAAACCCAAAGCAATGGCACAAATTGAAATTACTTGGGCAAATTTTAAACTAACTTCATTTTGATATATCCATATTCATATTGATATTCATTTCAATTTTCTACAAATAATATTTAATATACGAGCTACAATCATAATGACTATCATTGAAATTGAATAGAAGAACTTTTGATGAACTGGGGCTTAGGTATCACTTTCAGTGTAACATTAGTATGTGTATGACTATGACCTTTGTTCAGTTTTTGTCTTACTCTTAGTCTTACTATGAGTAAGAGTCTTAGTCTTAGAATTGGTAACAGGATTTAACTTTGTATAATTGAAACTAAATTTCAAATTTCATCTATATGATTTTATTTATCATTTATCAGCATCGTCAAATAATCTAAATTTGTAATTATATCTTTATTGAATTTGATAATATATTTACATATAATTATAATTATTTATTCACTCATCAGTCATCACTGGATTTGCCATCTTGTGAATTTTCGTCTATGGTTGCGGCGCGATGTGCCTATGTAGTAGATTTACTATCAAATACATAAATTATAAAGGACTAATGATCTGATAAAAATAATAATTGTAAAAAATATAACAATTTTCAAAAAAAAATTTGAAAGAACTTCTAAAAACGGAATAAAAATAGTTCCAAGACCAATGCTAATCATGAAATCATGATGTTTTCAATGCACACGCCTGCCAATGCGAGGCTCTAGATTTTTTTCTCTATGAAAGCATTAATTGAATGATTTATTCTGTAGTCGACAATCGGTGTTAATAGCAGTGAATATAAAAACGCTAAATTTGTTACCTGTAAGAGTTTTACTTCGTCAACCAAATTGCAATAATGATGGTAGGTATATGCGTGCTACTAATGAAACTATTTCTTGAGTGTTTTGCTTATCCTCACCAATATTAGTCTTAATTTTATGAACAACTACAATTCTTCATCGAATGTTCTAGAACGAACTGGGTTAACTCCGTTAGGCTTTAGGCACTTTCTAATAACTAATTAGTTGTAGTACTAGTAAACATAATTCCTCAGCTGTAATATTGAAATACCTCGATTTTGCATCTATTTTTATCTATCAATTGATTTTAATAATATTCATTCACGTTTAGAAAATTAAAATGAAAAATCATGATCATCAATTTGAATTTCAAACTTAAATTTAATCATCATTATCATGGTCATCACTGCAAGTGTAAGGCTAAGTGTATTAGTATCGGAGTTTGGGTATCAGTTTTTATGACTACTACTGCTTTAAATAGTATTACTATTAGTATTAAAATTAGTATGAGTATCAATGTCAATACTCAATAGTGTGTCTTAACCATTTTGAGTTTTGGGCATTAAACTTGAAATTAAACTTAAACTTGTTTTGAACATGAAATATATCTGTAAAAATAACTAGGAACTGGAAATGGGGACAAAATAAAGCTTACCACTTGAAGCTATTTTATTATATTTTTTATTACAAGTTGCTGTTGACCTGTTTTAAACGATTCTTTCTGATCTGAATCTGAGAGATCAATCTGGGAAAAAAATATAAATTTAAGTTACACAAAGTTATTCATAGAAATACTAATAGTTGCTAACTTGTAGTTGTTAAAATAATAGTTAATAAATGTTTAAATTAGAATGCATATAATATGTTTTGCTGATTAACATTACTAATCGTAATATTTCCAGATGTTTGAACACTAAAAAGTATAACTAATGTTGAAAGTAAAGCCTATTTAGTCTCATTTGTTTAGAAATGAATAAGTAATTTAATATGTGTAGTTATCACTTCTAATAGTTTATATAAGTTTCATTTAGACATTTGTGTGTGTAATGAACTTTACTCACATCAGTTTAGTTTTTTCTGGTTTTTGTATCTATTATGTTAGTTGTAATATTTCAGCAACCACAGATAATACTGCTAAAAGAGGGAACAGATTCATCTCAAGGAAAACCTCAACTTATTAGTAACATAAATGCCTGTCAGCACATAGTTGATGCAGTTAGGACAACTTTAGGCCCCAGAGGCATGGACAAACTGATATGCATAGGCAGTGAGTGTCAAGAGTTGAGAGATAATCTTTTTGGACACAAACCATTTTTTAATTCAACTTTTGTGCTCATGTTTTTTCTGAGATACAATTGAATGGCTTTTCTCAATCAGAGTGATGATGTCTTAAAATCCGAAATTATTTTGCAGTCTATATTTAGGTATTTTTTCCAAGCAATGTGTATGCACGGCCTACAGCCCATGAAGAGAGATTATATCAGCATGATAACTTGGTATTACTTTGCAGATAAAGCTACCATATCAAATGATGGAGCAACAATCATGAAGTTATTAGATATTGTACATCCGGCAGCCAAGACTCTAGTAGATATAGCCAAATCTCAAGATGCTGAGGTAATGATACACCAACGTTGATTAGAGATTGTATTTGCTGTCAGTTTACTGGTCATTGCTGACTATTCAGCTTGTTTTATGTAGCTGTGCATTGCTTGGGAGTTGATTTTCAGTCCAACAGTCTGTGTTCTAATAACCACAAAGTTTACATCGAGAACAAAAAATAAGCAAAATATGTTTTTTTCATACATGAATACTTTTCTTGTTGCACTGTGTCAAAAACATGTTAGTGACCAAGCTAGTGCAACTAATGTAGAATAATATGTAATGTAATCTATTTCTTCTAGCTTGTTTAATTATATTTTTCTTTGCACTTCAAGGGTTGGCAAGTATTTATGTACGCACTGTACTTGTCAGTCAATTTCTAAGATGCATGTCCTATAGTCAAGCTATAAAATCTCTTAGTTCTTTTAGAAAGCTGGGTTGTTTAGTAATAATAAAATCAGTGTTGTATTAAATATTATAATATAATTGAAAAACTAAATTTATTATAGATATAATAATGCGTTTAGTAACGTTATTGAATATTAGAAAAATATTCTTATTATTTCTCTACACTCTACAGGTTGGTGACGGCACAACAAGTGTAGTTCTATTAGCTGGGGAACTCATGAAGATGTGTAAATCATTTGTGGAGGATGGAGTACACCCTCAGGTTATTGTCAGAGCGTACAGAAAGGCTACAAACATGGTGAGGAGTTGTGTTATATCTCTACATTGATCTGTGGTTGTAATGTGGCCATTATAGTGCTATTCTACGTAAGTACTAGGAGTTCTAGTCCTTGTTTAAACTAATGTAGCCCTGCTAAAGGATTTAATCTACATAGGAAAATGAGTAACAGGTTTCTGGTAGGTTTGTGGAACGGATTTCAATTTACAAATTACCTCCACATACAGCAACATCTGGTGACTTCATCAGTTGAACAAGTTGTGTAGCTATTTTGTTGTACTGGAGCAATGTTGATTGTAATAAAAGTAACTTCTAAGCTATGTTATATAAAAATATTATTCAATATATTTTATCTATTTAATTAATTAATTTAATTGAATTAACTGATAATCGTATTCAAGGTGATGGAGAAAATCAAGGAGTTGGCGGTGAAAATCAGCACAGATGACGAGACTGAGAAACGTAAACTACTAGAGAGGTGTGCTGCCACCGCCCTCAGTTCCAAGTTAGTGGCTCATCAGAAGGAATTCTTTGCTAAGATGGTAGTGGATGCCGTCATGTGTTTAGATCATCTCCTCCCTCTCAACATGATTGGAAAGAAGAAGGTTCAGGGTGGAGCACTTGAGGTGACCTTAGCAACCTAATACATGTCTACTTCTCTCTCATAATACTCAACTTTCTCTCAGAACATTTCTTGTAAAATATTTATTTCTACCACAGAAAATTTTAGATTGTCGAAAGCTGTTCTGGTTGTATTTTGTTTTTTTATATTTTTGTGGTTGATAGACCCAAGCCTTTATTACAATATCTCTAGCTAGCAGTAGAGAGGTTACTGGATATACAGTTGTTCTATGTTGATAAGTTTCTTGCAATTTATTGTGTAAGACTAAAACTCTAATATTTTATCAATATTAGTTCCTATGTTGTGTTGAAGGACTCGATGCTAGTACAAGGCGTAGCTTTCAAAAAGGCATTCAGTTATGCTGGGTTTGAAATGCAGCAGAAGAAATATTCACAGCCAAAGATAGCCATGTTGAATGTTGAGCTGGAGCTGAAGGCAGAACGTGACAACGCAGAAGTTCGCGTAGACAATGTGCAGGTAATCTGTCCTTATTGTAGCTCAGTGTAGTAATGTGTGTGTAGACAATGAGTTGGTGCTTGTGTTTCAGGTGTTAATGAAACTGACGATTACTACTGTATACTGTTTTAAGTTTCTGCTGGACTGTCATGTGAGAAGTTGTTTCCTCTCCTGTAGGAATACCAGTCAGTGGTAGATGCCGAGTGGGACATCCTGTACGATAAACTCAAGAAACTGTACGAGTCTGGAGCCAAAGTTGTCCTCTCCAAGCTGCCGATAGGAGACGTGGCGACGCAGTACTTTGCTGATCACGACATGTTCTGTGCTGGCAGAGTGCCAGATGAGGACCTGAAGAGGACTATGAAAGCGTGCGGTGGCTCTATTCAGACTACGGTAACTAATCTCACAGCGGGCGTGCTGGGCACGTGCGAAATATTCGAGGAAACACAGATTGGAGGTGAAAGGTTAGTGTTAAATGTACCTGCTAAAATGTTGGGGCTGTTGAGCATAGACTCCTTGTAACCACTTAATGCTCTGTCCACCATTAATGTAGTCTATAAATACCTGATATCTACTACACAGCATCATTAATCTAGTAAATGTAGATGAAAAACATCTCTCAAACACTTTGTACCAGTCTCGACATATAATGTTATTTCCAAATGCTTGTTCTGTAAAGCATTGTCAAAGCCTCCGTTGTGTAGCATTCTTACTAAAATACTATATTTGCATGGTTGTAACTAAATATAAAATATACCTGTGCACACCAAATTGCCAGGTATAAATAACAGCTCACTGCTGTATGCCGCCAAGTCGTTTGAAGGGGGTGAATATTTTGTAGGTATAACATATTCAAGGGATGTCCTCAAGCCAAGACCTGTACACTGATAATCAGAGGGGGATCTGACCAGTTCATGGAGGAGACAGAGAGATCACTGCATGACGCCATCATGATAGTCAGACGAGCCATCAAGAATGACTCGGTGGTAGCAGGTGCTTGTCTCACTTTACTCTCCTGACACTTCATATACTATACTATATATAGATGACACTTCATACTCTGTGCTATAGACTGTTGTATATAGATGATAGCTTTATTAGCTTATACATTATAAGTTATTTCTGTGGATAACCATCCATTCTCTGACAGCCTTTCACATTATTCGTTTGATTGACAGGGGGCGGAGCCATAGAGATGGAGCTGAGTAAATACTTGAGGGAATACTCGAGGACCATAGCTGGAAAGGAGCAGCTTTTGGTTGCTGCTTACGCGAGGGCCCTGGAGGTGATTCCCCGACAGCTGTGTGAGAACGCCGGTTTCGATGCCACCAATATACTGAACAAACTTAGGCAGAAACACAGCAGCGGTACAGGTGAGTCTGCTGGCATGTCACATGTCACTCACCTGCTGACACCTGTCATCTTACTGCAGGTTCTTTTTTCTTAGTAGTTGTCTTGTAAAATTGTTAATTCTCCTAGCTAATCTTAAAAACATTAGTTCTTGGCTTTATTCTAAAACACATTCATTCACCTTTTGTTAAGTTGTGATCTAAGTTGTCACTAACATATCTGTGCCATCTTTTCAGATCTTCTGCTATTTGTATCTTCTGTGTGGAATGTCTGCTGCGCAACGCTAAACATTCTTACTTTTTCAATTTAACTAAAATGGAGTTGTGTTCACACTATAAATCGGGTATAAATTCCCAAAGAATGAAACCCCAGTGTAGAATCATTGAAGTTTAACATTTCTATACTATATGGACTGTGTTCAATAAGACTTTACCTGAGTGGCAGGCACCAAGCAAAGTGCTTCAGTTCTCTGTAGAAGTTGTCTCTCATGTCTTGTGTTATTTCAGATGGCAAATGGTATGGAGTAAATGTGATGACTGAAGATATATCAGATAACTTTGAGGGCTGCGTATGGGAACCCTCCGTCGTCAAGATCAACGCGCTGACCGCTGCCAGTGAGGCCACTTGTCTCATCCTCTCCGTAGACGAGACCATCAAGAACCCCAAAGCTGATCAGGGACAAGGGGGCGGGGCTCCCAGGGGTGGTATGGGCCGTGGCAGGGGGAGGCCTATGATGTAACCTATGATGTAATCTCGTCTTCATCTATTGTACATGAATATGAACAACCATATTGTTTTGAGACTTTTAAATTTTTTATACTTTGAAATAGAACACGAATTCATTTGTTATTTGTATTCACCTATACATGTGTGTTAATTAAAATAAAAGTGTTGTTGGAAAATTTATGTAAACTTTGATCATGTTGTTAGTACATCTTGCTTTCCAACTGACACGAAGGTAATAACTTGGTCTATACCTTCAAAAGTTATTGAGTTTTTATAGTTAGCATCAGCTGCTGTAAATGAGGTCCTTCCATAATGTTGAATGAACTCAGTTATTTAGTTGGTATAGCTTCCATTGTCCATTATGCTAATGCCCAAGTCCTAACGTAATTCGTAATTCATTCAGCTATAACTAACGTCCATCTTTAATTTTCAGACGACGGGAGCAACTAATAACTTACAATGCGGTTTTTAGGGAACAGCGAATCCAGTTATTTCTTGACTAGCTGAAAAGTCACGGTTTCTAATTGGTTGTTCTCCATCCATGTGCTTGGGCAACGCTTCATTCCCTCACATGGCTTAGGCGATTTCTGTTTATAGGAAAATTATTTAGTTTCATGTTACTGAATTTTCCGAACAAAACACATTTACATTATTCCTTTGGTTTTACTAAGTGCCAGGAGAACAATAAATTGCAAAAGAAAAACAAACACGACGAGCGTTTAACTTTTGCAGTCAGATGCTGTTCGAGTTGTTGACTAAGGCTTGACTCACGATGATCATCATCATAATCAGATAATGATGATGATTAGTTGACTTTTCACGATTGAGTATTGACTTGTAGTTGTACTCAGGTTAGTCACTCTCAGTACTGACTCTGAGTACTGGGAGTGAGTCTGATAGTTGTATTACTTATTAGTACTCTGCTAGTAGTGTTATTAATATTAGTATTTAATTTCATATTCATATTGATATTGTGATAGTGTGTTAGTATTACTCTTCGTATTACTATAACTATAAGTTAAGACTTAGTATTACATTTAGTTGACTATTAGTATTAGTATTACTATTTCTAAGAGTAAGCCTAATACTAATAGTAATACTAATAGTAATACTCTAATAGTAATGCTATAACTCTAAGTATTAGTATAACTATAAGTATAACTATTGCTGTATTACTATAACTATAAGTATAAGTATACCTATCAGTATTACTCTTACTCTAAATCTATTCAATTAGTATTGTATTTATTTGCTTTAAAGATGATAAGATTAACTCTAAGGTGAAAAAGGTCTGTAGAAACATTAAATTTAATACTAAAAGAATAGAAGTAAATAAAAATGTATTAATTTTTAGGTTTATCATTCAGTTTTTTCTCATAGCCAGTGTGAGTGTTTATTCTTGTAACTAATACTTATACTAATAAAATTGTTGTTTTCTACTAAAAACTTTTTCAACTTGCACAGCATGATGATTATCATTATGCAGTTTAGCCAACACAATAATACAATGGCCATGGGCTAATCGATATGACATTTGAAATTCACCTATAAAGCTTAGTTTTAGACCTTCATGAAATTGTATTCAATTTTTAATAACTTTAATATACCCATGGTTTTACATTTAAACACAGTTCATATAGCAACTTGTTTTAGATCTGTACATTCTTTGTAGCAGCACCATCTAACAGTAGATATCACTAGATATGGCTCAAAAGCGCCCTCGCTCTGGGGATGATGCAGAAAGAGGGTTCAAAAAGGTCACGCCTCACCATCTGCAAACACTTCATGAACGTGATCAAGCAAAGAGATTGATAGTCATACTGGAAGGGGCCTCTCTCGAAACTATAAAGGTTTTGTCTCTCTAAATATTTCATTTAATTAATTGTTTTCTAAGCATAATTACGAATGTTGTACAATTAGTATCCAAGTAATAGGTAAGGCTGAGTCAGTGTATAACCAAGTTTTAGCTTTGGAAAGTGAATAGCTACACATTATTGCATCTGTCAGATATTATAGTTCTGCCCAAGCTTCGTTAGGTGGAAGCTTTGTGTGATGTTTCAGTCTGTGGTGGTATATAGATACATCTCACCACGTTGTCTTCTTAACCATTAGGTTGGTAAGCAGTACGAGTTACTCAACTGTGATAAACATAAAGGGCAGATGAAGAAATTTAAGAAGAATGCCTCACAATGTAGACCAGACATAACTCACCAGGTAAAATCTCCATGTATTCCCAACATTCTAGTATTTATATGTGTACTACTACCACTACTACTACTGCTACTACTACTACTACTACTACTACTACTACTACTACTACTACTACTACTACTACTACTACCACTATTACTACTACTACTACTACTGCTGCTGCTGCTGCTGCTGCTGCTGCTACTACTACTACTACTACTACTACTACTTCTACTACTGCTACTACTACTACTACTACTACTACTACCACTATTACTACTACTACTACTACTACTACCACAACTACTACTACTACTACTACTACTGCTGCTGCTGCTACTACTACTACTACTACTACTGCTGCTGCTGCTACTACTACTACTACTACTACTACTAATACTACTACTACTTCTACTACTACTACTACTACTGCTGCTACTACTACTACTAGTACTACTACTACCACTACTACTACTACTACTACTACTACTACTACTGCTACTGCTACTGCTACTGCTACTGCTACTGTATGTATTACATATACTCATGCCACAGTGTCTACTGATGTTGATGGACAGCCCACTAAACAGAGCTGGTCTCCTTCAAGTCTACATACACACTGCAAACAACCAGTTGATAGAAATCAGTCCTCAAACTCGCATACCCAGAACCTTTGAGAGGTTTTGTGGTCTCATGGGTATGTAACACTGTTTGTCATTGGCTGTTTGATATGATTCTAACCAATGTCTACCTCTGTAATTGTCTTTGATAAATGTTAAATTATGAGATTATACTAATAGTTGCTGTTTCTTTGGTATTTGTGAAAGACCGACAAAGTCAATAACTCAATTGTAGAAATTAAGTTTTCAATTCTTACTGGTTTTTTAAAAATCTTCACAGGCACAGCTAAGTTTAACTTAAATATTGATTTGTATTACAATTTATATTATTCTACATTCTACTCTATTTTCCTGATGCACGATGCTCTAATGTAGACTTCATTCTGGTTCTATTTCAATGTAGCTATGTCTATTTTATTGTTTTAGTCCAGCTGCTGTTTAAGTTGAGTATAGCGGCGTCTGATGCACCCAATAAGAAGCTGTTGAAGGTAAGCGCTTTATTGTTGAGATTTTTGCATGTGTCTGTTAGTCCATAACTACCAGTAAAAGTTAGATTTGTCTCCTCTCCATCTGTCCCTCCCCTTTTACTAGACAATTTGGCGAATCTTCTTGACTTTCCTCTTGATACAAAATCTCTACTTCTGAGATCATTTTATGGGCTTAGAACTAGAATTAGTTGCATCTCTATTACTTAGTGTGTTGCTACAATAACTTGCTGCGGCACGTCAACTCTCCTAGTTGAAGTATGTTGATATTTTAGTAACACAGCATTTTGACGTCTTTTTACTGGCTAATCGGTCTTAAGTGAAACTACTTCCTGCTTTATCAGTCAACAAAAATTGAAAACAAATGAATGTTATGTATAGACCTTGTATGTGAAGAGTATTCATCATGTCTTCTTGCTGCCCCACCCGACCTAGATTTTATCCCGATTCTACTCAGATAGAGAAGGTGTTCTGATTATTGTAGTTGATAAAGAACCCGGTGACAGACCATTTACCTACGGGCTGTAGGAAGCTCTGTATGACCTTCAACGCTGACAGATGTGTCAAACCATCGGAACTGGTGCCTGCCGGTGACACGCCCATTGTTATTGTTGTGGGCGCTATAGCAACCGGCTCGGTCAGTATGTCTAGTTTGTAATATATAGTATATACTGTAAGCTGTTGATTGCCAACCTGCTTGACAATCATGAATAGAGTTGTGTTCCTCACAGAGGAACACAACTCCAAAATACTATGTTCACTCTAGTCATTGAATTTTTTGTTTCTTATTCAAGTCTTTATTATTGAAAGTGAAAGATCAGTTGTTGAATAGTTCAACAGTTTTAATTGGTAGGACAAAGGTGGTAATGAGGCTTCTTTTATTCCAATATATACCCCTCTGATGTCATATAAAATACTAGTAAGTTGATAATATAAGGAGTATAATATATCCCTCTGATGTCATATAAAATACTAGTAAGTTGATAATATAAGGAGTATAATATACTCCTCTGGTGTCATATATAATGGTGTTGTTGTGTCTGTAGATTGACCCAGATTATACTGAAGAGCATCTATCTATTAGTAATTATCCTCTCTCTGCCGCCCTCACCTGTACTAAACTATGCACTGCATTTGAAGAGGCCTGGGGTGTTGAGGACATGGTCGCAGACTGACAACTCCCAACCTGTTGGTACTAGTAATATGAAAGTATATTCTGGAGAGACTTTAAATATGATAAGAGCATTGGTTACTGGTTCAGCAAGTATTTCAAGTTTATATTACCAAACAAAATGTTCTCCTTATTTTATATGGACTTTATGATGTTTCTGAGATTCTCACGGCAATTATTCCATTTGTTTCTTTTACAATGCGACTCATTGGTCTTGCTGTCAGGTTTTTTATCACAAAGTAATAAAGTAAGATGGACTATTGGTTTTTTTGTAATGAAATTTAGTTAGCTGGTGTCAAGCTCAAGTAACTGTAATGATGTTAGTTAGGCATAAATTCTAGAACTTTACGTCTTTTCTGCTAAAATACACAAAAATATAATTCTGCTATTTTAAACTCGTGTAATGCTGTATTGACAATATAAATTCTGTCTGCTGTCTGTGAATGCAAGCTACAGTCTGTATTCTACAAGATATTCAGACATCATATTGTCTCGTGTAAATCCCTGGAATATTTTGTAATCGAACGGAGTGTATTTCGAGAAGCTACTCTGGTCTGCACGTAAAGGAAGTTGCTGCACTTTCATCTCATCTCTTTGTTTGTGCGAGTGTCGGAGCATGTGTGTTTGACATGTTTGTACTTGTGTCCATACCAAAGAGGCGCCAGCTCTTACCTACCTGTCTTACAAGGTTCTAAATATACCAATTTCTTATGATAAATGTAGTCTGGCACTTTTTTGGTAATCGCTAACTTTTTATTCAGCAGAAAATGGCAGGGTGCAATTTTTTTTACTTTTTTGTGCCAACAAAAAACGAGTGAAATATCCAATAAAAACATGAGCGTGGATAGACAAAGAGGAATGTCAACACAGAAGCGTTTTTGTGTTGTTTCTTAATCGTTGAAAATACCGTCATCAAATTTAAAAACATGGAAAGGTTTGTTGCACAACTTGGCAACATTGAATGGAGGTTATATAAATTAACTTCAAGTAGACTAACGAAATACTACTAAAGCTACTTGGGTATTTGTAATACTAATACAGTCTCGCGATTGTACGTCATCAGCTTGTTCTTTTCGGATGAGATAGCGTCTTCAGAATGAGTGAATCGATTTTGATCTCAACTAAATACTAGGGAAACATTTAATTTTACAAATAATGAAAATCTATCGAAATATAGCTTCAAGCTTGCTGTGGCATCAACATTTTCATAAAAAATGTACTTATCTGTTGATTAGATAGTGGCACTGGTACTAATGACGTCAGAGAAACTCACTAGGTACCGTAATAATGTGCACTTGTAGTAAATATTTACTGCATACTCTTCACTAATTATAATACAACAAATTGATTCCTATCTTATTAATATTTAGTTGGCTATTTGCCAGCTTCAATAGTACACTGGTTTCCTAAGAAGATGTTTAATGATCCCTTTTGTCGATTTATATGTGACTCTTGTAATGGAGTAGAGTATAGATTTGATAGTTCCTGTGAACGCTCAGTCTAACTGCACTACTCTGTTCTCCATCTTGCCTTGTTCGTAGGAACAGTGATTTAGTTGCTCGTAAACCCTTCGCAGAGGCATCTGAGTTATTAGGAGTTGCCTCCCATTCCGGTCACAGAAGCTAGTGACTGGGTGCTGTCAGACACTGCAACAGCCTATGGTTTGGTAATAATTGCCAGCTAGATTTTCTAAATAACTCGTAGCTATTCTTAAAGTACTGTAAGACAAAGTAAGCCAATGGGAGTATCAAAGCGGTTTGGATCTTATCGGTATGGTGTAGCAGATGTCCTTCAGCTCTGTATTATCAGACGTTCTATCATCAGATGTCTTGACTCAACATCTCAAGATCATTTTATATTATATACAAGCGTCTGGCTATTGTGGTAGTTTGTATGGCTATTGAATAAATGTGGAGTTATTTACCCTCTGAATTCTCCTTAGTATAACCTAATGAGGGTATTCACCTCAACTGCTGTTTTCATTTTAACATTTTCTCGGTCGCTGTCTGGTTTGTGTTGTTACAAGCTGTAGAAAAAGTGCTCTACTTCTTAGCAAATGAATCTAAAATAACTGTTGGGAATAACCACCCATTTTCCAGATGATCACATGGTCTAGTCTTACTTGAATATCAATCTCGATACCTACGTTTGCAATCTCACTGTGCATATGTGTGTAGTGTAATGACTTGTTTTCCTCCTATAGTTGGTTTAAAGATTATCAATCTACAATTAAAACCCAAAAAATGTTGTAATAAAACTGAAGTTCAATGTTCTCTCTAATAGATTAAATATATGCAGTAATATGATGATATTATTTAGGTCAACCGATAATCATAAAGCTAAGTGGCAGCAGTAAATCTTAGTTTCTGTACAGAAGTACTTCAGTTAGAAGATGGGATGAAGAATCACATCTTTAATGCTTTTAGCAGAGCTCCATCGTTGTCTAGCTATGAAAGAAAACAATTGAGTTTAAAACCTAAACTGAATATATTGTAAAATTAAACCAACAAAAATACATATTGTATATATATAATAGAATATTATATAAAATATTTTATAGCACTGTATTATGTTATAAGCAATACATCAGCTGTAAAATAATTAAGTTTCACACAATTACTTGGTTATCAAGTGTTCTACTCACTATTTTCATGTTTTCAGACTATAAAGTTGGTATTTAAAAAGGTAATTAAGAAAGATTCTCAATTCCTAATCATCCTGGTGAATTATCTAATAGTTACTGTGTACCATGTTGTAGTCACTGTATGCCATACTATGTTTTAGTTACTCTATACTACACTATGTTGCAGTTACTGTATGCTACACTATGCTATGTTGTAGTCATTGTATGCTACACTATGTTGTAGTTACTGTATGCTATGTAAGTTGTAGTTACTGTATACTATGTTGTAGTTACTGTATACTATGTTGT
Source organism: Bugula neritina (assembly GCA_964035545.1). Classification (NCBI taxonomy): domain Eukaryota; kingdom Metazoa; phylum Bryozoa; class Gymnolaemata; order Cheilostomatida; family Bugulidae; genus Bugula; species Bugula neritina. Next base: position 2,193,864 of record OZ037766.1, on the reverse strand, counting down.
AGTTACTGTATACTATGTTGTTGTCACTGTATGCCATACTATGTTGTAGTTACTCTATACTACGCTATGTTGTAGTTACTGTATGCTATGCATGTTGTAGTTACTGTATACTATGTTGTAGTTACTGTATACTATGTTGTAGTTACTGTATGCTATGCATGTTGTAGTTACTGTATACTGTGTTGTAGTTACTGTATGCTATGCATGTTGTAGTTACTGTATACTATGTTGTAGTTACTGTATGCTATGCATGTTGTAGTTACTGTATACTATGTTGTAGTTACTGTATACTATGTTGTAGTTACTGTATACTACGTTGGTTACTGTATACTTCGTTTTGCTTTTTGTATGCTATGTTGCAGTTATTGTTTATTAAGCTAAGCACAAATTGTATTTATACAGGAATTACCTCAATACAGACACAAGTATGTAATAATGTGATATAAACCAGCTGACGGTGACATGCAAATGACCAAAGGGCTAGCAACTAGTATATACTTGAAGATGTTTGCAATGGCCAGTAAAAAGAACTGGAGTGTTATATTTGGCAGTAATGTGGGCAGGTGATATATACAACCCCCTAGAAGAATGTGGGCTGGAATGAACTTTGCATGGTGTCTGAAGAGTAATTAAACCCTTTGTTGTAATAAGCATCTTCAGTAAAACAGTAATGAGGATGATATAGCATCTAGGCTTTCCTGTAGATAAAAATAACTCTACATTGTAACAACATCTACATTGTAACAAGATTCATTTATTGGAAGACAAGTCTTTAGAAAGATAGGCTGCAGAAGTTGTTTCAAATTTGTTTTGGAAGAGATGTTGACAAAATATCTTATTATGAAACTTTTAGGTCTACGTCACGAATTGCATATAATATATATTCATAGTTTAAAATGTACGATGCTTATTATTATAAATGATATTTTCACGAGAGAATGTGTTATATACTTAGTTTCGAAGCTTAACTGAAACTCTGTTTCTTGGATTTTTCATCATACTCCAACCTATTGGTCATGTGTGACGTGGTCATACATGTTCTTGGCATAACACGTATAAAAGGTAGAGATATCGTGATGCCACGCTTATTACCTGGTGAAACAACATTGTCAAATCATGTTTTCTCCGACATTCTTGTGCCTGTTTGCTGCCTTTATGGTGCCAGGCAGCTGTAGAGAGGATTTGACCAGCAATACTTCTACTATCAGTAACAACAGAAGTGGAGAAACTGTAAGCTCTGTAGAGCCTGTAACCATGGAAACGGACAACATGACTTCAACTCCTTTTGAAGATGATATTGTAGTTGATGAGGGAAATCAATCAAGTACTTTAGGTAATATAATATGTCATCTCACTTGATTTTGGACCGCATGCCTTGTAAACGACTTTTAAAGTGTTTTTACAGTTTCTTTTTGGTTTATTTCACTATCAAACTTTTTAAAACAGTATCTGTATTGGTACGTGTGAAGTTTTCTGTAGAACTTCTTATTTAGTTTTTCATATTTTAAAAACAATCGGATATTTTTATCTACTTTACAGGATATGCTGATTTCTCTAATAATCTTGTCCCTAATATTTCACCTCTCAACTCTACCGGTGGACCAGAAAGACTGGACAATCTCGACACTAATCTCACCATGGGTGGGTCGTCCACTCCCCCACCCGCAATCGGTTTAGTGTTTCCTACTTTCTCCTCCAATGGCTCGCCCACCTTGTACAAACCACAAATCAGATTGCTGGATGAGTTTCTAGCCGAGCAGCTTAGACTTAGAAACCTCTCAGCGGATACGGAAGGAGGAGCGTACTTCCCGCAGCTGGATCATGCAAGGTGAGGGCAGACAACTTCCAAACCAAGTAATGTACAGCTTGCAACTTTATGTTATTTTATAATACATATTATACAGTATAGCATGCAACTTTATGCTATTATATATTAATACATATTATACAGTATAGCATGCAACTTTATGCTACCATATAATACATATTATACAGTATAGCATGCAACTTTATAGTACTATATAATACATAGTAAACAGTATAGCATGAAACTTTATACTATTATATAAAACATGTATATTATATTAGGCCCATGGGGGAAAACAAAATGATCATTTTACATTTAAAAAGGCTTTTAGAATGATTTTTGGAGGCTATGCTACATTCACAGTTTGATTTCTTTCTGAATAAATGACACATGAAAGAGTCACTTCCAAACTCAAGTAGCCTCAAACCCAAAATCAAGACTAATGTATAAAAATCAAAGCGTAGAAGTTAGAAACAGGTAGTCTGCTTATGTCTTCCTATAGTTGATTATTTTACTGTTAGATTTATTTATAGTATTGTTTACGCTAACTTAGTACATGGTGTAGATGAAAATACCTGAATGAGCCAATTAGAACTATATTCATGTTGAAGAGAATAACATAAGAATTATAAGCCTTGCAAAACAACAAACAGAATCAATCATTATTTACATCTGCCTGCTTTTTTCTGCCATCTCTGTTTACAGAGTTCTTCTGTAATAACGTGACATCAATGGCATGTGTCATGCTTCACTGCACTCACCTGCACTCGCCTGTTTATGTGGTAGGAGTCTGGTATCCACAGTTAACACTCTGTAGCCTACATTTACTTATTTCACCAACTGTAAAAGTAAAATGTATGTTGTGATAGGAAAATCACAATAATAGATGATTTACAGCAATTTACACTTAATAACGTTTCCTTTTACAGTATAGTGTCATGCATTTTGCTAGAAAAAAATTGTGCAAGCTTTAACATCAGATAAGTTAGCCAAACGATATATAGCTATGCTGTTGCTAGGCTATATAATGTCCGGGTTCGTTGAACATTTCTTACTTACAAAGGACAATAATTGGACAGTTTTCGTTGATGCAACAAAGTATGTTCATGCCAATAACATCACACATTTATTTATGAATCTTCACTCTAAGTGAACCTCTGATGGTGCCCAGTGTTCGTAATTACAAGAATTACTGGATGCTCTTCCTGACATCAGCAATGGTGGTGCCGGGATTCAAACCCGCGACCTGGCTCTTACTAAGTCAGTGTCCCAGCTACTAAACCTCAACTGCCTTCTGAAGTGTTCACTTAAATAATAACATTTAAATTTAACAACTTATTTTAGAATGTATAAACTGCCGTATGTACATTACAACAGTTTAAAAAACAAAAACAATATGTAACAAAATTAGCATTTTTTATGATTTACTAATTTAGTTGAGTTTTTTGTGTATTATTTTGTCATAGCATTAAAACCCTAGTTCTGCCTTAAACACACAAAAACATTAGCAATTTCTATCACCAACATGTAATAATGTTAAAAGATCAACATACTAAAAGTTTTAGCACACAATTACATAAACTGAAACAAAAATATTTTGTGAATTTAAATTTTTAAATTCTATTTTGCATATTATAGTTACAAATTACATTTTCAGTATATCTGCAAACTAGAATTTACAACATATTATTATTGAGTACTGAGGCAATAAGTGCTAATTTTGAAGCTTCTGCTGATTCTATGGCAAGATAAATTACCATTTCAAAACATGTATTCAAATATTTCTTTTATTCTGTTACTTTTTATTGCCTGCTTTAAAGTTACTGGAAAATTTTTCTAGCATAGGTTGTTAAATAGGCGCATACGTCTGTCAACTGCCTGTATTCACATCTTGGCAAGGTCATTTATAAGTTCAAGGACGACCCTGGAGGTCTATCTTTAATACTTTTTTACAATATTACATCATAACTTATGGCTTGTATTGGATCAGCTTCTAGAGTCAATAATTCGGCTCACCAGTTGAAGTATGATTTTACTGAAGCTGGGTTTTATTATTATTCAAAAAGTGGTTGTCCTTCTCTCTCTGTCATTCAACATTTGCCAACCTAAACAACTGTTTCGTAAAAAAGTAGCATATTTCATTAATTGTTTAATATTTATTTTGTAAATAAGCATACTCTAGAGTCTAGATTTTGTTAATATTTTATTTTTATTGAGAACTAAGCTAACAAAATATCTTTAATATAAGCTTTACTGCTCCATCTGAATTTCACCATCACTGAGTGCATAATACTGCTAAATTGTATAGTTTTATCACATGATTACAAATAATAAAATTGATGAGTTTCTATGAAAACGTTTTATGCGTAGCATAAAAGATCTTTAAACAAAAAATTCATTTAAACAAAAGCTTGTAGCCTTTAGTGTAGAAATGAATTCTGTTGTTGTTAAGTCATCTCCATGTGAAAATTTTAATCATCAATTATATTTTTTAATTGTCCAGCTGTAAACAATACAATGACCTTTACTTAATAGTTGTATATATCTTTATAGGTTAGTGCAGACTAGATATGGAGAGGTCAGAGGTCAGCTGAGCATACTGAGAGAGTTGACAGAGCTGGGAGGAAATGGTGGTAACTACAGAGGTGTTTCCTACAGAAAGTTGTCTTCTGATGAGACGGCCATTGATTCTGGCAATCTGCCAGAGGAAACGGCCCCGTTTGAGGGTCCAACTACGGAACGGGTTATCTACGTAGATTGTAAGTTAACTCTACATTCATAATTGTAAACTTTAAAACTTGCAAAATCTTAAGAAGTTATTTATAAACATCACTATCAAAACTAAAAATGATTTGTAATATATAGTAATATAATATATCTAAATGATTTTTATTTGAATATTTTAATAGAGGTTTACTAAGGTTTTTTCACTAAAGTAGGCTTAGAGTTCTGCAAAATTGTATAAAATCAAAAATTATGGATATAGTAATAAGTTATTTTAACTAGAAAGATTATTTTACCTATTTTTTCAACAAAAAATGTTGCTAGGGTTAAAAACTGTACGGTTTCAAAGGGACTGGCCAATAATAATGTAATTTTAACTGTTGGTTTGTATGCAAATATCAAATTACGTGTATAACAATCAGTATGTGATAGTACAGATGTACTGTACGTGCTGGAATAGCATACATGTACTGTACATACTGCAATAGCATACATGTACTGTAAACTATAACCTAAAAAAGGCGCACTTTACAATGGATAAATGCATTGAAATTTCTCTTTTTATTGCAATATATTTCAACTATGAAATATATAATGGTTAACTTTAAACTTGATTACACACAAGCATGAAATTAAGTTACAAGTTTACAGATGCACTAACACTACCACCTGACCATTTCACTCACCTGAGAGTAGCAGATTTTTATGGTACTGAGGCTAATGAACAAGTGAACCAACAGAGCAATGACTTCAGTGAACTTTTACAACACAAATATTTTGTAGGTCGTCCTGGTAAAATGCAACCCTGGGTGAAAGAAAAACTATCATACTCCGTTTTCTTTTCACAAGAGAGTTTAGATGACACGTATTTAGCCGGTCTACTTTCGGCTAATCTCATTATTCAGTTCAAGGGTCAGATATTATTTTGTTTTCTTTAAAAAAACTGCAAGTATGGTTAGAAATGTTAGTTTTGGTGCTTTGTTTTCAGCATAAATTACAGCCAGCGCAGTCCTATCATGTTGGACTGTCTTTGTTTGTTTTGATGCCCTCGTTTCAATGTATCAAACCAATCTGCTCTGCCAAAATAAAATGTGCAATATTTGTACTGCCTTCCCTAGCTAATAAAAACTAAATGCAACTTCTTGGATATATAACCCTTTTTTGCTATAAAACTGGAACAACTGCACTGCTCTGTTTACAGTAGCTAAGCAACAATAATCCTTTGTTATTTCTTTGCAACTTGACCCTGGATACTTTTGCAGGTGATGACCCTAGTGATATGGAGACTGAAAACTTGCTGCTTTTTCTCTCTCAGAATAAAAGATTTGCAGGTAATATTGGGTCATTTATTATGATTTGTAAAGCTTGAAACTGGCAGTTGTTAGCTGGACTGATATTTTTTTTATTAGGCTTTTCCTTAAAATAATATATTGAACAAGGATTTAAAAAATTAGGTCTAAATTTAGTTAAAGAAAAAAGTTTAATAATAAGTTAACTTATTTTTCAAGTATGTAAAAGAATTAATGCTTCGGTTTTAGGTAATTATAAAGATAGTTATAGCGTAATTAAGTTCTTAAAACTTAATTACGCTATAACTATAATAACACTTTTAGTATAAAAAATAAATAATTTAATGTAACATTATGTACACATGTATAATAATTGAAACTTCTCTCTGAACATCTGTTGATGTTTATATATATGTCAAACTACTAAATTAAAGTTATTCACCAAAAAATGCTCGATCTTCATTCTAAAGTCATAATAAAAGTTTCAGTAGTAAATGATATTGGCATGTGCAAGCTATTCTTTATTTAAGAAACTTTTTAATTCAATTATTGTGAGTATACTTTAAAAAAAACAAATTTTTGCATTCAATGCACTCACTGTGGACATGATTAAATAATACCACTTTTCAAGGAGCAAGAAAAGCAAGCATCATTGCGTACAGGAAGTTGGAATCTACACGAAGCTATAATTTGACAATAAACATTCTCAGTCAGATGAGGCGTTGGATACGGCACCCGGGGAAGAATAGAGGTCTCACGCTAACACTGCAGAACTCCTTTGGACATTACATCAACGTCAGCAACTACATCGATATTCCCGAAGACTGTCAGCACAATGGCCTGCTTCTTGCAGCAAATGGTAACTTTTGTTTCTATATGTTCATATGACTAATTCCAAGTACTTACCGATCTACCTACTTACCTACCTACCTATAACCTACTTACCTACCTACCTACCTACCTATAACCCACCTACCTACCCACCTACCTACCTACCTATAACCTACCTACCTATAACCTACCTACCTATAACCTACCTACCTACCTACTTACCTATTTACCTACCTACCTATCTACCTATCCTACCTACCTACCTACCTCCTTATCTACCTACCTATTTACCTACTTTCCTACTTACCTACCTACCTATAACCCACCTACCTACCCACCTACCTACCTATAACCTACCTACCTATAACCTACCTACCTATAACCTACCTACCTACCTACTTACCTATTTACCTACCTACCTATCTACCTATCCTACCTACCTACCTACTCATCTACTTACCTACCTACCTACTTACCTACCTACCTACCTACCTATAACCCACCTACCTACCTACCTACCTATCTACTGAAAATCTTATTGCTCAAAATATCTGGATACAATGTGTGAATATATTTTAATTGTTATTTAGTGAAAAAATTGCAGTACTTTTGCTGTAGATGGACAGACAAGGCTAGACAACTCACAGCTGAATACAGAAGGTCAGTCTAATGTCAGGAATGGCAGCAGTTTACACAGAATACTAGTTAGTAGTGGGAGTCGTGCCAACCTGTCGGTTGCTAGAACTGGAAGTGACGAGAACAACCAAAGTATCAGTAACACAACACACTCTATTGTTAGTGATACAACTCTAAACCCACCATTTGATTATATTACAAACACAACTCAAGATGCACCCAGTGCTCAAGAGAACACAACTACAACTATGATCAATCATGAAAACATTACTGCCAACGAAAATATTTTTCCTTGGCAAACAACTACAGAGACAGACTTGAGCCACGAGAGCTTAAATCCAATTGAGCGTAACTCTACTTTAGCCAACTCTCCTGAAAGCCAATTTTCACATACTAGTACAGATGTGATGATTGCCTCTTCAAACTCGGAATTGTCTACACCTAGTAATAATCTCACTGGGCAGACAACTCCGAGATCAATATATCTATATATAGTTGAAAAGGTGTTTGGTGCAATGCTAAGATGAGAAATTTAAGCAAATTTTTTTGCAACATAAATATAATTATTCTAATAGGTTTCTAAGCTCCAAGTGTATTTTTGTTGAAAAATTGTGATTCTTTTCATTGTCTAATTTTTTAGTGTCGATCCCACACATCATTGCAAGATTATTTATTATTTAAACACCTGATTGTACTACAGTTATATATTTTACATGCATAGCATCAAGTTCAACTTTTATGGGCCTCACTTATAGCTTTGGTTATAGCTTTAATGAATGGCTTTTACAATGCAAGGCTACTCTGTAAAAATTTAAGTTTAGGCTGAACGTCTTGAAGGTGTACCACACAACTCATGATACAATTTACACGTATGGCCAACTTATAAAAACTAAGTTATGACAAATAATACGTCAAAGCTAGTCATCTACAATTCTGTATGTAATGAAGTTTTCAGTATAATATTATGTTGAGTTGAAAACTCTGTACATATAATACATTTCAATTTACTTTATCTTGGTTTGATTTACTAACACTATATTCCTATTACACAAAAGCTCATTGGCAAAGCTTGACATTTGTAAAAAAATAATTCATAAGTTATTTTAGACTTGCCAATTTTAAAGGCAAGTTTCTTAAAGCATCGAAATAAAATGTTTGAAACCCGCAGAAATTTTTAAATGCCAATATCGTAAACTCTGTTTGCTGTAGAGACTTCAAATAAAGTGCAAAGGTCTGTTTTATAATTCCATATTACCACTAACACAGCTTTGAAAAAATTATATATTATTCCTATTTTGTGCTGACAAATCACATGTTATCAATATAGTATTTTGTTAGTGAGTTAATACCACAATATGGAAGAAATATGAATAATTTAGATTCAACGAAAAAGAAAACCAATAAACTTTATTAAAATATTTAAAATAAGGTATTGATAATGTTTGCAGCATATGTTTGAGAATATAAAGTGCTAAATATTCTTTTATAGATTTATTAATGAAAGTTCTGCAATTATTTATAAGTACATTATAGCATAAAATACAGACTGGAAGTTGTAACAAGTACTGCAGTTTAGCTAACTGTATATGTGTATATTATTGCATAGCACACTAACTAGATGGCGGTGTTTGTAAATAGTAGTAACTGCATATAGGCTCTAACTATGAAATATAAAATAGCCCACAAGTCAATTAATAGATTTTAGAAGCCTACTAATTTAATAATGCATGAGCTTTAATTGGTTTTATATTTGCTAGTCTTTACATTGAGAGTTCAAGTGGAATAAAAGATGCTGTATGAATGAAAATGTATTGACCAGGTGGGTGACTGCATAATGGAAACCAAATTGCAAGAAATAAGTAGCCGCATGATGAACCTTCACCTGCAGCTAAACCTGTGACAATCCCATTACATGGCACTTGTAAGTTATAGCTGTGCAGACTGGCTCTAAAACTCACTCCTCAATATGTTGTGTATACAATAATGTTTTTGGCACTCTTTGGAAATTATGTAGAATAAGCAATATATTTTTACAATATAAATCAAAATAATTCAGTTATCAAGTTATCAATTACAAATAAGCATAAATTATGCCTTTATTTGTCCGACAAACAAAATTTTATTTCAGGATTGGACAAGTGATATTTCAGTGACTATTTTTTTTCAGTAATACTCTTGTTTGAGAAGCATAGCTACTAAGAGTTTCCAATTGTTATGATAAGTTTGATACGTTTGTGGGCACCTTCTTAAGAGATTTATAATCTTAGATAGCTGGAGCTACTGAAATAAAATGGTTTATTCAGTGTCAGTGGTTAAAATTCGTTATGTTTGTTCAGGAAGGAGCTGGCTGGTTTTATAGTTTGTAAAAGTTACGGTGGCTGTCAGCCTTTAATACATCTATTTGCTGTGATCCCACCTTATAAGGTAAAAGCTACGAGTTTTTAGTCCTATTGCCCTAATGTTATATTGCTATAAATACCAATATCTATAAAATAGGCAGGCTAATCATGTATTACCTCCTGTTGTAACTAACAGGTTCATCCTACTCATAAAGGAAAGTCTACTAACACAATAGGAAGGCTAAATAATAGTGCATAGCCTTTCAAAAGGAAAGAATACAAATTACATGTGGCTGGCTACAATGGAGAGACTAGTTATTCTTAGACCAGGTCTCCTCTGAGCCTGCCAGACCACACTTGAAGGTGTCACGTGACAATGGCAGAGCAGACCACACATTAGAGCACTTTCTATCCAGGTATACTTCATGTCACTAACCCTGTGGTCTTCAGTTGCAGGCCCTAGGCTCTATTTTTAGCTCACAAAACCTGGGGAGTCTCATCACACTTTAATGATGATTATTCAAACCCAACTAAGAGCTTAATAAGTAATTTGTCTGGTGACTTATAGTGCATATATTGTAAGGTAAGAATGTTCTAGCATGATAATCTAGTCTGCAGCTTCTATTTGAAAGGCATTTTAAACAAGAAAAGACCCCCTTATTGGTGAAACCCTTAGATAGAGTTGATTGCTACCCAGTCTCTTAACTCAGACTGTGATCCAAAACTCAGCTGAGGATCAGCACTGCAACCTCCCCCCCACAATTGACTGACTTTGCTCTATTTTTGATGCCATCTTTTTCTGTTTGTTCCACAAAAATTTGCAGGAAATTTTTATCAGTTTTGAATATTTATAATAATCATATAATGTGCATTTCACAATTCAGCAAAAACCTAACCCTTTTATACCACATTAAATAAAATTTCTGTTATAATTGTTTTATATTATAATGTCTTCAAATTAGTCTCTTGCTAACAACTATGTATACTGCTAAGTTGCACAATCAATATGGTATCTAACTTGGTGTAATCAAATTACAGTTTACTGCTTATAGCAGCTGATTTCTCCGTCTTTTGCAGACACTCTTAGGCTTAGGATCTGCCTTTAGGATTTTAGGAGTTTGTAGGAACACCATGTATACCCACCAACCCAGCTCACACTGACTATGAAATTTATACTACTTGTGCTTAATGTAATAATTATTTAAATTGGATTATGGTGTAAGTATTTCAGCAAACTTTCATTCACTCAAAACTGTGCAGACTTCAGCTATTAATAAACCAACCGTGTGGGTGAAATTTAATTACCAAAATCACTTTAACTTTTATAGATTGAGTTTCAGCCTAGTGTTTAATATATTATTGTGTTATTATGTTATATCACTTCGCTGCTTCGGATGACTGTTTGGTTTTGAGGCAGCATTTAACAGATTTTGCTGATCTGTATTTCAACATAATGGCTTTTCACTAAATGAACATGTTTAAATTTTCTATAACAAAAGAACAGGCTTGTAAAAGACTATCTTTTGATACAGAATAGCTGAAAACTAAAACACAGTAAAGCAAAAGCAAGAGCTTCTGATTGGCTGCAGTCTTACAGCACCAGACACGTGGTGATGCAACCCACATGAGATAGAGATGATCACAATCACAAGAAAGGCCCTGGATTATTTAACACTAGCTGTGCCAAAGATGAGGTCAAGATTTTAGAATTAGACATCATGAAATGTTTATATTAATCATGTAATATCCAATCCTATTCACCAGTCGAGTCAGATTAAATATGTTGCTGCTGCCAAAATTGCAGCTGAAGTTTGAGATTAAAAACAAGTATAGATAATAATGCTATTTATGCAGTAATCATGCAGAAAGCCAGCATCTGCTTGATTTGTTCATTAATATTTGGGTAGACACATTGATTAGGGAGCAGCCACGGTTTAGGGGTTAGAGCGGTTTGAGCCCCAGTGAAGGCCATTGATGATGTTAGGAAGAGAATCCAGTCATAATTGCTCTGAATAAGTTCTTAGCCTGCTTTAAGAAAAACCCTTTCTACCAGGGGTTTCTCACGGGATAGCGACTATAAAGTATAAACTTGCGCGAGTTTGTTTTTATAGACACATTGATTGCTTTGTTGAACTAATTATGTAGTTTTATGAATGAAAAAATTCTGGTTCAAGCTACATGAAGTGCAAAAATAACAAAGTACATTATATAGGAAGAAATTTATTTTTTGCTAACATAAAATATTTAGTGTAATTTAGTATGATTACAGTCTAATGAATAAACGAAAGTTGAAACCATAGCTTATAAAACAATTATATAGCTAAACTCATCCAACATCACGTGGACGTAAACATAATGCATTAGCTAATAGGAAAAATTATAGAGAAGAAATAAGTTTTTCGTTAACATAAAAGTTTATTTCAAAAAATGTTCTTGAATTAATAAAATTAATGCATTGATAAAATTAATGCATTAATAGAATTAATGCATTAAAAATTAAAGTGCTATATATTATCAAATAATAGGTTAAAGTTAACATAGCTGCATACAGATAGGCTAATATTTATAGCAAAGTAAGTTATTTAGGATGTCACAACTGTATAAAGGTAGTCTTTAATCCTTGCATTCGCTGTAGTAGCTTTTCTCTCCACACCTCCACACGCTCCAACCTTTGTAGATAACTTCTCTCTGGCAACACTGGCCTTCATCACACTCGAAGGAGGAGGAACATTTGTTACCTGCAATACAACAGAGGCAGCACCTTAATAGATGTACGACAGCATCTGTTAGATAATTATGTTTCTATGGACCAAAATATTTCTGGTAAATTCATTTATTATATGGTAAATATGACCATGAAGTGTGTTCAATCCAACCAAACAAGGTTACCAAGAATCATGAATGGTCGATTTATATAAATAGTTAAATATTAACTCAATAAATTTCATGAATATAGATACATGACACTGTGTTGAGTAAAAGTACATTAGCGAAGAATTGAAACACTAAAAGTAGTTGTCCTATTAAGGGAAAAGGCCCAAGTTTTTAGTACACTTTGCATACCATGCTATGGTCTAATTTATTCTAAAAATGAATGAATCTATCAAATAATATTAAATGTCTAATAAACAAAATGAAGAATGGTGGGCGAAGTATATAGCATGAAGTCATTTTGCCGCACCTTCTGTTGTATGTTGGGAAGAGCTGGCTATCCCAGAAATCTCAGCTGCAGAAGGACGACTTGGGCCAAGATGGCGGTAAAGTCTGGATGGAATGTTCACACACGTGTACTTTGGGCCTGAAATAGTAAAACAATTACAGTTTAGACGGGTGTATTTTTATATAAGTATGCTAATGTGCAGAGAAAAAAATTATATAAATGACATAACGGTTATATATAATATTGTGCATTGCTACCAGAAGAAGGGTAGGTTTAAATAAAATCAGGAATATTTTGTTCTTTATTAAATAACATGCTTCAATGGAATGTCTATTTGCAGAAAAATATGTTTTGGTTAAAAGATGGGGATAAATGAGTTGGGGTTTGTCACTAGCTATCGTGTTCATTATTTCACAGCTGTAAATCTAATTATATTATTCAGCTCTTTTAAAGTAATTTATTTTATACTATTTCAAATTTATGCTAGCAGTGTGTGTTGAAAAAAAAATTATGTTCCTTTCAAGAATACATATATTGCATGAATCTATCATACAACATAATTTATGCAGTATATGACTTTGAAATGTTTGATTTAGCATTTGCATGTAAGTTGTAATATTTCGCTTAATAGAGATCTAACAAAATAACTTTGGTTCTTTGCAACGTACTTTTTTTAGGAAGGCTTTAAGCTGATGAGACAAATGAGGATGCAAAATTTGTTATGTGGGTTAAAATTAGAAACAACTTAGATATGTTTAACTAAGTTATCAATGCCTTTGATGTGGCAATTTACGTCTTGAAATAACTCCCAAAGGAATATTTGTTCAAGAAAATTGGCCAACAGAGTAAAAAGTCTAAAGTATTCAAACACATTTACTTCAGTTTGATAAAATTAGGCCTGGAGTATTCAACAGTATACTGTTAAGTTGTGGGGAAAAGAAGACAGGCTAGGTAACATATAATTATGTTGTTACAAATTTTATATTATATTATAAATACTATTAATACCACACCACTGTTTATTTTGGGCGGAAATTTTGATAAAACAAGATATCTTTACAGATTATTCCAATGTCCCAATACAAAATAAATCATTCATTTTTCCAGCTTCCATTAGTTAATTAGTTGCCAAGTTGTAAAAAAAGTGACATGAAAGCATTTTCACTTTTCACAGGAACTTGTGTTTCTTTTACTAAAGAATTGCTTAGATTCTAAATGAGAATTTATAATATAAAGTTGATTTATGATTTACAGGTATCGTGTGGGTGTTTCACTGCCACCTTTATTCACAATCAGAACATATACAGCCTTTAGGGTGTCATGAAGCTTTCTCCAATGATGAAACATAACATGTAATATAAACGAACCATTATGTTACCCTGGTGGGAATTTGCTTTGTATAATTTTATTGGCCTACTATATTATTTATAGCTAATTTAACTCTTCGTAAATTGGGCCAACGAAAATTTCCCATCTTCTTGTTTTATTTATAATGTCAGCAGTTTATTGATTTTATAAATAGCAAGAGACTTATTTTTGTTACAGTTTTTTAATCTATACTTCATAAATTAAACACCATGAACATAAAAATGCATGCCTTTTTGGGCTTACAGAATATTATATAATGCCTTAGAATACTATATGATGTATATCATATTTCTCTCAATTATTGGGGGGGGGGGGGGATTGATTTAATGAGTTATTCATGGCTGTAGCATAGCAAATATTATAAGAAATTAATAAAAGCTATACTTAGTGAGTGAGAATAGTTGTTTTGGTAGAGTATAGTGAAATGCCAATAGACATTTCATGATAGTATATATTATAGCAACAAAGTTCAAATATTGCGGTTCAGTTGATATGAATATGTTATAGAATAAGAAAGACAATAGGCCAATTATATAACAGATATAGTTATACATTTAAGTGACTTTGAGTGTGTTAGCTTACCTCTGAGATAGAGAGTTTCTCTACACTGATACTCCCCACAGCAATCTTCATCTAAGTAACACACCTCGTTCTCCTTGGAGCACTGAAATATTATGCATTTTAAACTTGTAGACCCAACAATATTTTATACATATATTATAATAATATAATATATATAATAAAAAATTATGCAAATTATATAATAAAGAATATAGTGTTATAGGATGTAGTAATTTATAATTACAAACCTTTTTCAGAAATCTGTATTTTGCAAATTAAACTTTGACAATAAAGTTCATTTCTTTGTATGTAATTATGATAGAACTTTCATAATATTATCATACAACTGTGTTATTGCGCAATATCTTGCATACATTTATATCTGGTAAACTACAGTTTGTTTAAAGTAGAAAATGGTTCAACTTAAGCATATTATTACAGTAGAGTATGTTATATAACTACAGTATGTTTACAGCAGAATAACATGCAACTATGACAGATAGTTTGCAATCATTTACTTTCTCACCTCTTCCCATGATTTTCCAGTTAGAATTTCATTTAAGATCTTTGAAACTTTGCCAAGTGCAGCGACATCATGTAAAGATATGATGAATACTATCACACATACAGGTGCAAAAACTACAGATCTTTTCATTCTGCTAAAACGTGGCTGCTGTTTCCAGTTGCTGAAGATGGTAGGTAATGCTGTCGGCTAGACAGCATGGCTTTATATAGCTGGTGTTCTAAGCTCTTTAAAAATTTATTGATTAAGTATTTAATGCTAATTTGCTACAGCTAAGGTATTATAAACAGGATAGCATAGCAACTAATTGGACAAATTGTTCATTAGCCAAACCAAGTCTAAATATGGCAACTAAATCATTATGAATTCTTAGATTTGGAAATTATCCCCTGAATTTCTTTCAATTTGAACTATTGTTTGCTGGCAGCAATCAATTGATTCAGCGTAATTTGCTCTTCCATATATAACAGATGAGTTCTTCACTATAAGCTCATATAGTGCAATAAAATGGTAAAACAGATCAGTGAATTTGTGTGTGTGTGTGTGTGTGTGTGTGTGTGTGTGTGTGTGTGTGTGTGTGTGTGTGAGTGTGTGTGTGTGTGTGTGTGTGTGTGTGTGTGTGTGTGTGTGTGTGTGTGTGTGTGTGTGTGTGTGTGTGTGTGTGTGTGTGTGTGTGTGTGTGTGTGTGTGTGTGTGTGTGTGTGTGTGTGTGTGTGTGTGTGTGTGTGTGTGTGTGTGTGTGTGTGTGTGTGTGTGTGTGTGTGTGTGTGTGTGTGTGTGTGTGTGTGTGTGTGTGTGTGTGTGTGTGTGTGTGTGTGTGTGTGTGTGTGTGTGTGTGTGTGTGTGTGTGTGTGTGTGTGTGTGTGTGTGTGTGTGTGTGTGTGTGTGTGTGTGTGTGTGTGTGTGTGTGTGTGTGTGTGTGTGTGTGTGTGTGTGTGTGTGTGTGTGTGTGTGTGTGTGTGTGTGTGTGTGTGTGTGTGTGTGTGTGTGTGTGTGTGTGTGAGTGTGTGTGTGTGTGTGCGTGAGCACTTGTTTTCATACAAATTTTAGAACAATATATCATTTTCAGAGATTGCTTAAAATTAGTAAGACTCAAGTTCTCTAAAAATATACGAATCAGACATCATGGCAGAAAACATTGAATGCTTTTAGTGACAATAATAATAAACTATTCTTATCGCTAAGCGTCTGGCAGTGGAAAGTTCATTTCTAAACATAGTCTAATTGTTTTTTCCTTATTAGTACCAGATTGACACTAGAGTTGAACATTGAGACGATTTCAAAATGCAATTATCAAATTTTCATGACCAGTGGTTATTATCGAGTATTAACTGCAAAACAAAATTAATGAAGCTGGAAAAGGATGACATAATTTGACATATTGATTTAGAAAGCCAATGAAGACCAACTAACAAACCCTTTCATTCAAATTTCACCCTTGGGCAAATAAGAAGCTGTAACACTACACTCACTTCCACCTAAAAGCCAATATAAAACTTCTCATTTCTGTTCCGACCACATGACATAGCAAAATTGAGTACTTGAAGACTGACGGAATGATATTTTAATCTATATTCTTATTAATAACACAAATATCCCGCAGCATTTATTGGCTAACAATTATATTTTAAAATTTGTTCAGATTAGGAGTTGGTCAACATGACTACGTATAATATTCTAAACTTCGTCAACAATAGAATGATTACGCATGCTGCAACTCTAACCTATAAATGATGTTAATAATATGATGTGGCAATAAAATATTTATCAATATTATTTCAAAAGAAGCTGTAGGGACTGACTGACAAACTGTTCAAAATGCAATATTAAATAAATATTATTGACAGATAAACACAATGTGGGGGAGTATAGTTTATAACAAATATAGTAATACGAACTAACATATTTTTAGCTATCTATATTTAGAATGCATTTAAGTAGCAATAACATGAAAATATTGACTTCAAGTCAGAAACCAATATAATATAAGAGCATCTACTTGAGAGGTTTATAAAACTTGAAGAAGCTAGTGACATCTAGCTATAATGTACATATATGTGTATATGACTGAAGTGATATAATGCTAAAAACAGAGCCATGATTATTTTGCTGGGAAATATGCTAACATGATAAATATATTATAAGCTATCCTAACATCCTGT
Source organism: Bugula neritina (assembly GCA_964035545.1). Classification (NCBI taxonomy): domain Eukaryota; kingdom Metazoa; phylum Bryozoa; class Gymnolaemata; order Cheilostomatida; family Bugulidae; genus Bugula; species Bugula neritina. The sequence goes on along the minus strand of OZ037766.1, from coordinate 2,176,464 downwards.
TACCAAATTTATCCCAAAAACATTGTTTCAAGCTAGAAAACAGGCAGCTTTACATACATATAGTAGTCAAGTCTATTATAGTTGTCATTTCTAAGATTGTTGAAGTTTAACTTGATGTTTGGATTGAATAATACATTTCTAGCACTGGAATTATCATTAAAATCAATTGTTTTTAGTTCTTATTATTGTTTGAGTTTCTAATATTATGAAATTTTAATATTGTGGATGATCAGCTTATATAACTGCTCCATACAGAGTCATGTTTACAAGCTCTTTACAATAATTCAGTAAACAGTTTACATGTCTTGATCACATAGCTGAAACGCTCAAATTAGAATTTATTGTTTGAAGGTTGATGTCTTAGGAAGTTTTTATGTGGAAAGTCTCATAGTACAAGTAAGCCTTCCTACCAAATATAAGCTAGCTTTCTGAATAAACTGACCAGCTCCAAGTAACCCTTAACACTTTTAAACAGGAAACCTAGTATTACAGAAATATGCTGCTGAAATAGCATCTTTACTGAAATCAGGCTGCATGGGGATATAACATGCTGTATTACAATATGGAGACTAGAATGTATAGAGATCCATGGAGGGCAACTCCCAATATTCTAGAATAATCTGCCAAAGGTGTAACAGCAACTAAATCACTGCTTCTACAGACTAGTTAAGATGGAGAACAGAGTGGTGCAGTTAAACTGAATGTTTACATAAACCATCAACATAATGCATTTTAAAATAAAAGAATACTATATCAATATAATACATGCTCTCCCCCATCCTTAAAATTAGATATCCACTATTAGATATCTGTCTACAGGTGGATGGGGGAGGATGTAGAGATGATGGCTGGAAGATAGCAGACGGTTGACTAACCACTACAAACATATTCTGTAGAAACTTTATTGGTATACAATTACTAGAGATTTTGTGATTAAACTGAGCACATACTTTGTATTAAACTGATGCAATTTAAACAATTTTACAGTAGTTGTGTTCTCTTTAAATTGAACTGAGCAAATAAATTATTAGATAAAATAATAAAAATGAGTCTAAGAAAGACCTGAACCCCCACCTTTTCTATAGAAGTACTAAGGTAACCTGTGCTAGAACAGTCTCAATACAGCTACAAGACTAGCATACTTAGTGAACTAATTAACATTCTAAAACTATAGTTGGTTGACTCTATCTTTTTAAACAAAAACCTAACCAACAGTCACTAATAGACATGAGTAACAACATAATCGACAAACATAATAACTTAGAAATTAAAAAATAAAGCTATAAATCATTATGTGAAAACTTTGCATCATAAACAATGGAAGAGTAGAAAGCAGTTGTTTACTGTACAGAAAGACAACTGATGAATTACTAGAACAGAGCCAAGACTAGTGGAAATCATTGCCTTCAGGTCAAAGTACAAAACAATAGAAAAAAGAAGTTTGATATTATATATAGAATAAAGCTACCACAGGCATGACCCAAGAGTTACTGCATAGTGCATAGTATATTTGGTATCGTCTTATAAAGCCATAACCCTAGCAGCTGAGGGCAAGACCTTGCCTTGTATGGGGCCGTAGGCTACCTTCTCCCCATCCACAACCATGTTACCTCTGAGTTCCAGAGGCTCGAGACGGAATGCTTTAACTGCCACCAACTCCACCTGCGGATTATTAGTGTGACTTCCTGTCTCAAGCTGAGTCATAATATTCAGCATCTGCAGACGTGTCACGGGACTTCTGATGATCAGCAGATGAATCAGTTTGTCTGTCATAGTGGCAGCAGGCGCTGCCAATATCTCCGGTCCAATGTGACTCTGATACACGGCCACTATAGACACGAAGTAGTCGTCAATAGTCACCCAGTGTTCGGGCACCGGCTGGTCCAGTGGAGGTAACTCTATCTCTTCCTCCGCATCACCCTCGCTGCCAGTTTCTTCTACTTCCTGTATGTCCCGCACAGCTTCGTCAGCATGACCATTGCGAAGTGTGTTAGCAGCAGTTCCTAGCTCAGATGTTCGCGGGGAAAGGTTTGGGGTGCTAGCTGATCGAACCTTACCGTTAGTTGTGGGCTGTTCACGTTCGCGATGACTTAGCAGAGTAACCGTTTGACTTCTGCTCTTGTGTGTGTAAGGGGAGTTCGGGAGGAACGAGAGTTTACCTTTGTAAGCTCTTGGACCTACAAGCAGCAGAGCTACACATGAGTAAACAGGTGCAAGGTTGTGACTATATATACTTCTAGATAGAGTCCGGCTAGGATCAAGTGCCAGGGTAATCTAAGGAATTGATTTGACAGAGATGACTTGATACCAGCAGCCAAATGAAGACCTCACCATGTAATATTATAAAAGACAGCCAATTACCTCATCTTACTCTATATATTATACTCCATATATAATAAAAAGTAAATATCACATTATAAATCTTATATTTCTATGCTTTCACCAAATCTCAACTGTCCAGTTATTAGTTACACCACATGTAAGAGGCTTTTAATGTTTGTATTTGATGTTTATTTCACAGACGGAAAATTTCTCCAACAGCTATTCTGCAGGCAGCTGATATGTACACACAACAAATAATACTTGTACCATCTGATAATCCAGTAACCATGTGTGATATAATGTTACACTTTACACTGGTAGATAGTGGTCAACAAACACTGTTATGTAACGAATAGTACAGTACATAAGCATGCTAGTAAGCTATTATCTGTAGCAGGGTTGATGAGTAGATAGTCTACTAACTTGATGTTATGTAATGGTGCCACACTTAGTGGGTAGACAGTTTTATTTAAGACAATAGATATCTATGCTGCATACAGTCACGTGACAATGTATGAGTGATGTCTTCGCGTACTCAAGTATTGCAAAATTCTCAGCTTAAGAAACTAGCTCATTGGATGTTCTGTAAGCCAAGGGTGTGAATAGTACTATTGAAAAATTTTTATTTTCATTTTAACTTGTTTCAATTTTTTGCTTGACATTAAAGGTTGATGAGTATTTGCTATATTTTACCGAGTCAGCTTTTCTGGGCAGCAAAGTACAAACCTACGACAAGCACAGAAACTCTGTAAAAATTGAGCAGAATTGGTAACAAAATGTGTTTTAATAGAAAAGAAAAGAGAGATAATCTGCTAACAGGTTCTAGAAAAACCCTTGTTAGCCCGGTTGTTTCTCAGACACATATTCGGCAGATAAAATAAACAGAATGACAAACTCCCATGTAATATGTATTAAATATTTAATAATGTTTGGATGAATTAATAACAAATTATGTGTCTAAGCCTGTTGCAAAAAATGCAAGACGTAGCTGTTTATATTACAGATGAGGTATTGATTACTTGTTACTAAATCTAGACTAAACGACCTGTGTTAAAAATAGCTCCAAGAAACTAAAAATAGATGCAGAAACTTACTGCTAATATGGGGCAGGTATGAATGAACATGGTGGACAATGACTAAACACAACTTGATACTGACTTAACATGACTTGACACTGACTGAACACGACTTGATACTGACTTAACATGACTTGATACTGACTTGACATGACTTGATACTGACTAAACATGACTTGACACTGACTTGACATAACTTGATACTGACTTGAATGTTACATTACAGACAGCATAAATTCACTCTATTCGACTGTTGTGACTTAAAGTGGCATGTCTCCAACATTGTTATCGAGATATAAACATAATCTAAATGTATTAGAACTGTCACAGTTATCTTATATACAAAGCAAAGCCAGTCAATAAAAACGTTAAATTTTCAGTGGATAACTAAATGCAAATATATACTTTCTTTAAACATGAAAAAACTTACTCAAAATTCTAAAAATAGCCTCAACAGTGAATCTTGCATTGCCCAGGGCCCTGAATCTCTCACTCTCAATGTCAATATCAGCTATTAGGCCCCAGGTAAGAGAGAGGAAGCTGTATTTACGCCCAGCAACAGTGTCCAAAGCTATGAGGTCCATGGGTCTAATGTGATGCTTCAGCAGTACAAACGTGGAATGTGTGAGCATGTCATGTAGGAATGGTTCACTACAGAATAAATAGTACAGCTACTAGTACTACTACTACTACTAGTACTACTAATAGTACTAGTACTGCTACTACTAGTACTACTAGTAGTAGTACTAGTAGTACTACTAGTACTACTACTAGTACTACTACTGCTGCTACTGCTGCTGCTACTACCACTACCACTACTACTGCTACTTCACTATTTCAATAATAAATTAATAAAAAAGAACAAACAACTTTCACTCAAAACGAGTTACTACATATTGGAGCTATGAGGTGTTTAGCTAGCACTTAGATCATTCATCTTGCCACAATTTCACAACAACTTAATTTAACCAGTCTTCATGCTTTCAGTTGTTTTAAAGGTTAACAGCGAAAAATACCAATGAAAACTAAAAATATTTCAAATTTAGGATTTGTAGCTGATTTAACCAGACAAGTTGTTTCAGCACTATCATGTCTGAAAACAGCTGTCGTACGCCGAGGCAGCAGTATGACCTTACCCGGCAGCGTAGCAAATACTACAGCAAAGTGCATTACCCGACCCAGCGGGTAGAATGCCAACAGGAGTGAGGACAGCCTGGGCTGAATCTGGCCGGGCCATGAGGCCTTGGTACACCTGACAAACAGAACCATAGCTTGTTTATACATTAACAACATCTTCTACATCAAGGTCATTACAGCACCTGTTCTAGTAACCGACGGCAACAGTAAACAAACCTCAAACAGAAGGCCATCTCCAGAGACTATTACTATACCGCTGTAGAGAGAGAGGTCAGTTGATAGAGCGATCTCTTCACCGTGTCCAGCTCTTTCTACAACCAGAGTATAATAGTCATCACTAATTAGTTACAGAGTAACAATTCTAATATATGGTGCATATATCAATTTAGTATTTAAAAAAACAAGCTGTATTGTTTATATTTCACATATTAATAATTATTATTAGGCTAAAAATGAGATGCTAATTCTATGAACCTCTTTTCATTAAGAAAAATGTAAACAATAGGTCTAAATAGCCAAACCTGTTTCTAAACACACAAATTCAACAGAAGCCTCCTCAAACATGGGTCTGATCTTGTTTTGGAACAGTTTCTTAGCTTCACCCTTGCCAGATCTGGGATTTAGCAACACCAACAGAGGCTTCCCAAACCTTACAAACTGTCCTCCTAAACAAAAGATCGGACTCAGGCGAAATAAAAAAATGATACTTATTTATTTGTAACATCAAAACCAAGTCAATTACTATTTCTATTTATGGAGAGTTTAATATCCATTTGCTTTTAAAGTTTATATTAAGCTGACTGACCCTGATTTGAAGAATGAGTTTGCACCTTCTTCAGAATGAACTCGTGTAGTAATTTGTGAACTTTCAAGTTGTTCTCAGACGTGTCCAAACAGTTTAGACCCAAGTCAGTGCAGAGTCGTTTCCTCGTCAGCTTTGAGCTTAGAAAACTTTTAGTGCGAGGGTATGAGTATATCACAAGGTGCTGAGTTATTGGAGCTGAGTGAGGGGTCCCACCATTTTGAGAGTTCATCGACTCATTTAACTTTAACCCAATGATATCTGCATATTTAATAATTCTAGCTTTCTTCTCACTTTCACTATCTGTTGAAATTTTGAGGTGCTCATCGAATAGTTCTAATTTGAATTTAACTTTGCTTTTTGGACCAAGAGTGAATAGAAGATCAGACAATAGGGAAGGAATATCCATACTGGAGTAAAAGCTGGTCCTGAAAAAAATTCTATTTCTTAATTCAACAATAAATTGTTAATACAATTGCAATAACATTTGTTGCAATATTTTAATTGCTCTTTGAAAAATATTGTGCAACAGATAAGTTTTAAGTTCAATGACTAATAACTAATTCTCTAATTTGTAATAATACATATACCAGACATTTTAATCAAGTTATAGTAATGAGAATATTTTTGCCAAAGGTCAACAGTTAGAGGGCTTTACACAAAGACTTTGAATTTTACCAGGAAAAAAATTTCGCTACAATAACTCCTGTAATACAAGCAGAAACTAACTATGTTACTAGCATAATAAGATATAAAGTTCTTAACTAACCATCAGAGATTTTTCATAAAAACGGAACTTTAAACACACAAGTGAGCTTTCATAGAAACACTATAATTGGTCTACATATTCTGTTTAACAAAAAATTTGAATAAGTAAAACTTGAGTTAAGATTGATTGATGAGTACAAATGATCATAATCTTGACAGTGCAAACACTAATAGAGCAGTTTAACTTTAGTTTATTAAAATATACCATTAACATAATAATTGTAATGTAAATACATTATCATTATGGCTAAAAAAACTGATTGTTTATTTCAAGTCTCACTGGCTTCTCAATTACTAGAATGCAAACTGATAGTGATATTTATACTGATACTAAATGCCACTATCAGTATGTCACTGCAATAACAAAGTTATTACTTGAGCCAAAATGAAAATTAAAACTTGTTAAAACTGTTATACTTATTACTTATTAGTTGTTACTTATAGTTATTAGTAATTATTACTAGTATTAACTATTACAGTTATACCTAATACTAATAGTCCTAATACCTATACTATAGCCATAGGCTATCACTATAAGTATAACTATAGAAATAAACTTAGTATAACTATGAGTATCATAATCAATAGTCATAATGATAACAATTAATAAATTTTATCTAAATCATTTAGTATTTACTTTTAGTTTTTCTTAAAGTTTAAAACAAAATTTGACTTCAAGCCGAGTTTAACTCTAACATAGACTTGGACTTAAAAGAACTAAAAACGATGATGATAATTATAATGATAATTAAAATGATGATGAATAGTCATAATGATATTGATAGCATGAATTCAAAATAAAAACGACATTAATTTTAGTTTTACTTTTAGAACTTCAACTTGAACTTCAAGTTCTCCAAGTCCATCTCATTCTATGATTCCATTAAATTTGGGTTGATAAAATCAAAACATATTATTCAATACTACAATTTAATTTTACAACAGATCACTTATTTCTTGCTGGCAAAAAAACCTAAAATAAGTGACAAAGTATCAAGTAACTATAACTATTATAATTATCACAATCGCTGACCGAATTAACTTCGACTAAAAAATATTTCAGTAAAAACGGAAGTTACAAAGCACAAAGATGACCATAGCTAATATAGCTGTATTTCTTTTGTACAAAGCTGATAGAGGCATAGAGATAGAGAGAGTTGATAGCGTTTTTAGTTCTCCTGTATTTATAAAAAAAAAACTTTACTAGGTCAAGGTGTAAATTTTCTTTTAATTGGTAGTAGTTCTAGGAGTTTTTTTGGTGTAGAGAGGTTTTCTGCGTTCGTATCGCATAATATGCAAACCTCTCAAAATATACGGCTACTTTTGAACAGCGAGTAGATTGTATTAATTTTGTTGTTTCCTTCATATCAAATATCATGTCAACACTCACAGTGACAGTTTGTGTTGAAGGTGGGATAGCAACAGTAGCTTTATTTGCAGTCACAATGCAAAGCAAATTTAAGGTATAATAGTTTGGAGTTGGTTTTGCTTGATTAACTTTGTGTTTTTTTAATGATAATCATTGCCAAAAATTCATAGGAATTTATCATCGGATCGATTTGAATTTCTAACTGAAACTCAGTGAGACCGAGTGTTTGAGTTACTGTGTCTGTTACATTACATCGTCACTGAAGCTAGAGATGGAAAACTAAGTCTAAGTGGAACTCAAACTAAAGCTCATCAGTTGCTAATTTGAATTTCAAGTTGATTACTAAATCAATTTGTAAGTTTAATCACTGTTTTACAAGGGGAATTTAAATATTTTATAAGGTTTCACTTTCAGTATCGAATAATATTAATTATAATAATTATAATATTAAAATTTATAATAATATTGCCGGCGGCTGATGTTACTAATACTTGTAGTTATTAAATAATTAATATTAATTTTTTGATTAAATTTTTATATTTTAATTTGTAAACTCATGATATCACGCGTTTGAACTTAAAGTTAATAAGTTAAACTTGAGAACTGTAATACTAATAGTCTGAATAAACATAGTGATAGTTGTACTTATAATTATATTGATAGTTACAGTAATAGTTATGCTTAGAAGTTATATTTATAGTTGTAGTATTACTGGCTAGTGGTTATACTTATAGCAAAGTGCTGAGAATATTGCTAACACAGCAAGTAACAGTAATTTGCTCTCTAACACTGTTTTAGTTTACTAGGTTAGCTATTCTTATGCTAAGCTTTTTTGTTTATATAATAATCGTAAGTTGTAGAGTAAAAGTTGTTTGAGTGATGCTAATAATAATGACAATAGGCATTAGACTTATTTACACCTAATCTTATAGTTATTGATATTTTACTTGTACTATTATTTAATCGGCACACTATTCACTACATGCAGTTGTACTTGTAGGCTAGGCACAACTGCATGTCTAACTTTGAAAATAATGTCAAAGTATTTGGGACAACTGCAGTCACATTTATGATTGCTAATAAAACTAGTTTCAATATTCTGTGAGACTTAATCCTAAACTTATACTCATTTACAGTGGCTGTCATTTTAAAACGTTTGTAGTTGCTATTACTATTAGTTATTCATCCACTTATAATATCATGTGATATCACAGATAGTTGCTCACTTTAACTACCACTTAGGGATAAACAACCTGAATTTTTATATTTTTTCTCATTCTTGTTTCTACTCCTACTAGTTAGCTTACTGATAAGTTTATTTGCTATAGTTCTAATGTTGTTAGTAATTTAGATACTTGTCGTAGGTGATGAAATTATTAAATGAAATTAAAATTGTAATGGTGGTATTTGTTTACACTAATTTAGTTCTCAAACTTCATTGCCATTGCTGAGTTTATTAACCATAGTAAATGTCAGTAAGCAGTAATGTTGATGTTTTACCATTAAGATTGACTTATTAATATTATCATTTGTTTAACTTTAGGCCAATAATCCTTGTTGTAAATTTAAAGGTGAATCCAATTTAAAGCAGTAGTTTATAATAATTTAACTGGCTCTTTTAAATTACTGTAAAATAGATGTTAATATTTGTAATTTCCCACAGCTTTTGAACTGTCATCTTTTCTCGTCAATTCTACTATTGTCTATTTGAAATGCAAGTTACACATTCACTTATTTCTGTGCTTATAGCTACAGAGAGTTTCTAATGGATATTTTCGATAGCAAAATTCAAACTCTTTTTTACAAAAGATCTTTTGGGCACCATTTCCACATATTCTATAATTAATAGTTAGATAATTTACATTTTACTCAGTTTTATTTAGTTTTTCAATTCGTATTATTTTGACTCCTGCATTATTTAACATGAGACATGAATTTTTCAAGTGGTAGGATTTGCGTCTGGAAAGAATTTTATGACGACATTAGGAGATCAGCTTTGTTTCAACAAGGCAGATATCTATGTTGGTGTTAGTAGTTCAACTCAGCAACAATATGTTTAATAATATTGAAATCCTAATCAATGTTAAAGTTTAAAGCATACTTATGTTATCATCATTATTCACTAATGATGTTGCGTCAGATAATGTTTCATGGTTTTTTAAGCTGATATAAATATTTTTCATAATCAGTAACTGCCCACCTACATAACGATTTCATTTTGTGGCTAACTGTAATTTGGTTTTGGAGATAAAATACTTGACTGTAAACATTTGTGGATTAAGTGTTAAAATCACCGGAATTTTATGTACTAATTACTTCACTAATGTATTAATGGATCATTAGACTAATAGGCTACAGGAACTTGCTCTTTTAAACAGATAGACCATTTGAGTTTTTTGTTATTTTATATAAAGATATAAAATTTTAACCTATGAGTATAAGGGGAGGGTTTAAAACTTAGCTAATAACAGACAATAAATTCTCTATTGTTGCATCAGTAACAATAACCACCCTATTATAATATTGTTGTCAACCACTTAGTTGTGAAGAGCTTTCTGGTTTACTATTGAAAACTTATAAAGACATGTTTTTAAGTTATAATTAATTGCAGCCAACGTTATGCTTATAGCAACAAAGAGCATTGTTGTGAACCAAATAAGAAAATGATACAATTAAATTAGTCTCAGGCTCACACCCACCCTTACTGACATCAATTGTAATACTGAGATTTTGAGCTGCAGATCAATCATTAAATTTTGTTCAAGTCTAGTTTAAATGTCACATTTAAGCTTGAAACCCTAAATAAAATAAATAGCACATCAAGAAGTTGTTAATATGCATGCAAGATGTCTATAAATTCAGTTAAGAGTAGTGGAGAAGGGTTGAGTGGTATTACTTGGTTTAGAATCATCAAAATACACAGTTTAGCTGTACATACAATACTCAACCATCACAACTGTGGTTAGGATTGTTTGTGTTAGGCTCTTGTTACTGCTTATGAAATATTATCACTGACAATAGATATTTGCATACCTCTTTGTAAAAAGATAATAAAATATTAGCAAATAAATACTTGGCTTATAAAAAGACAGCCATACACATTAATATTAGCATACGGCTTTTACATTTACACCAATAGAGCTTGTTTGCTGCGTGTTTGAATAATAATGCAGTTTGGCCACATTATGTTTGCCTATCTACAATGTTACATTGTCTGCTCTTTGTTTTGTCTACAAGTTATGCCAACTTCACGTGTATGAGGGCCATTGTTGAAGTAACAAATGCTGCTAATGACAATTATTAAATTGGAAAACCACTGATTGTTTCAAAAAGGTGTTAATTGATAAACTCAAATAAGGCAATTCAATGAGTGACATTAGGTAAACCTCAAGTATTAACACAATGAATGGATTTCTCCAGCATCATTCTTTACTCTAATTTACTGAGGAGCCAGTAGGGCTAATCTAGTTGACTCCAAGTTGAACTGAGTGAATAAATTGTGCATTGATTACGAAACACTAGTGATCATGTTTTTTGTTTGGACCAACGTTCTATCAAAGACTTATTGTATGCTCTAAGATTACTACCTTTTTTCTTCAGCTGCCAAACCCTGTAATGAAGCACAATTTTCTTCACTCATAGCAGCCATTACTATAGCAGTTCTAACTTTTAACCTTTCAGATAGAACTTTGTAGATGAATCTGTTAATTAGTTTAACTAAATCATTGCAGAAGACTTTTTTAAATTGATGATTTTAGTATAACATTTATTTATTTCATTTTATTTGGTCTCAAATTTTTTCTTGTAAGTTTTACTTTAATTTGCTTTGTTTTAACAATATATAGCAACAGTCTATTTCTATAGTAAATGATTTCACATACACGTATGTGCCAGTAGTCTACCTATTAGCTACCTTGCTTATTGCCGTAAGAGTGTATATCACGCAGTACTTGATTTTATCTACACTGGAGTGTAACATAATGTTTCTTGTAATGACGTTGTTGAAGTTGATCAAGTTGATAACAAACATGAACAAATGAACTCCCATAATTTTCTCATAGCAAATCTACCCAAGAAAATGCTGTGACTTATTTTTAGCATAAATCTATAAACACTGACTGCAGCAGAATGTAAAAACTGTTGAATTTGAGAAGTTTCTTTAAATAGCCTAAAGTATATCTCATTAGTCAATCAACTACTGGTATTCTTTTTCTTTACTAAGACAGATTTTAAAATAGATTTTGTTGTTGAGCAAATCTCACATTCTTTATAAAGTGTACGTAATATTTTAGAAATCATTGGTCTGGTAAAGGATAGCTACCACAGTCAGCCTCATTTTATTTTTTAAAAAGTGTGTTATAAATAGCAGTAGATACGGTAAAAATACAATTGTTTTTCTTATAGCATGTTGATCACTTCCTCCTAGGTTTTATGTGTCTTTCTACTGCTTGCAGCAGACACCCTGATTGACACTCACATCCTGTGCCTGTGACACACACCAGCAGGTGTCCTAATCAAGAAGACATGCCACAACAGGTGCTCCATTACCCTCCAGCCAAGAGACCCAGTGAATTATGTACCAAAATATTTCTTAGATATGCTGTTTTCAGCTTCAACACAGTCTTTTTGGTAAGCCGGAAGTTGTTAATAATTTAGTATATAGTAATGTCTTATACACCTATTGCTGTTTCCATGGCAACCTGTAGTTGCTAGGAAGTATTTTTTGCTATTAAAGGATTACATGTAAAAAACAATGTTTTTGAACATAAATCTGCATGTATGACCTTGGTTAGAATAGAGATACATAACTCATAGCTTAGCTGTAGCACTTTAGTTTGGTTGTGAATTATGACTCATAAGATTTTAACTTTAAAATAGTGAATGAAATGCGTTATAATTAATTTGTCTGGTTGTTGTCACACAAAATAATTATAAACTTTCCGTTCATGAATTGATTTTGAAAGTTTCAAGGCAAACCTACTATTATATTTATTATGTATCTTTGAGTTTTAACGTCAGGCCGTATGTACAGCCAACTAGTGTACCTACAATTAGTCTGTATGCAGAAGTTTCTCTTTAAATGTCATTCCACTGTCACTGCAAGCATTGAAACACATTTGAATGAGTTGTTAGCATCAATTGGTCATAAAAGCTGTATAAAACACTATCTTGACAACAACTGTTACCATACTAAACTGGCTTCCCTGCTCAAAACTTGGTTAGTTTTATTTTTCTTGTTGAATTTTCTGCCAAGCTAAACTCTGGGGTTGACTGTACAGTTGATGACTATCATGTTTAATATACTCTACTCTGAATTCTTCTGGGTTTACATTACCTAATATATCACCATCTTCTCCCCTCAACACCATGCTGTGCCAGCTAGTGTTTCCAACTAGCTGGAATGACAGGGTTTCAAGTATAGAAATTATTCCAGACACGCCAAATATGCAGACAATGAAAGTATGTGTTGGTGTTAAACACATCCTATTCTGAATATTTGTTAGCTGACAGGGATGACACTGGTTGGTTTCGGAATGTGGACGTTGTTGGAGAAGTGGGATTTGACCTTGCTAATGTCACCGCTCTACTCTATATCAGTGTACAGTACAGTGGCTGTTGGCGGTCTTATTCTTATATCCAGCATTGTGGGGTGTACTGGGGTGGTGCAGGAACGCCCCTCTAGTTTGGTAGCTGTAAGTAGCTCTCTGCTATTCTCCTTGTGTGTATACAAGTGTGGCCTGTCTTAGCACCAGTACTACATGCAGTGGATTGGCTATGAGTGTTGAATCTATATTTAGCTTGTTACCTGCTTGTGGTTATGGGTAGTTTTTTCTACCACGTTATGACCAATTTTTCTGTTTTTGCACAATTAAGTCTGATGGATTATCCAAAGTTTAGAAAATTGGAGAGTTTTGACAATGAAACCAGCGTTATCATTGATTACAGTTTGCTATTTCACAAGTTTTTGATGTCCATGAACACTTCTTATGTAACTAGTGGAACTATACATATTATGTTTTACTATTTCATAGTTCATTGTGCTACTGGTGGTGATATTTATGATGGAGTTATCTATTGGCATGATGTCATACATAACATATGTTCAAGTTGACAATGCCACTTTCCCCAAATACATATCTGAAGTGACCATAAAGGAATGGGGGAAACAAGACTCTACAACTAATGCCATAGATAATGTGCAAATGAAGGCAAGTGCTCGCAAGTGCTTCCTGTCAGATGGTCATATAGATAAGACAGCTGGTGTTTGTTGAAGATTTCTATGCATGCTTTGTTTGGCCTCCACTTGCTGTGTGGATATTACACTGAGCTTGTTTATATCTTGATACTTTACACAATGTGGTTCTTTCATTTTTTCTATCTCATTTTAATGATAAAATCATGTTTCTGCTGTTTGTGTACTAATGAGTTTTTTCATTTTTTATTTTCTATGATATTTTGCTGAGAGAGTAAACTGGTAAACTGCAGTTTGGGTCATTGAAATAAAATGGTAGAGAAGCTAATTTGGGTTAAACCTGCGGTTCAACAAACAAGCTTACTAGATCTTTGTTATGGATAAATTAGTGCTGTGTATTAATATACAAACTCGGAATAAGCAATCTTGTTTTTACAAAGTTTCAATTTAAACCAGCATCTGTTGGTCAACAATTTCAAGAGTTTGCGCTATTTTATTAGAACTTGGTTATTAAATTGAAAATTCTAGTTCAATCAAAATGAATCAATATTTTTTAGAGGACACTTCTAATTTTTATTAAATTTTACATCACGTGTACAGCTTTTATTTAGTAGCATTGTGATGTGACATAGTGTCATGACTGTGATATAGTCCTAGAGCACAATGCTGTGACGCACTGTCATGACGCAATGCTGTGCAGTAGTGATGCTAAAATAGATGCAATGAGGATGTCATATGATAATGTCTGCCGGTATATGACTCATGTAGTGAATATCATGGAACAGTCTTATTATATTGTTCGTCTGCTTTTACAGTACAAGTGTTGTGGCTCAGCGTCATACAAAGATTGGAAGAACAACTCCGTAATAAAGTCTCTCAATACGACCACACCAGATAGCTGTTGTATATCGAGGGTCAGTGGATGTGGGAAAATAGAGCATCCTTCCAATATATATACAAAGGTGTCACGTTATGCTATATCTTTACACTCAGTTCTCTGTTCTCTCTTTATAGATATAGTTGTGCCACACAATGTAGTGAATGTAATTATTTCTTCAATCAAATTCTTAGTGATATTCCAAAAATTGCTACTTTAAGAAAATATTACGTCTATTTCACTCAAAGGAAATCAACACTCTCAAATAATTGCATGATTTGTGATTGGCTACAGAACATAACATAAACGTTGTGCAATAGTCTGGTGACTGAATGCATGTTACCTGATACTAATATGTTACATGTCTTATGGTAGGGCTGTGCCTTCGTTATTGAAAAGGGTCTAAGGCTGAACATGGTGTTAGTTCCAGCACTTTCTCTTGGTTTCAGCGTAATACAGGTGTGTATGGTAATACAGGTGTGTATATGTTAGTGTCCACTACAGAGCTACTGTATATATCAGATTTGCACAGATGTGTAAAATCTTGATATTTTGAATAAAAATATTGGTCGTTTAATAGAAATTGCATTTCTCTAAAGTTTTGGTGTGCAAATTTAGTTTGCCTAATAAAAATATCACTAGATGGAAAGATTGTTATGCTAATACATATATTTACAAGAAAATATTAGCTGCCACCTGTAAAGGTGATGAGGCTTTGTGTTGGCTAAATATATTGATTTGTAGATATTTGGAGTTATATTCTCATCTGCATTGACCCATCAAATCTCAAGAAGTAGGAAGTTTGTAAGAAAGAAGTACAGCTATTAGCTGAGTAATCAATGAAGTCTATAATTGTAATCTCATAATACTAACCTTTAGATGCACATTTCTAACATGTACATAGTATTAGTTCTATTTATTAGCCATTGCGGGACGTATTCTAGCTGTAGATGAATTTTCCCTCAGGCAAGTGGGAGCACAACATTTATGTGAAATTAATCATTCTTTTGAAATTATTTGCTCATGATACTTTCTATGGTCTATTAATTTACTTCCATTTTATCAGTTATCCTCTCTAATTTTGAAACTACCAAAGTCTTCTACTACATTGCTCTCAACAAATTTGATAATCTTTTTTTAATTGAGTTCAATTTATAAATCTTCGGTGTCTATATTCATGCTCTATATAAAGCTCTAACACCAGACTATTACGTAATGGAGCAGAGCAGATATTACTGGTATCAGTCCTAAATTTTGTGCAGGAATCAAAAACAGTCTATTCAAAATTATTCTAACTGAAGGAAAAGTTAAATAGAAGTATTTTGTAAAATTCCCTCATTTTCCACATTTTTTTCTACGATAATTGTGTAATAAACAGCAATCCATACTTCAGGTTACTTGTACATTTATTTTGTCTATGCAGTGCATTATGCAATAATTACTGTCTACAGCAATACTAGCTTCTATTATAAAATTCTTACTGTCTACTATGCTGTTTTTTTCATAAATTATAAAATAAAATTATATCCCAACAACAAACTGCGATTCATAATATCATTTAGCCTCAGTGCAACATATTCAGATTGAAAAAGCTGTATAACTTGGGAGAGAGTCTCGACTAAATGCTGACTGCAGCTCTGGGTTTCTTGCAATAAAGTCAACTGAAAACACAAAAGAATCATTATATTATATTCATACGTACATGAAGTAAAATAATTTTTTTTTGCATATGTGCAGTTAATTAAACGAAAGGATGAATTATGAGCATCTTAAGCTATTACATTTACATAGTATGCATAGTAAGTATGAGTACAGAAAACATAGTGTACTATAGTATTAGTAAGTGTAGTATGTATAGTAAGTCTAGTATGTATAGTAAGTGTAGTATAATATAGTAAGTGTAGTATGATTTAGTAAGTGAATTAAGTATAACGGTTTAGTAAATATAGCGTAGTATGTATAATATATAGTAAGTATAGCATAGCAAGTAAAGTATAGTAAGTACATACGTATTGTAAGTATAGTGTAGTATAGAATGTGCAGTATAGACACTGGATAGTATATAAAGTAAGTGTAAATAAGTATGTAGAGTCCTACTAAAGTAAGTAAAAGCTGTGATTGCAGTAACCTACATGAACTCTGTGAATGATGGGGTTTAGTATTCCCTATTTACAAATTACTCAGTCATATTGTTCAACTTGCACTCTGAATAAACAACTTCATAGCATGTTCTATGCTCCTCAAATTGCACTTGAATTTTGAAAATATTTATTTGTGCCACAAGTGTAAATCTGAGAGTAAAAATGCTATTCAATGTTACATACACAACAATAATGTGATTATTGCATTGTTCAAATTCCAGCAACATAGTTACATTATGCAATTAACATAATATATGCAATTGATTTGGTATAAGAAAAAATGCAATTGATTTGAAATTACCACATAGTGTGATTAGTCTATTGCTAAAAATTAATGTTCTAATGAAACACAGTTCATAGTAATCCAGCACTACAATATTATTATCATGGGTTACTACGAAAGGAAAAAACTGTATTTTATCTAATCTTTACATAGCAAATGTTTCACACCATAAAAATATTGGTAGATCTAAATTTTTTGCCAAAATGTTTTTCTATAAACTGTCACTTTCATAGTTTTGAAATTTTATTGTATTTAGGTTTGTCAGATGTCGTGTAGACAAGAAATTTCTATTCATATCTTGCTGTTGTATAGTGTACATAATCAAAACCATCTACAATGACTATACTTAGAATATAAAATACTCACACGTAGTAGATGTGCTCAATACAAACGAGAGCATAAAAGAGGTGACGACTCCAGTCTATGTATTAACAGCTCAAAGTAACACAAACACCACTAATAAGTTTGGGTTGAAACTTTTCATGATTTCTAAAAAGGAAATGAAACAACTAGTAATTAGAAAAAACACTTCGCAACAAGTTGTACACCAAAATAATCTTGATTTAGAGAAAACATATAATAACGTGCGGACATGTTGACACGCTGACATGATGTTACATAACGTTCATGACATCAATCTATGATGAGCAGAGAAATGTTTAGATACTAGAGGAAACAAATAGTGTATTATTTCTCATGCACCCAGCATACACTTATGAAATACCAGTATTTTTGTGTCATATTTACTGCATATCAGCAATAAATACCCAAAATGGAAACTAAGATATTTACACCACACATAGTGATGGGTTTTAATGAGAAAAATTTTCCCACAAATACAGATTGAGATAGGTGCAGAGTTGCATGTGCTTTTAATAGTGCTAGTTCTCGCATATAATTGAATCATGAAAAGTTGTCTGCACAATGATGCAGTAGTGCACCAGCCCTAACTGCTAAAAAGTTATAAATTCCAGCAAAGCAAAAACCTACACCTTTGTACCTAATAGCCAAATTTTTTTCAGTTTTTTCATAAAAATTTCAAAATATATGCATAATAGGCAATGAGATTCTAAGTTGTTTTAAACCTTTTTTATTAATTTGTTGATTATGTAACTTTCAAATTCCTTTATATAGCTTTCATCAGCAGTTCATTTGTATGTTTATAAGACATTGCATCAATAAATCGAAATAATCATAATATTATAAAAACATTTAATTATTATAAAACTACTTGAAGGTTACTATACAACAAAAAAGTGGATATTCCTATCAAATAAAGTTAAATTTGCAGTTTTAACCAAAACCAGAAAATGACCCATCATATAATATAGATAGTAGTAGGCGTTTAGTATTGAAAGTATTTATATCATTCAAACACACCGCCTAAATGGTCTCGCATATATTCAACGCCTTTATTCAAGATGTTAGGTCAAAGATACTATTTCCGAAAATCACCATTGCTTTTTAATCTTTGGTTTGTGGTTTGAGCTTGTCAAGTTTAATAAAAAGGAGATAACTTCTCATGCAACAATTATTACACAGCTCAAACTGCTACTAATAAATTAGATCATTTGTATATGAAGCAGAAGGGGGCAGCTGTGGTCTAGGGGTTAGAGCATTTGCCTAGTAAACATGAAGTCATGGGTTCAAACCCTAGTAAAGGCCATTGGTGATGTTAGGAAGAGCATCCAGACTTAATTGCTCTTGTGCCTTATTTAAATAAGTCCTTAGCCCACTTTAACAAAAAACCCTCTCTTTCAGGGGTTTCTCACAGGGATAGTGACTATAAACTTGTGCGAGTTTGTATGTGAAGCAGTATTTGACTGAATCACACTACAAACCACAGAGTGAAATTACGATGTGTATACACTAACACTGTCCAAAATAATTATAATAATTTCCTTTTAACTTTCTGCAAAATTATTACATAAGAAATACTCACTGTGAAAACCCACCAGCAATTCTGAAAAACTTTCAGCTCCCATAACTTTTTTGTATTTCTTCTACTTGCAGTTTTATTCACAAGTCCTTTCAACTCATCCACCCTCATTCTAAAATTAAAAGCATTTTTACATGACCTTTTAAAGTATTCTTTTAAAAAACCAATTTAATGTTAAATACAGCAAGAAATGATTTTAAAAGTTAACCACTCAGATTCATTGAGGCAACCAATAGTTGAAATGTGTTGAATAATTCGTGTAACTTACGCTGCAATACATAACTATTGGTAGGCAATGGATGATATAAAACTATTTTAAGTTGTCTATTTATGGGTGACAAAGAGAGAACAAACAGCAGATGAGAGAAATAACATTGTATAGACTAGTTGGGTTCATAGGATTTTACATAGCCGCTGCATACTAATCTTACCAGGGACTATATGCAGATGAAGTCCATGGAAATAGGCACGCAACTGCAGGCAAATACAGCTACGAATTGCCCGGCATTTCTTAGAGCTTCGAGGCAAACACGGTACAAGAACTGTTTTGGGAAATCATCTAACCCCACTTCTTGATAGTAGCTATGACATATATCTCATAAATTAACTTTAAATTATAAGCCATACATGATATTGATGCCATCCCAAGGTAACTCCGCTATCTAGACTACAACATCTAATATATGCTGCTACACATGGCTACATAAAAAGAACCAGTATTTTGGGGTTAAAAACTATTTTTTAAAAACATTATAATCCTAACATTATGAATGAATCAGCAACACAAAGTAGGTATAGAGGCAATCCATGTAGAATTACTGCCACTAAATACTGTGCTTAAGAACTGGTTAAATTAAATTGCCCTGAATAATATGGTCCAGTAGGAGGATGGAACAGCAATGAAGGGAACTTACAGGTTGGCATATAAAATCGCAAATTGCTTTCCTTATATATGTTTACTACAAACTCTTGTAGACTGTTAAAACCCCTAAAGGCTTTTATAAAAGGACCGAAACTAAAGTTAAATCATTAAACACTACTTCCTTTAGGGTGGTAAGCATTTTCAGTTAAATCTAGGCTCTTCAAGAGTAATTTTTTGCCATAATAGTAGAACAGAGAGTTGATTTCTAAACCATTTTGATCATTTAAAATCTTTGCACCGCACTGCACTTTGTTCTGCCAAATACAGTAGGAAGAGCGTTAGAATTAAACAGTAAAATGAAGCTGAGACTTCACATTAACCGTTCAATTACAACAAATTGTAGGTCTATTCATTTTATTTCCAAAACTGCCTGTTTCAGGTACAAGAAAAATCAACTAATTTAAATCTAAACCAAGAAAATCTAAATGTAGGTGTATATAATTTGCTACTAGAAGAAATATAAAACAAACTAGAAGCCATTAAAATTGTAGCTTCAGCACTAGACAAATTTCAAAGAACTTGGAAAGTCATATACAAATTTTATGTACAATACATTTAAAAGAGAACATAACAATGGACATGCTAGTAGTGAGCCTGCAAATCATATAATAAACAACTTCTAAATGCACTGGCCAGCTTCATAGCACTGATACTGGTATTACTACAGAAGTATACACTGACTATCAGATTATTACCTTATTCAACAAACATTTATTTTAATTGATATTGTTTATAATGAAACAACTGCACCATAACTGCAACAAAAGTCATTTCAAATATAATATTTATTCGGCATATATTGTTGTGTTTACAGTCTATGATGGGCATGTTTTGCTTCTTTACTTTCTTTCATTTTAATAACATTTATATCCTTCTTTTTCTTCTCTATAATACAATGACGAGATTGCCGGTAGGTGTACATGTTATAGTCCGTACTTTTATATATTGTAAGATACTATTCCCGTAGCATTTCTTTCACCATCATCTTCAGTTCTTGTAGCCAACATGCTTGCATATTCTCATGCGGTCAACAGGAAGTGTTTTGACTTATATATTAGTTCTATATTTACTTTATCCTTTACAGTAACACAATCTTTTTCATAAAATTTACAATACTGTGGTAAAACATCATCTCAGTTTTTGCATTTTCCAGTTTCCCTTAGAATACATGTCGCAGTATATTACTATTTCCAACTAGAGGGAGAGTAACAAGTCTGAGAATCATTGTTTGAGCATTGGTGTATCAGCTATCAGCTGTAATACGTCCCGGTCTAAATTCTCCAGTATTCCCACGACATCAGCATGAGACGAACCAAACTTGGAGTGCAGTCTATCTCTATTAGTCAATGACATCCGAGCCATCCGAATCAACAGATGACCTTCGGGAGTAACCATACTCTCATGCATTCGACGCTGCTCATAATGCAGCTCGGTTAAAACCGCAGAAGGCACAGCCCCCGAGTCCTACACACATGCGTACACATAGAGGAAATTGCTTTGCCAAATATCAAATATGATTGGGTAAACACAGATAATCATTTTAAGTCTAAGCATGGCAGTTGCATGAGATTACGTTTTGAAAAAAAATTGAGTGCAATAATTGTCTACTGGTGACTAAAATTTATGTATAATGAAAGTTTGAGCTAAACAACAAAGTATAAAAATAAAACCAAGCTTGATATAGCAAGTCACTATCAATAAATTTCTATGGAATATACTGCTCTACAGTAGCTAAAACATGCAGTGCTAAAGGTGTGTGAAAGCGACATACCTACTGTGATTCTGAGGAAATAATGAATATTTGATGACAATTGAAATAATTATAAAACCAAATATTTAAACTCATACCACATCATCCTGAAGTCCAGTCATCTTTAGGATTCCAGAAAGCACATTGTGAACAAATCCCAGAAATGGATCTCTAAATACCTAAAGCCAATACGCAAGCGCATTAACATTTAAACAAGCTCATGCTGGTAATCTTTACAAAACTCTGAATAAAACTAAATGTCAAACATAGAACACATGTGTGTTATACATATAGACATACCAGGCCATCTGAAGACATGGATGTGGTTGGGTATTCCGCTTGAGCATCCCCTTTTATACTCTTGAGTGCCTGCTTGACCAGATCTGGAACCTCAATAGAAGAGGGGTGTTTGGTTGGGGATGGGGGTTTGACTGTAGGCAGTTTCAACTTCTCTCTAATCAGAACTTGAAGTTTGTCAAAAGAATGGAAGTCTTCCGGCGTTCGGCCAACACCCGAAGAATGGAGCGAGTCAGAAGTCTTCTCAGGCGGTGGAACTGGCTGAGGAACCGAAACAGGAACAGTAGTTGTAGAAAAATCTTTATTGGGATGAGGTTGTGAAGTGTAGTTTTCTGCAGTCACTTTAGGACGCCTTTCTGTATAGGCTGGCTTCTTTACAGGAGGTGGAAGTGCTCTAGCTAAATTTTTTTCCCATGCACGTTTTAGCTCTTTCTTTCGTTCATCATCAATAATCTCCCCAGGTTCTAGGGCATCACAATCTGCCATTGGTACATTTTTTACTGTAATCACTGATGAAACTTCTCGACTCAATTGAGATGAACTTTGAGAAGGCCCATTTTCTATTCTTTCCGTTAGCATTGAGCGAAGAAGTTCAGGTTGAATTAAAACAGGATATGCTATCTCAAACTGTGGATCTTGCACAAAAAATCCTTTATAAGCCTGGAGATAATCTTTTTGCAAAATTAAGCAAAGGGCATCATCGCGAATACCAGACGCATAGTATTTTTCATAGAAAGACTTCCACTTTTTGTCAACGAGAAATGTCAAGCTGTTGATACTCCACGGAGAAAGTGGTCGTGTACGGAGCCCGTTACTTACGTGTGACTGTTGAGGGCTACGTGAATGGCGGCGACTAGCTGAATGTGACACTCTAGAACTAGAATGTTTGTTACCAGAGGAATGGCGTCTCGAGTGTTTTGGAGATGGTGAACGAGTTGGTGATTTTCTTTTTGTAGAGATAGGAGATCGGGACCGCCTCCTCCGATGAGCATCAATTTTTCTATTATGTATTGGAGAGCGCGATCGAGTTCTTTTTGAAGAATGAAGGTTGTGCTTATACCGATCAGGTGATTTCTGGGATCGTGATCTAAAGCCATCAGCATGTCTTGATTTAGAGCCTCTGTATGGAGGTGAACGGGATCTATGCCGTGTTCTACTTGGAGGGCTTTTGGTGAGTCTTGAAGGAGACCTAGATAATCTTCGATTTGGTGAATGTCGACGGTGTGATAATTCTTGTCTAGATCTTGAGCGGGAGTGGGATCTATGAGGGCGCCTTGTGCTCACACTGAAATTGGATCGAGATCTGGCATCTGTTGCACCGATTACAATAACATCATCATCTACACCAATCTCCACTTCTGGCCTATCAGGTGTTAACGATGATCGTTTTCGAATTGGTGACCAACTTTCAGATCGTCTAGATCTTTTATTAGTACTAGAATTCATTTTATAGGATTTAGATGAAATTTTCTCTTCATTCTTATTGGCCTGAATTTCCACTTTTGAAGACTCTGTCCTTTTACTAATACAATTTGTAGTTGCAAGCATTACAGTTTTCTGATTGTCCGTGCTTGATGATGTATTATCTAACTTACTTTCAGAATTAATCTTTGCAAAAGCCTTATTAGCTGACTTTTCCATTGGATTTTTATTTGGTAATTGCTCATTTTTAGATGTATTTGTATTTAATATCGTAGCTGCTGGTACTTTACTCATAGGCGTCTCTGCTACGGGTTTATCAGCAGTTGACACCTGTGTAGCTGATGATTCTTTGAATTGTGAAACACAAGCAGTGTTTGCCAATTTTTCAGGTGCTGGCTTAGTTACCACAAGTTTTTTATTAGCTGCTGTCTCTTTAGGTGCTACTTGACTGGACAATTGTTTCCCAATAGTTACTCTATCAATTTCTGAGCTTTGTACAACTGGACTTTTATCTGTCATAGGTTTAGCAGATGTTTTCTCAGTCTCTGATTTATTGATTGAAGGTTTAGTAATGACCAAGTTCTCAGTTTTCAGCTCATCAATTTGCAAGTTAGTTTTTGCCAGGCTCTCAAGTGGTGGTTTATTAGTTTCTGGCTGAGAGGTTGACAGCTCATTGACTACTGAGTGCTCAGCTGTTGGTGTATCAGTTACTGAGACTTCTGTTGCTGCTTTTACCGGTTGCTCATTGCCTAAGCACGGTACTGACACTTTGTGAGTAGGCAATGTTGCATTAGTTGACTTGACACCACTTAAAGCATTAGAACCACTTAATGAAATGCTACTTGACTTTGAGTCAGGGGAGCTAGCTTTAACTTGTACGAGAGATGATTTCACAGATTGAGACTCGAAAAGCTTTTGCACCATCTTCAAAATAAAATAAGTTGAAATCATAAGCAACAAGCAGGTAAATCAAATAACTTTCTACTTGTCACGTGAGGTGCTGCCTACTTACCTGGGCGCTGCCTTTGTGTTTTTCTGATGCTAGGTGGGTCATCTGA
Source organism: Bugula neritina (assembly GCA_964035545.1). Classification (NCBI taxonomy): domain Eukaryota; kingdom Metazoa; phylum Bryozoa; class Gymnolaemata; order Cheilostomatida; family Bugulidae; genus Bugula; species Bugula neritina. Next base: position 2,152,108 of record OZ037766.1, on the reverse strand, counting down.
CTAGCTAGTTTCACGTTGAATGATGCTTTCCTGCACAGCTGTAACACCACACGTAGTTAATTACATATCACAGTTATGTACAAGAGGAACATATCTTTCTATTTATACCAAGAATTTTAAGTAATAAATGTCATCACAATATAAAACTTCATTGTCTTTTCAAAAGAAACAAAGTTTGCTTTGTACGGAACAGGGAACATTGAGTTAGAAAAAATACATGGGTATTGCTAGCCAGCAGATTTACCAGTCATAACTTTCTATTCAACATAACATTTCTATCCCATTTACTACAATTTTAGAGAATATGAAATTGCTCAAACCTACTTCACAGAACAGACCAATTGGTTTATTAGAAGCCCTTAACTTCTTAACCAAGACCTACAAAAGATCAAATGATATAAAGCAAAGCATAACGAAAATAATATGAGAAAATGTGAAATGTCCCTATATTAAAAACACACTTAAATATCAATTAAATTTTGAGGAGCATTCGATGTAGGTCTAAAATACTATGCTAGAAGTTGCTCAAGTGTACACACCTATTCAAAAGCTAAAAAAAATTGTTGATAATCCAAGTTCAACAACTTTGTTAATACCAGACATGTGTGAATAGATAAATGAGTGTATGAACATTTATTTACTATTCAGAATTTCAACTTAGTGACATGCTTCAGAGAATAATACCTGGTATTTATCCAGAGTTCGTGATTCTGATGTGTTCATCCACACAAACACATTCTGAAACAATGAACAATTAAATTATTGTTGGCATTACGATTTGCAGAACGTAAATCATTATGCTTTATTGTCATAACAGTTAGATTTTACAGCAAGTGCTAATGAGAATGAATAGTGAATGTATCTATTTGAATACGAATGATGGTACTTGTGCGAAAATACCATAATCAACAGTTATATTTATGACAAAAATACCAGAAATAGAACAATTGAAATATTAATATTGATAAAATCAATAATGATGGCATTGGTCATAGAATAATAGTAATAGTAGTAGTAGCGGTAGTAGCGGAAGTAGAAGTAGTAGAAGTAGTAGCAGTAGTAGCAGTAGTAGCAGTAGTAGTAGTAGTAGTACTAGTAGTTACAGACAGTTTACCTTCATGTGAGAGATAGAGGAAACATGTTCTACATATGCCCTGAAGTTCATCCGTGGACCATTACATTGGCATACCTACATAATCAGGTTTTTATTAAACAGATATTTATTTTAAAACCAAATCAATCTATTATTTTAAAACTACAAGTGAAAAGGGAATTATAGAACAACTTTTATCAAACATAATATATGCACACCATAACAACATACATATAAGCATATACAAGTGAAGTTAAGGACACAACACACACTCATGTGCCTGTATCATAAAGACACAAAAAATAAACAATTGACATTTGGAATCTCATGTCCAAAAATACCAGCAGTTGAATCTTATTGAAAGCTAAATAAGTTAGAAAGCAACATTACAGAGTTATACTAACAGATGGGCATTACAGTATTAGCTCATGGAGTTGTACCCCCAGTGTGAGAAAAATAAAAAATGTCCATACATAAAACTTTTGGCTTCGTTGTTGACCCAAGAAAAAGTCAACAAGAATTGAACAAAATGTTAAAATATTGGCCAAATGGAGATAAAAACAATATCTTACCTCGCAGGTAAATGTCTGTCTTTCTTTATTAACAGTGAGCAGCTTGTCATTAATTAGTAGATGGTTTACCAGCTTCTGAAAATATATACTAACAGTATAATATACTAACAGTATAATATACTAACAGTATAATATACTAACAGTATAATATACTAACAGTATAATATACTAACAGTATAATATACTAACAGTATAATATACTAACAGTATAATATACTAACAGTATAATATACTAACAGTATAATATACTAACAGTATAATATACTAACAATATAACATACTAACAATATAACATGCTAACAATATAACATACTAATGATATTATAAATTCTTTTATACTGGTTTTATACCGTGGTAGTGCATCATATTATAATATTATTCCACACACAATATCACGTTTCAACTTCCACACCAACAAATCACACTGAATGGTAGATAAACAACTACTCTGCATACCAGCTGGTCGACTTTGGCTGCATAGTTGGAGGAAGTTGTTGGTGCGTCACCACTTTCTCCCTTTCTACTTGATGGGGGAACAAGAGTGGTTGTTGTAGATACAATTGTATCATTGGTTGCCGTGGATACAGCTGTAGGGTTGGTTGACATAGAAACAGCAGTGGCTGCAGTTGCTGTAGATACAGCTGTAGCATTGGTTGCAACAGATACAGTTGTAGGATTGGTCGTTGTAGACACAGCTGTAGCACTGGTTGACATAGAAACAGCTGTAGGTGCAGTTGCCGTGGATACAGCTGTAGTATTAGTTGCCATGGATACAGAGGTATCATTGGTTGCCGTGGACACAGATGTGGCTGCACTTGCCGTAGATACAGATGTAGAATTAGTTACTGTAGATACAGCTGTAACAGCGGTTGCCATGGATACAGCTGTTGCGTTGGTTGCCGTAGAAACAGCTGTGTCAGTAGTTGCCATGGATACAACCTCCTCCACCTGATGTGGAGTTTCAGTAACTGAAGACGCTGACATAGATGCTGCCGGTGAGGATTTAGCCGAAGTTCCACTTGAAGAGGAGCGCTGCAGCTCCCCCTTTTCTCGGTGAGAGTCCGCATGAGCTGATAAATCCTAAATAACACAATTCTTATGACACTAGAAAATTTATCCAAGTTATATTAAAATGGTTGAACATTTCAGTACATAAAAACAAGCAGCTTTTCTGCAGGATCTGTGGATTTAAGGAAATTTAGAAGAAATCACCTTTTGGTTTACCACTTTGGAGCAGAGCTTGCATTTCATATACTTGGTCTTTGGACCAGGAGAAGACATTTTGTCTGCTGTTTACTCAATTTTCTGCCAGTAGTCTACAAATGACCCTAAAATCAGAAAATAGGATGGCTAATGCATCTAGAGTTTAAACTGAGTAGATTATAGCAGACGGGACTACTATATAAGAGATTTATATCTCTAGTTCTTGATGTAGTTTATGGTGGGTAGTAGTAGTGATTATAGTACTAGTAGTAGTGCTACTAGTAGTACTAGTAGTGTCTTAATTTTTTCCCTACTGCTCTTAGTTCTAAGTGTGTGTGGATATCATTATCACTATGTCTATACTCTAGGTCTATTAGTATTATAATTACTACAAAATTGAATTATGCTTATTCATTAGGTATTGTAACAGCAATATATGAATACTAATACTAATAGTATATGTAATACTAATTCAGTAATTGCAAATGTAATTACATTTAGTGATTTACTTATTTAGTTTTAAAATTCAAATTGTGATACTGATTTAGATTGCAATACTAAAATAACTAAGTCTAATACTAATAGTAATATATTAGAAGTAAATCTATTATTAAATTTAATAGTAGAACTAATACTTCTACTCATAATATTAATAACCATTATGATTATTAATATTATAGTGATTTATAACTCAATATATTTATATAACATTAGTATAACTATAAGTATAAGTATTATATTATATAATACTTATACTTATAGTTATACTAATGTTATATTAATACTAACACAAATAGTGTATAATTATAATTATACTATTCGTATTACTATTAGTATTACTTCACTACGTCTACTACTTCTAAATCAAAATGAAAATGAACTTCAACTTGTGTTAAACTTGATGTTATTCACAAAATTTCCATTTCAAATTTCAATTTGTGATACCGATAAACGATAGTGCTACTACTACTAGTACTACTCTGCTACAGTCATGTCTCATACCGATACTCAATCTCATAGTCATAGAATGATAGATGTTAGATTAGTCATTATCATATTGATTATGATATTCATAATGATTATCATAATGATAATCATTAAATTTAAAATTAATGATAATCATTAATCATAATCATAATGATAGTCATAGTCATACTGATACTTATACGGATCGTCTACTAGTAATAGGAAAGAATTTTTAGAAAATAAAACAATCATCATAATAATAATCATCAGCAGTATGATTTTTTTACAAAAAAACATTCAATATCAAAATGAATATCGGTATAACTTGAAGATGGATTTTGAGATCCATATTTTTTACTGGAGAAAAACTGGACATGCAGGCACAGGAAAAGACAACTCAATGACCAATGAAGGTTTTATAATAAATATCGAGTTGTCTGCACATTGTCAAGTTTTCAGGACTGAGTCGTTAAGTTTTTAGAACTTAGGCTATTCAGTTAAAGGAAGAACATTTTTATTTACTATTTATAATTATTGTAATTATTTACTCACCAATACTGGGTTACAGTTAAGGTTATAATTTTTAAGTTTTAAATATACGTTCGATATCTCGTAGCAGATCTATAACTTGGATTAATAGTTATAAGCTTGGCAGTAAAGGTTAATATAAAATATTTAAAGTTTACCAGTCACAGTCAGTCTGAGTCTAAAGCCAAAGGACAGTGGACTGTAAGTGTTAGTGTCAGAACTCAGAGGTGTCACTGTTACTAACACTAACAGTGTTATTTAAATTTCTTGCCGTTTCAGTTTTATTTTATTTTTAAAAGAGAAATTCAAATATCCATATTTGAAAAACTAAAAATGGGGTCTGGAAGTGGTTTAAGTGGATGCTTTGCCTGCATAAAATACTTGATGTTCGCCTTCAACTTCATATTTTGGGTAAGTTACCATTTCTTACTAGGACTATAAGTATTACCATAAGTATCTCACGGGTATCTGTCTGTGATTATGATAACTCATTAATTGGCAAGTAATATCAAATTATAATCGCTTACCAATTATTACTACAACTACAAGTATAACATTAACTATGAATGAAATTGAATGGCTGTGATCAAAGATGAAATTGAATAAGTGAAGTCCATGATGGTATTTTATAAGAACTCCAAAGCCAGTCTCAATCTACAGCAGTCTACCCAGTGACTCAATCAATAAGTTAGAGTCTCATATGTTTAAGTAGCTGTTAGGGCAACTATTACTAGTTCTATTTGTTGATAACCTAAGAAGCTTTTATAACGAATACTAGTGACTCTGATGAGACCCAGGTTTAGTTTTTACTTGGATGATGACAGCTGTTATTATATCACAAAAAATTACTATTAAAATTGCAGTTTATTTATGCTTAGAGTTAATCAAACTCAGACTATTTCCTCTTAAACTCACTGAATTGACTATATGCTACACATTTTGGTTAGTTCAACTAGCAACATAGATTTGATGATATTTTAAAATCGGTCTGAAGCAAATTCTAAGCTACTGTGTTGCTAGCAAATTTTGGTCGCAATGACTGGCTTGCTAATATACTTAATTGTAACATTATGTTTTCCAGCTCATAGGTTGTGCATTGGTTGGCTTTGGAATTTGGGTTCTGGTGGATGACACCTTCAAAGATCTGGCAGCGGACACCTCCTTCGCTGCCCTGCAATATGCCGGCATCGGTATTATTGTGGTGGGGTGTGTCATCATGATTATAGGCTTCTTTGGTTGCTGTGGAGCCATCAGAGAAAGTAAATGCTTGCTGGTTTCCGTAAGTAGTTTTATTAAAGTTGCTCCTTCAATGCTGTAGACAGCACTAACTAACTATTGTATTATAATCTAGTTTAGTGTTTGCAATGTCATAAATTTTGACTCTGCTATGCTTGACGTTATGATCTGAAATTTATCACCTCTCAATATTTGACGGCAAACAGACAACTTGCTCACATAAACTAAACTGATAAATTATCGTTCGCCAATTTATCTCCTTTTGCCACACATGTATGTTTATGTAGGGCGATTTTGTAAATTCAAGTTGTTTGAAAACACTTTATTTTCTTTATTTTAATCACGATTCACCTTACCAGTCCATAGAAATCTAGTTTAGAGTAAATACATGATGTCATAGAAAGTAATGTTATTTCAAAAGCATAATTTCAGTGTGCCTTAATGAATGTCAATGACAGGCTTGAAATACTGCTAACACAACCGCTACATCAGTGATTCTTAGGAAACTATTGCTTGCAACTCTTTTGTATTGGCATTTTATAAAATAGTTATCTGGAATGTTCTTTAGGCATACAATATTTTTCTAATTTCATGTTTCTTTGAGCTGAACAATGCAATCTCTACTTCAGTAGTGCTAATAACCATTGCAGAATCTACTGTAGCATTTAATGCTGCTTTAACTAGTCATGAATGTTCAGCCAATAAAACTACTAGTAATGCTAAATACTTTATGTGGCTGTTTGGGAGTAGTGCCAAATAGTTTCAATATTACTGCAATAACAATACAAAACCTAACAATAAACAGTATCATCCATTTGCGAGTGTAACAGATCAAATGACTCAAGATGATGTAAAGCCGTTGATGATTGGTTAGTCACAAGGAAGCCGTTACTTCACCATAACTTGGATAACTAGCCAACAACCACTAGCACTTGTTTATATTACATGTAATATTGTTGTAGTAGATCACTTCTGTCTACAGATAATGTCTGATATTTCCTGTTTTTGTAAGATTCTAGTGATAAGATTGTGTAATGATGTCAAAATAGTCCTTGTTTGCTGCCTAGAAAGTCACGCTGCCATGAAATAGCCTCTTACTGTTCTGTTTGGTGTTCAATTAGCCTAAACTGTTTATTCAATCATAAAAAAAAACGCTATTAGTAAGGTGCTAGTGCCCTGAAAGTCTACAATTTAGCCTGTAATACCTCTTGGAATCTCAGCTAACAGCCTGTACTGTAAGTCTGGGCTGAATTACCTGCAGCATAGCTTAAGTGGGTTTATTTCTTTCTGTATAATTAAAATATCAATAATTAGATGATGGTTTTAATAACGGAGTGAATTTCTCACTCCCAGGTAGACAATTTACCAGCTTAGCCTAATAATATAACTAATCATGTCTACAGGTGCATGTATAGTTGAGTTGAATACAGTCTGTGTTTTGATTATTGCTGCCGCAGAGATTCGGCTGCCTTTGCAGCCAATGGCTAACAGCTCATAGTGTGGTCAACTTTGCAATGAACTTGGTGAAACTCATATCAGTAATAAATGATAAATTGGACTGGAACTAGTCTCTAGGTATTGGGAAGGTTGTTTGAGGTTTTATTCAAGGTTATGGGGAATTTAGATAATTAACAGTAACTGCACCTCAAACTAGATTTCTTATTGTGCTCAGGCTAAACATGAAGCTACATCTAGTTGGGTTTATGTTCAGGCATTGAGACTCTATAGACAAAGACTATTTCTTCTCGTATAATAATAAAAGGTGCAGGGTTGTACACTCTATATTGGCATCACTTGATAGTCCACACTCTCAGTTACTCTCTCTCCTGGTCCTAGACATCAAGTTCTACCCGACAAGCCGGTAGACTTGGCGAGGATAAATAACTTACCTGTCAGGCAGTCTACCTGCCAGCTAGTCCCATGACATCCTGTGTTAGGTGGTGATTGATAGATGTAGGTGTAGTGACTGTAGAAATGTTAATTATTTCCTTTGGTTTCCACATGCCTACCATTTACTAGTTACATTCTACTAGTTACTGGGGAATTGATTATATCTCCTGGTCAAATTCACCCACAATCTTCACTATCATTGTTGAGTGCAATCATTGTTGAATATTTTACTTTCATGCACTTCTATTCCCCAATTGTAATCGGAATGTAACTGCATTCCATCAGAAATTGAATACATGTTATATTATATTCTATTATTATATTGTATATTATGTTTCTATTTACAGTTCTTTGTATGTATGTTCATACTCTTTGCTGGACTGATAGCTATTGGCACTCTTTGCTTCATCAGGAAAGATGAGGTAAGTCCATGCAGGTGTAAGTTACATATTTGACTTAGTGGCAAGTAAAATTAACATGTTACGCTGTAAGTGCTGAAGTGTGGTATGTTTGGTGTGCGTACATGCTATAAATGTATATAAAAGGTAAGCACATGCAAGTGTACGTTACTTATTAAGTGCAGCTGTACGTAGTTTTAAATATTAATAAACTTTGTGTCATTCGCAATGCCCAAGTCTATCCCTAGAGATATATATAATAAGGAGGGGAAATATTTAAAGCTATGATGCTATTTCGCTGCCACTATTGTTTGAGTCTCTACGCACTGCATATAATATTTAACAATCGAGTCTATAATTTCAAGAGATGAAATGTATAGCCATGAGTATTGATTGCAATGCGAGATACTGTATTGCCTCATATTTCACAACTATTTCACTACATAGTAACTGTGAACTGCTTTATATTGAACTTTGCTCTCGGCTGTCTGTGATGTTTGCTGCTGACGCTATCATAATCATGCTGCCATTTTCTTGGTACAAGAGCCATCTTGTATTTGTTTATTCCTATAATAAAATATAAGAATCTTCTTGTACGAAAGCTGATGAATGGAGTTATAAACATATTCAAACCAGGCGCTGGTTGATTGTAACTGTTATTCCAAAGACCATGGCTGTGCTATACTAAATGTTTACAGTATAATATAAACATGTTAACCTTCTGCTGAGAACTAAATATAAGAAGGGGTAGTTCTTACATTGAGGGTAAATTACAGCGTATTTTGGAATAAATATCAGTTGCTTGGAATTGTCTTTTCAGAACAAAATTACCCAAAAATCTCACCCCGTTGCCATACCATGATGCATTTAACTATATACAAACTCTGTGATGGCTATAAACTCTAGAAATCATAAGTTTTGCTCGCAATAAGTTTTATTTTTCAGTAATGATCGAAATGTTGGTTTTTTTGATAATTTATATATACTTTGAGCCATGGTTTGACTTGATTTGACTACTTGTGTTTTAAACCTTATTACTGACACACAGACAGACAGTCTGTTCACAATTATATATATTTTTAATATGTTCTCACCCATTGCCCAACTCATTGTATTGTATTATATTTTAATGCATCTTTTTATCTAGTTCATTAAATTGTAGTTTATTGTATTGTAGTTCATTATATTGTATTGTAGTTCATTGCATTGTATTGTATTGCAGTTCATTGTATTGTATTGTATTGCAGTTCATTGAACTGGTAATAGAAGAGTTTGAGGAGGAAATTCAGACATACGACCCTCAGAGCAGTAACCTCGTCAACCTGATTCAGCAGACGTTGGGCTGCTGTGGACTGGAAGATTATCTTACAGAGTACAAGTCCTACATCCAGGTATAATGTGACCTACATCCAGGTATAATGTGCCCTACATCCAGGTATAATGTGACCTACATTCAGGTACAATGTGACCTACATTCAGGTATAATGTGACCTACATCCAAGTATAGTTTGACCCACATCCATGTATAATGTGACCTACATTCAGGTATAATGTGACCTACATTCGGCTATAACCTACACATGTGATAGTTTATTTTGTTAACATAGTTTGGTGGAGAAGCAGAAAATATCTCACTCTCACCACCTGTTTCAGTTTTACAGTTTTATGAAACTGTAACATATCATAGTATACAGTTTACTACTCTCTCTCTCTTCAGGTGCACGATGCCATACCCGCGTCTTGTCCTCAACATCCCACACAGTCCTTTGTGGCAGCAGACGGTACTCCCGGGTGTAAAGCAGAGGCCGAGCAGTTCATCAACGACTACGGAGTGATCCTGGCTGCCGTGTCCATCAGCACAGGCTGCGTCATGGTACGTGATGCTGTGATATGCTGCCTACACTCAGTCTTCACGTAGTGTCGGAAGGGGTATACCACCCGTCATTTGATATTCTCAACAGGGTTGGATCTAGTACTATGTCAAGGAGCAAATTGAATTTAAATCCATTTTATTGCTCCCTACAGTTCTGGAGTTGCAGTCCTTGGTTATTGTATATACATAACATAGATTGTGTCTACTATTTGTTATCACTATTTTCAACTATAGCCAGAAATCCTCCCCTAGCTATTGATCTGTGTGTGCGGGTGGCCCTGTAGGATTCCCAGCCTTACTTTGCTGCAGTCCATATCTTTATGTTACTATCTAATCAGATATTAAGAAATATGGCACACTTTTGGGGAATAATTGGAGTTATGTTCTCTGTTGTATAATATATTATATTTTTGTTAGTTGAAAGGTTTTAGCCATCATTTAACCAAATGTTTTAACTTCTCTTAACTCTACATGCAGCTGCATACCTTGAATTTCTAGAAAATATACACTAATGTTAACTTTTTTAACTAGTTTATTGTAATAGCAGTACATGTATACATTTAGGAAATACCTGGTTAGTATTTTAATGAATCAGCAATATACATGTATCTACCAGTTTATCTTTCGACACATGACAATGATGTGTTTGGTTGTTTCAGCTGATAGGCATGGTATTCTCTATGCTGCTATGCTGTGCTATTAGAGAGAGTTACGAGTAATCTAATGATGATGTCAAACCTTTCACTAGCTGCTCCTACCACACTGAAATTCTGGCGTATAGTATCTAAGTTTTCTCAGTACAGGGACAACTCTAACCGCAGTAAAACCGTTGTTGTTTGTAAGCTTTGTTTTTGTACTTTTACTGCTGCCGCTGTTGTACTCTACTTAGATGGCCAACTTAACGGGTCTGATATATGAAGCCTGTATTACTTGCCTTTCTAACTTAGATTTTGTTTATCAAACTTTCTTGTTCTATACTTTATTATGTCGTATTTAGGCAAATAAACCAATTGCTGTACTTTTTACAAAACTTGAATTTGGAATTGTGTCCTCCATAGTGTTACTTGCTTGCTCTTTTATCTGTAGCATAATAATTGTATTTTATTATAAGTAGCTTTATCATTGCTTTAATGGATGCTTTTTATCACACCGGCACTAGTCAATTTATATATTAGTAGAACTTATTTTATTAACCTTTTCAAAGCGAATACTTAGACTTTATGTTTTACTCCTCAAATGTTTTAAAGTTTAATACACAACCCATCAATTCGTGGCCAATTGCGTTATTTTAATTGTCTCAACTGATTTTCTACTCTGTGACTTCATGAAACTGTTGATGTTTTTTCATTTGTATTTTTGTGGATCTGACCTTTTGCAGTAACTTTAAGATAGGTTCTCTTGCCTCTGGGCAAGCTCATTATTATTATTTTGTTACTCTTTTGCACACATTTATATAGTTTTATTATGTAAAAGTATTAATTATACAATAAACTAAATGTTCAATAATTTCATATCATATTTTTTATTAAGCGTTTGATTGTTGTACCACCTGCCATGTTTTATTATGTTACAACACAGGTTTGCTTAATCTATTAAAATCTGACAATTCTAAATTATTTAAATAATTTGTTGTGTCAATATTTAGAGTGATCAATTTATCAGTTAGAATAACAAATTTGCTCAAATTGCAATACAGCGCAAGATTATTGTAGTTGAAGAAAAAATTATTTCAATAAAAATTATATAGTAGCTGAAAAATATTGTCAAAAAATATATGAAAAATACGCAGCTACTTTGAAAAAAATTGTCATATATACAATGTACATATGAAATAGTAAATCTACATATAAAAATATAATTCTAATAAAATTCATTGAAAAAACATGAAAAACTTTATACCAAGCTGAATGCATGATTAGTCTGAATAGTATATAATTATTATGAAAGTATTTGCATCAAAAATGCATTAATTATATATAATTTATAACAGGCAACGTTAATAAATTTCTACAAAAGAGAACCTGCATGTTCTATTATTTGAAGAGCTTTTGTATTTCTCGACCCAGTTTAAGTGTGTCAGCTAAGCTGATACCTGGAACTTTGCCAAGAAGTCCGTAAAGCGTGGAGACATCAGTGGAGATCTTTACGAGTTCAACAAGGAGGGGGCCGTCAAAATCTTTCATCCTGGAATATGAAAAGTCACTCGCCTGAAGGGTTGAGCAGAGTGCTTTTGCTTTGTTTGAATGGAAGCTTTTTTTTGTAAAACTTAGAAATATTTTTTAAAAAACATTAAACCTTGAGAATAATATATAACCTGTGAAACTCTCCATTTCCACAAATAAAAGTTTATAATAAATAAATAGAAATGAATGTTTTTAATATGATCAACTGCACTGCATGCTTCTGATAAAAAATTTATGCAGGCGTTTCAGAAGCAAGACTTTTCCTTTTGCCATATAAAATTTGTTTAGACTTTCACACAACATTGGTAGGCAGTAAATAGTCAAAGCAATAAACATCTTAGAGGTATTTGTCCGCTCTTTACAAGAGAAGATAACTTACACTTCTTTCAAATGTGTGAGATCATTTTCATCTAGCCACTGCGCCACTTTCTGATGGGTCCAGGTTTTACACTCAAAGTCTCTTGCAACAGGTGGCTTGAACACTGGAGCAGCTTCTGTAGTCATGGATAGAAACATACAAGCTTAGTGAGATTGAAGTAGTGAAAACAACATGTAAACATGTAGATAAAGCCAGTGATAAGTATTGTCCTGTAATAAACAATTCTAATTGATGCTAACATTTTTTGTATATTATTTTTATGTCATGTAACTCACTTTCCCACATTTTAAAACAGTTACTATATTTTGTCTTTATAAATCAGTGCATCTGTAGGTACAAAGAAGCGCATAACAATATACTATGCTATATGATATCATGCAGAAAACAATATAATATGATATAATATTGCATTACAAAATTGCATTGCCTAATATAAAATACAATATATTTTAAAGTATAAGTAGCTTGATAATCAGTGAAAATGTAATAAATTGAAAACTACATTTACAATTATTGTTATAAAGTAAACACACATAACATACATGTTGCATGAAATTTTCAAGTACTGAACTAACCAATAATAATTCACAACTTGGCGCTCAAATGACTGTATAATTATGCAAATGAAGCATTCTGGGACAAAAACAATTTGAAATATTTGTTTTTGAGTACAAAGCATATTACATGCCAAATGGAATTCAAATATTCTGATATATAATAGTCTATATTGTAGTTAGAGACAGAATAAACTTACCAGAAGCTATGCTAGGAGTAACTATACTAGTTGCGGTGGCAGTAGAACTCTCTACAGTGGCAGCACTCCCCACCTCGCTGCTGGTGATTTGTTGAATTTGTTGAAGCAGTTTACTCATCTCAGCCTCGTACCTGTCAGGACGGACTAAGGTGTACCTGTATCTCGTTCCCATCAGCATCCCCAGCCACCCATCTGGCTTGTAGCCCGGCTGAGCTTGTATCGGCAAAAACTGCTTCCTCTTTTCAAAAACGTAGTCCGCCTCTACAAAAAACAAAGATTCTTTTTTGTAATAGCATCACAAATAAACATGTATAGCTTGGTTCTCAGGCAAATAATGAGTTACTACAATGTTTAAACACAAAAAGTATGTGCAGGAGGTAATGTAACAAACTTTATGTGAAACTTACATGAAACAAATAAAACCAACCAGTGAATCGGGCAAACTACAAACTTACTAATATAAAAGAAATGCGGTTTCAACAGTTACTCTTATTTAAAAGTTACTCTTATTTCTGATACAGTAAAACAATTCAAAAGATGTCAATTTTCACTGAGACATGAGACTGAATAATATATAATATAGTAGCATTGGTTCTAGTAGATATTACAGCATGGGAAGTTGTCAGTTCATGTAATATGGCAGTCAAACTCTGACCTTGAATCCCAGACCAAAACTCAAGCTAAGGAAAAGTCACTCGCAGTCAATTGAATACAACTTCCAACGACATCTATTGTATATTATAACGAAGAGTGATATAATAAGTCTTTCATATAGACATCGCTGTGAATTATACATAATGACTACTATTATACTACAAATAAGCTAAAGCATCGATGTCTAATATATTATACATAAGGCAGAATGTAAGTCACAATGATCTCTATAACTCTCACACACAATGACCTCTATAACTGAGGATAGTAAAAGCTGCAGATCTTCACCTGAGTGGCAGTTTGCGCTTTTCTTATACGCCTCACTAAAGAAGATTAACACCAAATAAGATCCTTCTATTGCATCAGCCATGGCCTCTAGGGTGGAGCCTCCTGAAATTTCACAAGAAAAATTAATCATGTCCCGCATCGCCTATTGTCTACCTACTATTTTTACTTGTATCTATGCCAGTGATAAAAAGGCTATTCGAAGAATTCTCAAAGATTGCTCAAAACTCGGAATTAAGTATCTAAACATTAATTTGCACATTCAGAAACTCACTAAAGAACTTGCCATCAAATATATAACAGACAATGACCATTTCATCAACAACTTCTTAGTCAATGCCCTTCTGGAAGATATCGAACCATCAAATATAGAGGGGCATGGGGCAGAGATAGCTTCTTGCGACATCTTGTAAATACTTTAAATGAGCTTTTATTTTAAATAATCCAACAGAGTTTTGATTTTTTCTCTTATTTTTGTTCATTCCTACTTATTATAGCCAGTATTTACACTGAATTTTGCAACGTGTTGTCATGTTTGTGATATGTAATAAATCAATCAATCAATCAATTAAAATTAAATTATTAATCAAATAAATTGTCTATTTTAATCATTCCAAGCATATAAACAAGATAAACCATTTAAAATACAGATATGAGTAATAATGTAACTTTTACATGCTACAGTAAGCATATATTTCATGTCCCTGTATGCATATAATCACACAAGCATATGTTACTGTAAGCAAATACCGTAGTGAGGTATGCAAAACTATTGTAATGATTGATAATTTTTATCACTAGGAAAACAGTCACCATCTAAACACAAGTGTTCAGACATGTGAATGATGTAATATAAATTTAAGTCTACACACTGAAGCATGTCTATATATAATAGTAAATTTTCAAAGTATTAGAAATAATACTTTCTGCAAAAGAAGACAACTCTACATACAACACACAAACTCTGCCAATTGGAATATTTTTTTAATTAGTGCACACGTACTAGCAAATATCACTTAATTTGTTAAATCTCGCACTTCTCTCCCCATGCAGGCATAAAAAACAACAACATGTATTAGTTCTAACATCACAACAACATACTCTTTTATATAATTAAAAAAAATAAAATTATTCTAAAAATAGAAATGCCAGCAGTCTGGCTTACCTTCCGTTATCTTTTCTACATCCACCCAAACTTTGTAGCCCAGGTTTTTTAACATATTATTCATTTTGAGGACTTCATTCTGAGCCTCGTGGTTGTAGCTCAACATAATATGCTTCTCAGCTAAAAATAGAATGCACACACAATCCTTATTTTACTGGGCAACTTGTTTAGATATGATCTCTAGAATATTCCGGCTCTTCAAAGAGCAGATGGTTTTTTCTAAAGGCAGTAGAGTTTATGAAATACCTATAGGTTACAAACAAACTTGTTTTTCTTTAAAAAAAAACTCATGAATCATAAATCTAATACCTTCTTTACTAAAGAATTCTCAATATATAAATAAAATACCTCTTTCACCAAAGAAGTTGCTAGATTCCACTCGCTTACTCTTCCCTCCCAGTTCCCAGAGAGCTCCGGCCACGGCTTCCTTCAGCTTGGGGTTTTCAGAGTCTTTCAAGTTGTTCAATGCTAAGAATTTACACATCATAGTCAGAAAAAATTTCATATAACATGTTATAATCATCTGCTAAAATCCAGTATTTTAAACTAGCAAGCTTTAGGTAGTAGTATGTCTGACTACAGCATACTGCATCGCATGAAGTCATCGCAGTACAAATCTAAAACTATGGTTGCAGTGATAAACAATCTTATACAGCTTACCATTCATACAGCCTTTCTCCTCAATTATTCGCTGTCGACTGCCATCATTAAAAGCCAACGTCCACAGAGCCTTGGCGGCAGCAGCCTGATGACTCGACTCATACTTCCTGCTGTTCTTGAGAGACTTTACCAGAAGAGGTAGTATTCCTTGGTCAATCAACTTCGATTTATTTTCATCCACAACGGCAATCCTTGTAAGTCCTTCTATCAACTCTTGTGGCCCGAAGATAGACGCCGTTGCCGAGAGCAATGACTTCTCCAGCTCGGCTATTAAATATTTCAGTTCTGAGTCAGCCATTTTCATCATTTCCTTGTTTTCGCCTTCATCTATTAGATAGGCTATTATTAGCAAGCTGGTTGTCTTCACAGTAGATATGTCCGCTTTTGCTCGAATATCCCTGGCAATGCGAATCATACCTAGCTCTCTCAGCACAGGGATACTCGGTTCATGACGATACGTAAAGTTATGAACCATCATCATCATACTTCTGCCTAGAGCATAGAGGGCGCTTCCCATCAAAACCTCATCGTGAAAAACTTGAATCACTCTCGGCACTTGCAGCTGACTGACGACCAAGGAATGATAATGATTGAAAACTGTTTGTAGAGTTGAGCTGTTCTTTAAAATGTCAATACCATTCGTAGTGAGCAGAAATCCGTAGTAGATATTCACTAGAGTTGTGTTAATAGTTGGGTTGAGCAACTTGTCATCGCCATTAGCGTCCAAATAGTCCATCACCTTCTTATACAAGTCTGTGATAAATGTGTCCCAAAGCCCATCCTTTATCATAGCCTCGTATACACTTAGCTGAGTTTGAATCGAGCAATTTTTTGATGGCTTGCCAGTTGCAAATCGAGTTACAAAACTGAAATAATAAACAAAACAAAATTTTAGAATACCAGAAGCAAACATCATACGGCAAACAAAAAACAATTTTTATTTACTGAATCACCAAATTTACAAGACTCTTTATTATTGCAATATATTAGTCTTTATAATTTATATGAAAAGTTCTAAAATTGATTATTTAAATACAAGACAGCATCAAGGGTTTCAAAACAGTTCAGTTCAATACAAAATCATTTTCATGAATCAATTGTAATACTTGCCCGAACTCGTATTGGTATCTCCATGGGTGCTTCATATGATTTTCTAACGAGGTAGTTGCTAAATATTGAGCCACAAATAAGGCATCTTTCATAAACTGATCTTTGTTGTCATCAGTAAGTTTAGTAGTTTGTAGAAAACGAACAGAAAAGCGGGACTGAATTTCATCTTCTACCGAAGCGAGAAAACTCAAAGCTGTTAGACACAAAGACTGTAATGGTGTCTTTGACAGAATCACTACATACTTCTGAAGCAAAGTCTCCAAATCTTGGGTATCCGAACTTTTAAACTTCAACCGGCGCATCTCGGCAATTTGTAGAAAATCAAGCAGCACACTAATCAAAGCATTCATAAGTCGATTAGGGGCAGTTCTTCGAGAATCGGGTGCTAGTTCAACAACGCTCAGAGCTTGCAGGCTCTCAATGACAATGTTGTAGAACAGATCAAAGATTTGTGTCACAATATCTGTAGAAAACAAGTGAATTGGGTGACGCAGGGTGTCTATTGCGCTAACCACATTATCACAAGGCCCGCCCAAGTGAAGTGCTGCACCTTCTTTGTTTGTAGGCGGGTTTATGACATCTTCAATCAGCAACTTTAAGTAAACGTTAATCACCTGCACCCAACCACAGCCAAGTAACTCTTGCATAATCTTTTCTTTGGCAGTTTGTGAAACGTCATCACGTACAGGTACTACCGACTCATAAATTAACCTGGAAAATATAAAATTTAAGGTAACATAGCAAGTTAACATATCAACATTCAACAGCTGACTGTATCAGCTGGCATATACTAGAAGAATGCTCATTCAATAGAACTAAACTAGTCAAACATTGCATACATACACTGTCTGGTAAAGTTGGTTATTTGTAAAAAATATATAGTCTACAACAAGGGAGCAGCCGTGGTCTAGGGGTTAGAGTGTTTGCTTTGTGAACACGAAGTCATGGGTTCGAACCCCGACAAAGGCCATTGGTGATGTTAGGAAGAGCATCCAGTCATAATTGCTCCTGTGCCTCATTTAAATAAGTCCTTAGCCCATTCTAACAAAAACCCTTTCCATCAAGCGTTTCTCACAGGGATAGCGACTATAAACTTCTGTGAGTAAAAAACTGAGAGAGTGAGTTTACATAGTCTACAACAAAGACATCAAAGTTTACAAAAGAATGAATAACTGTGAATATACCTAAAATATGGCTTGTAATCTTCAGCTCCGCTAGCATATGCCCCTTGCACTGCCTTCAATGTTCTCACTGCATAGCCAACATCTTCTAAACAATTGGTCAGGTTGTCTTCTTGCAACACCCAGTTCCGCATATACTTTGGAGTAAATCTCTTGTGTAAACCACTAAGACTTTGTTGTTGTTTGGCGTTCATGACTGTTCCTTGGATTTGGGCACACAACACGTCTCGTATAAGCATAGGGGGAGGAACTGGAACCCTTGTAAGGGACGGATCAAATGACTGAGAGGCGTTGCAGGAGCCAGAAGAAACTATATCTTCTGACTGCTTTTTATCAACATTCTGACGTCTTCGAACTTGTGCCCGTAAAGCGTTGGTAATTTCCGGGTCGTATGACGCAGAAGGCAAAGAAGAAGAAGCTGGTGGTGGTGGAGGTGGCGGAGGTACAGGAATCATTGGTTGAGATAACACACCAGTAGTAGCAGCACATGTGAAGTTAGAAAACTCTTTATTAGCATAATCTGGACTCTTTGTTTTGTGTTGCACATGAGACTTTTTGCTTTCATCAACTAATGGTGGCAATGATGAGCCTGAACCTGATGATCTTGACATGGCTGGTTGGCTGCAATGTTTTAATATAAAATGAGTTTATTTGCTTTTGGCCAAGGTTAGAATACATTAAAATTTAAAGAAAATTATAGATAGGTTATTGTACTTATTTAAATCACGTCAGAATATAAACTTGATTGCAAAATACAAAATGGCAGACTTTATCCTTTTACACTCATGCTGTGTACAAAATAGCAAAGATAGGCAATATGAATATAATATTAACCATAATCATAATGATAGTAATTCATCATTAGTGACTAGACATTATGATTATAATTATCAGAGTAGTACAACTACTAGTAGTAGTAGTACTAGTAGTACTAGTACTAGTAGTACTAGTGACTAGTGACAGTGTAGTACTACTACTACTAGTACTAGTAGACGTAGTACTACTAGCAACTGGTTGTAAATATTTTTAACGTTGTAACTATCATAGTAAAATAGCTCACATGAATGAAATTATGATAGCTTTCAAGTTTCATAGAAAAAAGTGGTTTTAGACGCCAAAGCCATCATAATTTAAGCATTTACACGAATAAACAGACGTTAAATGGAAAACGGCAATACCTTGAAAAGTCTCATGTGCCTCAACAACAATATTATTATGTTTGTGCATTGTCACGGGAACTATAGTTCGTGTTTTACATATTATTCAGAGTTATTTTAACGGTTTGTACGATGAATCCTCCTACGAGACGCTAAAACTTCTAGACGCCTAGGCAACGTTGTTCAAAGAAAAAAAGGATGTCGTTGTAGCACAGGAGAAGATAACTATAGCTTTATGTTCAATTTAACAGCTGCCACAACCAAACTGTTACGGTATTAGTATAAACAAGTTATGATATAATATTCACATTAATGCCACAACCTCACTATTTGCTACACATTTGTAATTATCCTAAACCATTTGCTCTATTTACTAGAATTGTGCTAATATTTTTAAGTCCTAACATGCTGTAACAACCTGGTTACGGTTGATGTAGGTGTTAGGACACTAAGAATATATTCACAACTAGATTTATAGTTGTAGATCTACCTAAATCGCCATATTAGATTGTTCAACAAAATCCTTTTGCTATGTTCCACAGAAAATTTTATTATAGTAATAGAACTGTGGGTATTTGGATGTGCATAGATTAGGTTTATTTAAATACATTTTATTTGGGTAAAAAGAGATATGAAAATAAAATATATATGTGATAAAAACATCTAAAAGAATGTCTGAAATATAAAATCAAATACAAAAATAATTTAAAATGTCAAACACACAGAAACAGTTGGCAATTGTAGATCATTACACTATAAAAAGATAGAATCCTATATTTATTTGAGCACTATTGTGAGATGTACTTCTATCAACTAACTTTTAAAAAAAACTCTTAAATTAAGATACAGCATAAATAAACTGGCGCAGTGACTATTGTAAAGGTTGAAAAATGGCTATGAACCAACAACTGAAGATTTAAACAAACCATCAGGTATTTGAAAGATAGGACAACTTTATAATTAGTGGACTAGGGCTGACTATTGCTGCATGTATAACTTCCTGGCAGCGCAGCTGAATCTGAGAAAGTCAGCGATATGAGTCACTGATGTTTTGTTCAGCAGCGTGTAAAACATATCTTTGTGATCTCGAGAGAGAAGAACGAGTTCAGCTAACATTTCCCCGTCCACCTCCTTGAAACTAGAAACCAAGGAGTATGTGATGATAGATGTATGACGATAGACTTAGTAGTGGCATAGCGGAGTTTAAAAGATTTAATATAAACAGTCTGACTTGTTGAAACTATATTATATTAAATTATATTAATTGTTTTAAAATGCTAAAAATCAACATTTGTGCAAACTCGCAAGTTTTTCAAATAACATTAGAGTTTGAAAATAATTATAGCATAAACTGTCGTTATAGTGTAACACAAACTCTTCTCACCCTCAACTTAAACTCTAGAGGGAAAACCACACTATAAGTAAAGATCTACAGTTTTCCAAGCAATAGAAAACACATAATTATCACAATATAAAGTATCTTTAGGGCTTTTCACATGCCAGATTGACAGTTTTTAATGCTGAAAAAAATCATGTTTCTTATGAACAGAAATTGCTTAACATTAGAGTTATCTGCTCAGAAGGAACAAGAAATTAAGTGCAAATCAAAAAATCAAAGATCTGCTATGAAATTATTACAAGGAACTAGAAAAAGAAATTACGGGTGAAATTTGCTAACAAGTTTGAAATAGCACTGATACTTCTTAATATGTTTTTGACTTGCTTCCTCAACTAGAATTAAAATACATTTACACAAAGGGAAACCACAATATTGTCATACAATCAGTTCTTATCCAGCCTGTATTTTTAACTAATAACCGGAAGTTTTAGTTTGAGATTTCTATTTTCTTGACAGAAGGTTTATTTAAAGGACAGACAACTCCTGACTGTAAAAAAATGGCTGTTTGTCTACTATATACAAGATCATTTATCTTTCTTACTCTACACTAAGACTTATAGTAAACGATAAGAAATATCTTTAGTTAGCGACTTACAAATAACATCATGCCATTACGTGCAGCCCAGTCCATTGCATATACTTACTGTTAAACTGCTAAACCAAGTCATATGCAATCAGTGCCACCTTTAAATGACCTTGCCAACAGGTTTAAGTGTTAACTTGATACCAGTTTCAAGAACTATTAACACTAACTCAACTCAGAAAGCAATACAAAAACCTAACACTTTTTCAGCTGGAAAATTCTAGAATGTGCTCATTATGACCACCTAACTGAATGCACAATTCAACTGGTATTAGTAACTCGTTACCTCTCTTTAAACTGAGATAGATTAGACGAGTCTAGCCAATCAGCAACTTGCTGTGAAGTCCACGAAGAGCATTTCAATTGGTGGTTGGAGGGAGTTGAAAGTGTAGCCCCAGGAGATGCAAAAGGACTGGGCAGTTCCGGGGAAGAGATTTTCTGAGAGTGGAATTCAGCAGGTTTTGGCAGAGGGGGTGGATGGGGGTTCAGATAGCCTTCAGGAGTTACATCATAATCATCCTTGTGAGAGTGGGCTTCTGGGATAGGTGGCGGAAGCCGATACTTCTTCCCTACATCGGTTAAATATAATAGAAGAAATAAAAAACTTTCTTATGACAGACTACAGCCAAAAACTAGTAAATTTCATTAGAACTCTTTCATGCTAAGTACAAGCATAGTGTGGTGATGCTTCAACTCAACTCTTAAATTCTCAAAATTTTGGATGGAGCTTAAATGATACACAAATATGGTGACTAGCGGAATCAAGAGTAAAGTGTAAGTATGCATGTCACAGCACGAATACAGACAAGTCTGAGGCGATACTCACTATCTCCATTGCTCCCAGGACCAATAACATGCCTGATCTTAGACAGAATGGCCTTCACCTCCATGTCATATCTTCGCGGGTTGGTCAGACAATACCGATACTTGGCACCCAGGAGAGCGTTGAGCCAGCCATTGAGCTTGTAGTTGGCGTCAACTTCTATGGGCAGGAATCGCTTCTTCTGCGCAAATGCATACTCAGCCTCTGAAATCAGTAGACGATATACAGTACTCTACAGTATACAGTACAGTATACAGTACAGTATACTGTACAGTATACACTACAGTATACACTACAGCATACACTACAGTATACACTACAGTATACACTACATACACTACAGTATACATTACCTGCTCTACAATAAACACTGTTTTTATAAGCTTCGCTGATAAAAATGAGCACCAAAAACGATTCTTGAATCCCTTGTCTCATAGCATCCAACATCGAACCCCCTAAAAATACAAAAGTAAACTCCAAAACTGTGGAAAATAACCAAAATTTACAGTTATGTGTCCAAACTGTCAACAAAAAAATTAGAAGAGTCAATTTATAACTATTCAGTGGTTGAAAACATGCATTTGAATAAAAAATAAATTAGATAAAGCAAGAACGATTTCGATATCGGTTTTCCTGTTTTAATTACTAATATTTCATTTATATAACCAGCTGTTAGCCACAATTGTGAAATCTACTAACATACAAACAGTTCTAGCAAGTGTAAGGTTTCAACAACTCACCATCTGTAATACGGTCCACATCTATCCAGACCTTGTAGCCATGACTGGTCAGTATATTCCTGATCTTCAACATTTGCTCAGCTGATTGGTGATTGTAACTTAGCATTATCTGCTTCTTTACAGTCACTACACGACAAATCAAGCAATTGATTTTAACTTATTTTGGTATTAAATTAGAATTAATCTTTAATAAATTCAATGTGTGTAATGCTTGCCTGACAAAATTTCATTAAAAAAAGTTCTTGCTACAATTTAAAGCAACGATCCAAGTGATTTATTTGTTACTTGCCAGTTGTCGGTGTAAATGTTACACCAGGCAAAACTTTATTCGTTGTTAAGTCATCAGCACTTTTTCATAACTTAAAAGTCGTTCTGAAACTACTCAACATAAAAGCTTGTGTCTCCAAGGAAGATAATCACAATACAGCAGTTTAAAGGTTGGGTGCATTGCAAAGAGTTGAAGTCTATTATTAATATGCAACGATTGAAATGTTTCTTTGACACTACAACGAGTGTTGGAAATATAAAAAAATCACTTGATGAACAGAAGAAGCACCTGTCTTAGAATTCTGATGGTGTTTTTCTTGGATCTGCCACAGAGCACCTTCCACTGCCTTCCGCACGTCTTCGTGTTTAGAGGCTTTCAGTTTGGACAATCCTAAATAAAGGAAACATGTATGACACTTATACTATAGAGTATAGTATATATTATAGCATAGTAGACTTTATAATAGACCTCATACTAGTCATGTCTTTAACCATTTACTTTACATAATTGGTAATTAAAAGTTAACAAAAGGAGTAAATCTATCCAAACTATTCATAATTTTATCACATGTTCATCTATTACTATATAACAGCTCATGGTCCACACAACTGAAAATAAATTTTCAAAAAGTTACTAAATAAATAATTTGAATAAAACCCATCTCACCTTCAACACACCCTGTCTCCTTGACTATTCTTTGACAGCTCTCATCTGTGAAAGCCAAGTTCCAGAGAGCGTTGGCAGCAGCGACCTGATACTCGGGAGCATGTTTGTCAGCGTCCAGGAACTGCACGAGAAGAGGCAGCACGCCCTGATCAATGACCTTTAACTTGTTGTGATCATTGACAGCCACTCGAGTCAAAGCATCAATAAGTTCATTCGGGTGGTAGGCATACTTCACTTGAGATCCTGCTGAATTCTCCAGCTCTTTTATGAGAAAGGTCAGTTCAGAGTCTGTCATTTTAAGCAGATCTTTCTCTTCATGATCGTCTTCACTGTCTTCATCCACCATATAAGCCATGGTCAGCAAAGCCATGGTACGCAACTCGGAATTCTGTGCGTTTTCACGAATATTCCTCGCAACAGCCATCATTCCTTTGGCCCGCAGCGTCGCGATACAGGAGTCAAAGTGATACGTCCAGTTGTAAATAATAACTACCATCGAGTAACCAATCTTGGCTAAAACAGCATAGATTCCGCTTTTCTCTGACTTTGCGCAAAGAGCTTCTATCATAATGGGATTTTGCAACTGCTGAATTAACAGACCGTGAAAGAGGTCAAAGGTCATTTGCTGCACTTCCTGTTCTTTGCAGACGTCAGTCCCGTTGTGAATGGTTAGGAGAGCTGAGAGCAAATTGCTCAAAGCTGACTCCAGCACTAACGCTGACAGATGGTCAGTTGTTTCAGGGTTGTAGTGATCCAAACTCAACATCAACTTTTGGTAAAATGTTGAAATAAACCTGAACCACGTACCATCCTTAACGACTGCCTGGAAAACACTGGAGCGAACATCAGATGAACACTTTTCGTACGTTGAGAAGATAACTATTCGTTCCATAAACCTGTACATTAAATATTAACAAATTATGAGCGGATGAGTACTGCATCACTTGACAATTTGTTTTAAAAATTTCTGCAAAAATATTTGGTACGTGAAAAATTATATCTACAAGTAAAATAATCTGCATGTGTGAAAATAAACTAAATTTATTTAACCAAGTACATGAGATCACCAGAGAGGACCTGCCATACACTGTCAAAAGTGCATGCACTGGAATATAGCAAAGTTACCTAAAATCCCAAATCATTCGCCAAGGCTTAGACATGTGAACAGATAAATCTATGGATTCCAGCCTCTTCACAACGTGCTGAGCAGACTTGATGAAGTCGCTGAGAGACCCGTCTGTCGGCTGAGCTTTGCTCATGTATTCAATGGAAAGCCGAGGAGTTGTGTCATCATGAGTGATGTGGGACAGAATATGTTGACTCAGCAGACGTACATCTTTAGACTGAGTACCTGCCAGATATTTCAACATCAACTCTTCAACCTCTAACTGAACCCCGTTTAACATCATTTGACTGAACGCCTCTGCTAAAACCAAATCTTCTAATAAATGCATAAGCCTAGAGAATACTTGGTCTTCGAGTGAGTTAGAAGTTGCAGTTTCCAAATCTTTATGTTTTAAAAGTTTTAATAAATCCTTTGCCAAGTTGTTTTTCAATTTACACGCAGTTTCTTTACTACTCTGGTTAATTATAAATGTCAGAGTTGTCAGTCCCTGTAGGAGTATGTTAGTTTTAGAAATGATGATGTCATCTTTCCAGCCGTCTGCTGCCAGATCAACTTGTTTAAGTAGAGTCTCTGTTTGTAGCATCAGAAACTCGACCCATCCGCTTTCAACTAAGAGTTCAGCTACCTTTTGACGGTTCTGTTCACAGCATTTAGCAAGCAAAAGGGCGTTTCCGACCAGTCTAAAATATGAAAAGTTAAACTATTTAAACAAACTTTAAACAAATTTACCCGAAACATTCGTACTTCTAAAAATATACCAACAGTCACATAATTTATTCAAAAATACATATTATGAGTTGACATTGAACTTGCTACTTTTACTAATGCATATCTGACAGGAAGTTAGCTACTTTCTAGATCATTCTAAAACATCCATACCGCATTACTAAAAATTATTGTAATATATATAAACTTCAAATAATTTTAATTCAAGACTTACTCAACTAGTGGAGAGTAAATTTGAAAAGCTTTACTCTCCAAAGAAAATTCTGCCACCAGAGTCTGAACTAAAGATCCAAGATCTTCAATGCAGTGATTTGCATTACCATCTGTCAAACACCAGAGTTTTCGATCACTTTCATTCATCTGAGCAATTCGTTTGGGTAACATAACTCCTGAATCAACATGGGAATTCGAGTTATCCTTACTAGTTTGCATTTCAGACACAGATTGAAACAGATTTTCTGTGTTAGAGTTCACAACTTTCTCACAACGATGATCAGTCTGAATGTTGGATTTCGTATCAGTATGAATATGACTCCCAGTTTTAGTTAATTCAAGGTTTGCATTTGTAATGTATGAAGATGGGGCAGCTGGTACTTGAGTAAGACCGACTGAGTTGGAAGGAGATATTTGTGGAAGAGAGGAATTCTGATTTGTCTTCTCGGATTTAGCATCTGACATATTGGCGCTAGTTGAGACAGCCAGACTATCAACTGGAGTATCACCAACTTCAATCTTACTAGTACTAGTAGTATTACTATGATGATCAGGATTAGAATTATTTGTAGAGACATGTTGAGATCTGGAAGCCATTTCTGTAGTGATAAATCTTCAATTGACTGTAACAGCTCCTATAGGCTGAACCTTTAAAAGAAAACTTCATTTGCTCACACCAATAGATTTAACAAGTGACACAGTATAAGCATCACAATTTAATTTTTTTCAGCCTTTAGGTCACTATAATTATTAGTAATAAAATTAATTACATATTACAACATCCTAATAATTATTATAATTTAAAAATATTATTTAAATTTATGTTATAGTAATGGTAACTTACAACAATGAAACTAAATAAAGCAGGTACATCCAACTTCGACCTTAATTTCAATTGAGTCTTAGTACTGGTACATCAAGTATATTTACTACTATTATTACTATTAGAATTACTATCACTGGTAAATATACTTGAAGCTTTTGTTTACTTACTATACTATAAGTATAACTATAGTCTATAGGTATAACTGCTATTATAGCATAAGTATTATATTTACATTAATTTTTATTTACCTTTAGTCTAACTAGCAACATTTATCAGGTATTTGCATTTTGCGTGATGCCTTATGATTATCATTACCGTAATCATTATGACTATACCAATCACTATGCCTATCGCCATGACTATGAAATTCGGGTTAATTTTTAGCATCAGCATGGATTTGCTGTCAGACAGTTGGTCTCTGTGTTATGCCTACCACTATCACTATCAGTATAACATTAACTGCGAGTATCAGTATGAGATTGGGTACTACTAGTACTATAAATATAAATAATATTATCACTACGAGTATGATTATGGATATTCATATTGATATGGCACTCATTGTGACTATCGCTATCAGTATTATTATGACCATGATTATCACTATGACTATGAGTATCACTATCAAAGTATGAGATTGTCATATTCATTGAGTATCACTATCACTATCAGTCAGTATGAGTATGAGTATGCAGCTACGAACTTTGAGTAATCATATTGATGAATTGACTGGCAGTCAAAAAACTATATATAGAAAGCTACAGCTCTATTTTTAATATCAAAAATACAACCCATTTCAAATATAGGGCAATTTTATGAAATTACAGTAGACCTAACATACAAAAATCTACATTTTAAATGATCAGTCTCGGGGGGCCTATGCTATTGATACAGGCATGAAACGCCTTTCTGCAACTTCCGGTATCCTAGGTAACAACAAAAAGTGTCGTATGCCACAAAATTGAAAAAGTTTCAGTTTTTTTGAGTTTTACAAATAATTATCTTTTATCAAAAAATATTTTCTTGTGTTATTTTCTTTCAAAATAGGCACAGTTTTTATAAGAACAGACAACTCTATTAAAGACACAAAAACTAACCAAATTACCTGCGCCATGTATATAATACAGTTTATACACTATGAGCATTGCATATGCAATATGCCCTATAGTTTGTACAAGACCAACCAAATAGGTGAACAATTTAAAGTTACTCTAAGTACATCAAAATAAGAAAGGACATCGCCAATCAGATATTTAAGTCTAAGGATATATGGGCTCATATAGCTAAACAGCAATTTGTAAATTGCTTGTATGAAGTTAGCTTTAGATGTTTAGAAAATTATGGGTAACTACATTTGAACTCATTCAATGTATTTGAATTATTTAAATAAGTTATGCTTTTGCATAACTTTTTCTTATAATGTAGTTGTAATATAATAATATGATATTGCAGTCACCTAATGAGAGTTTCTCTAGCTGTGTTGGAGTTGTCAAACCTTTATTTAAAATTTTGAATATGTTCTGAGAGTCCAGCCAATATAATTCTTTAATAGGTGAAGTTTTGATGGCGGTAATTACTTTTGTTATAAATATATTATTAAAAATAGTCAACGCTTTTTGTATCGAATTGGCATGTAAGCAAACAAAGAATAGTTGTTACATAACGCCATTCAAATACCTGTGAATACTTTGCAATAAGTGCTTGCGTTTATTCATAGAAAAGATGTGAAAGTTAAAAAACCACAGAACTAAATAATGATACAAAATGCTAATTTTAAGTTCCAGTTTCCATGGAATATAATTATTTAAGTAAATTAATCAAACCATTGATAGCATTAGAGATCTGTATTGCTTAAAGGTTGAGGTAAAACAAACAGCCTCTAACTTGATGGAGTACTAGAGTTCCTGAAATTAACATTATAAACACAATCTACTTCTTCAAGTGATATTTTTCACTATTAATAATACTGTCATAAAACAGTTGAGAATCCCCAATTATTTCAATAGTTGTTTTTACATACTTACACTGGACCAATGTTTAGCCCTTTAAGTGTAAAAACCACACATAACAGTGAATAAATAACATAGTTGAAATAACTTAATTTTAATATTAGCATAATATTATGATTCATATTAAAACTGGTTTCAATTTACAATTTATTCCCCAGTTTACTGTACTAGCAAATTGCTGCTGGCAATGTGCCAAACTTAAGATACTCGAACTAGAAAAATCAAGTAGTGTATAGTGTCGTAATTCCTGATTTAACTTCCTGTTGGTTGTGATATTTTAGTGTATAAACAACATTTCCATCACGAAGGTTACATGGCCTGATGTATAAATTAGGTTATATGACCATATAAATATAATATCTGCATATAGCTAAAGGCATTCCGTTAGTATTTATCATGCACTTGTTTTCTATTGGCTACAGCTTCTCTCCAGTTTAGTAGTTCAGTTTAAAAAATCCCCTCATTTGACTGAAAGAGCTGTCACTATTCACATTCACTAAGTTTATAGAAAATGGAGATAACACTTTGGTCTGCTAACATACTCTGCCTAATTCTATTTTCTGTTTATGAAGCTAAAGCACAAGGTGAGAGAAATAGACTATATCCTATGTTACATACATTTGAGAGTTGATATGAGGCTGAAACACAAAGCTACAGTTGGGTGCAGCGTGTAAATAAAATGTTTATATTATTCACAGCTCCTGCAAATTGTTTATATAATTGTATAACGTGTTAAGAAATAGAGATAATATGTATAATTGTACAATAAACTGAGAGAAAGGAAGATATAGCTTTAAGCAAAGTAAAAGAAACTTTTGAGGTTTTTGAAAACTGTAGTGCTTAGCTATAACAAGCACAGACAGAGTTGTTTTATTGCTTTATTATCACTTATAACTAATACAAACCCATCCTCAGTAGAGTATAATGAGTAACTGTTATACATTCTAGCAGCTTCCTTAAACCTACTACTGAAATGAAATTATGTTAGGATGTCGAACCTATACTAGCTGAAAATGAAATAGTTGCTGCCAACAATTATACTTCTATAGCAACAATACTAGCTTCTTACTAATCTACTCAATTAGGAACATGGAACCTGTGCTGCAACACAAATAAAGCTACCTATTATAGTTGTTTTAGAATCATGAAAACTCTAACAAAAATTTTGATTTCAAATCCAATTATGTTGTAGCACAGCTTTAGCATAGAATGCACTCATTCTGGGCATTTCTATAGCACAAGGTTAGCATAGAATATTGGTAGGCACATTTCCCAAATAATATAATATTGTTTAACTTCACTCCTTGAATGTATTTTGCCACACAATCAGAGACTTACTATAAGACAGTCCTGAGCTTTTGCTGATAACGTCAAAAATGTCTAAAAAATATCTAATATCATTCATCAGATATACAAAACAATGGCAATAGTTAAACCACATTTAACCTTTGGTTAGACATGCCTGTAGATATACTTATACACTCTTCACAATAAGGAATTATTGATGTTATACATGTGAGAAATTGCTAGTTGAATAATGATACAGTAAATGACAGATATAATATGGGAGTGTTGTGAGAATGGCTACATGCATGAGTACATGTACGAAATATCTATTAAATTTCAGTATATAATAGTAGTATAGTATATAGAACATACATTAACATAATATTAGTGCATAATATAATACATATATTAATCTATGTACATATAGGCTACAATAGCATTATAGTGTGGTTATACAAAAGAAACTGATTGGCTAAAATATGATAATAAATAGAATTCTCAAGATACTATAAAGTAATTGTTGGTGTTTTTTGTGGTATAGAGAACTTTATACTCACTACAATTTGATGAATACCGCCTTAAATTAATATTATTATTGTTTATACTGTTTGTAAATTTGATACTAAAACCCCAATTAATTGTGATATGCATTGTTTCTGAATTAATCTTAAAACTTCAAAGAATGCAGTCAACAATAGTAACTAGAATTCTCTTTCTATTGTTATTTGCAGTTGTTGGGTGTCCTGACGTCTCCAGTGGCTATCTGTACGCAGAGCCTCGGTTTGGCAAATGCTACCATTTCGTTGACACTGAGAGATACTGGACAGAGGCTAACACCTACTGTGCAGGTCACCAAGGTCACATGGTTACAGTGAGTAGCTGCACATCTGTAACCTGTAATTACTAAATATATTATTATAGTAAGACAACTTCAGAAGTCTATTATAAAGAGTTCAATAGCAGGAAGTTGGGGTTGTTGTTTCATGCCTGGTTTCTATTTATGCAGTTGTAGGTTCTCCCATTAGGGTCAATAGAAGCATCTTTTGTTTTTAGTGTTTGGGAATTATCTCCTCCGTACCTATAGGCTCGCAATATTTAATTAAAATAAGAAATATTCAATGTATCAATCAACAGCATCAATCTTCTCTGAATATTATTCACTGCAGCATCAATTAAGAGCAGTATGTGGAGACATTTTAATAGCCTAAATTCTTTTATTACTTTATTAAACTTTATTCTGGGTTGAGATTCATTTCGATAAGGTAACTTGTTTTAATATGTTAATAATTTAAAGCACAGGCTTTTCTTCCTTTCTCCATCACCGCACTTTCCTCAGTAGCAGGTTCTCTCAGCTCACAACCAAGAAAATGTATCAAATAGCTTTAAACCTATGATATGCATAACAATTCTAAAATGGTTGCATGCATGATCTTTCTGTATGTAGTTCAAGATAAACATGCCAATTTTAAATAACTTGCACATATAATTTTTTTAAATGAAACAAATTATGCCTATGAGTAATATAGAAATTGCAATTCAAATTATAAACAGTTATTTTTGGTGTCAGCCTATGATTATAAAATTAAATTAAACTTTTAGTATCAAGTTAAGCTTATTTTCTCATGTTGTGACCAGTGTGCAAATGAGTTTCCCAGTCAATAGCTAAACATAAACAGTATTTATCAATTACTTGCGAGCTGTAGCTGATAAAAAGCTGAAGGTAATCGAAAGTTGTATTCAAGTATTGCTACCCATCAACGCCTGCATTGCTGTACTCAAACACGTTCTCAGTTGGTCAACAGATGCTGCATTTTTGAGACAATCAACCCATGTGCCAACCTGATGTCACTCGGTCATGTGACTTGCTGCCTTGTAATATATATGCAATTCCATCATATAATAACAGCATGTACAGCAGCACATACTGTAATGTCTTTAATTCATAAAATATTATACATCATTTCAGTATATACTATCATAAAAGTTATTATGTTACACAAGGGCAGCCATACTCTAAGTATGAGGGCTGACGTATTATTGTATAGTATAGGACTTTCTTACGTGGCCATTGTTGATGGCTTAAATTATGAGTCATAGGTGAGAAGGTTATCATTCTCTAATTCTCAAGTCATGTGATCAGTTTGATTCGAGGCCAAATACAGTTAACAGCTCATGGCGATCATCTTGGGCAGACAACTCTTACACTATATTATAATACTTTAACTTTTATTTCCATTTGCATATATTGACAGCTAATGAGTTTATTGAGTGAATCATTACTAATAGTCTATATTTTCTGCATACAGTTATAACATTCTATTCTCGTGTGTTTAGGTAGGAAGTTGGGCTATTCAGCAGTATTTGGTGGGGAAAATACAGAGCATTGGGTTTGGTAAAAATGGTTACTGGATTGGAGCCAATGACAGAAACAGTGAGGGTGCCTGGAGATGGGACTCCGGTAAGTTGGTCATGTAGATTCTGTAGGATTTATGCTAAGTTTGGTAGTCACTAATTTTTATAGAGCAGATGAATCTTGTCTCCCCCCCCATATAACCAGATTTTTTGTTTGAAAGCTATTGGGCTTCACTTGTCAAAATACACGTCGCAACACCAAAACAAGTCAAAGTTATGGTTACTTTATATTTTAAATGTAGATTGTGCCTTTTACTCATCTGTGCCAAACAAGAAATGTTTCTCTGAGTTTTACAAAAATATATTAGAGTCAAAAGGTTAAGCAATAAATTGAACATAAATTTTGCAATTCAAATCTATATAATATTTTCTATATAATTCAAACCACAAAACAGCTTTTTTGAATTTATTGATCATCAAAGTTCTAAATTTTTTAGTGCTCAGTAAATTGTAGAGAATGTTATAATGCTATGATTGTTCCATTGTTCAAATTTCTTAAGGGTATTTTATACTCACCTACTATTATTTAGTTATGTACAACCTTCGACTGGTTATCTCTAATATACATGAGATTTCAAGAGTAATTGCTGATCACTTGACTATCAGTCTATCCTACTGATAATTAGATATCAGAGCACCCTTGAAAGGGGATACAGTCATCTATCAGATTAGATTTTATTTATTTAAGTAGCCATTAACATACTATTCTGAAGGGGAAATATTAACTATACAATACACTTACTGCACTAAATATATAATTACATATACAATTGAACTAATTATTAAATAGAGGAGAAATTTTTTTTGATGTTTTATAAGGTATCAAATAAATGTTTAAACATCTATTTAATGAAGCATTACGTAATACTTTGAGCAAGTTGAAAAGAATCAGCATGCACACATGTCCTGCACAAATTAGCATAGCTAAGCTACTGGCCTAATATTTTTGATATAATAATTGAGATAATTTTATGATTGTGCAATTAATATGGAATCAAAATTAATATTTATAAAAAAAATCAACTCTTGAAAAACACCTATTTTATTTTTTTTAGTTATTACTTAAGTTAAAAATATATTGTACCTGTAACAAATTTGAAACTGCAGTTTATAGGTGTAAAATGTGTTATAAGAATAACAAAACTCTAGCACAATATTTAAATGAGCAAATAGATTGCCTATTTATAACTTAGAAGTGGCTTTATAATAATACACTAAAATCATCAAAGTTTATTTCAGTATACACACTATATTTCAGTTTTAATTCTGTGTCTTAAAGCTTTTCATTTACGAATTAGTGTCACAACAAGCAAGACTTCAAATGTCACTACAAGTATACTATGTGTTTGCAGGTGCCCCCATGAGCTTTACTAACTGGGCACCTGGTCAGCCTGACAACAGGTGCCCTATCTTCTGCAGACATACAGACTGTGCTATTCTTAGAACAGGACAGAATTACAAGTGGATGGATTACCCATGTTCTTCATCCAAGTATCACTACTACTTCATATGCGAATATGGTGAGCTATGCTTTGTCTAACCCCCCTATAGACAAACTATTGCTGCACCTTAGGCTGTAACGTAAAATGGCATTGTAGTACGTTAGGATCAAGCATTGCTTGATTAAAAAAAGTGTGAATGAGCGCTCACCCCTCATTTACACTTGCCGTACCGTGCGCCGTAACAGCAAACATCAGCCATTTTTACAAATGTTTGAGCTTCCTGTACAGCATTAGGATCAAGCATTGTTTGATTCAAACGAGTTTTGGGGAGCTTCTATTGGACAGAAAAGCTGTTTCGGCAACTCATTGGATATAATTGTCCAATGAAGTGTCATAGATTGTACCTAATAGCGGATTTTGAAAACTTCACATCAAAAATGGCTGATATTTTACGTTACGGCAAGTGTGAATGTGGGGTACATGTGATCTTGCTAGTGGTTTCCATTATGTCATAGAAAGCTCATATACCACTATTGTTCGCACATAATCTTTGTTTGTTGTCATGTAGAATAAGTAAAGTAATTGCTTATTTTAAACACATTTTGTTAAATTTTAATATTTAATTGTAAAAAAAAGAAATAAACTTTTTTTTAAAACCTGTAAATAATTATGTTTGTTTCAGATTATAGTCCACCTACCACCACACCAACTACTACTACCACCACACCTACTACTACTACCACCACACCTACTACAACTACTACCACACCTACTACAACTACTACCACACCTACTACACCAACTACCACACCAACTACTACTACCACCACCACACCAACTACAACTACTACCACACCAACTACTACTACCACCACCACACCAACTACAACTACTACCACACCAACTACAACTACTACCACACCTACTACAACTACTACCACACCTACTACACCAACTACCACACCAACCACCACACCAACTACAACTACTACCACACCGACTACTACCACCACCACACCAACTACAACTACTACCACCACACCAACTACTACTACTACCAC
The DNA here is from genome assembly GCA_964035545.1 of Bugula neritina. Classification (NCBI taxonomy): domain Eukaryota; kingdom Metazoa; phylum Bryozoa; class Gymnolaemata; order Cheilostomatida; family Bugulidae; genus Bugula; species Bugula neritina. Next base: position 2,117,240 of record OZ037766.1, on the reverse strand, counting down.
ACCAACAACTACTACTACTACTACTACTACCACTACACCCACTACCACACCAACTACCACACCCACTGTCACATCCACTGAATCAATTACAATGCCCATTACAACACAAGCTCTAACAACTACTACAGAAAGACTACAACCATCTGACCGTCCAAGCACTGAATGGTCTACAATTCTAGTAAGTTCTACAACTATAAGTAATGTTTCATCAGTGCCTCCAACGTCAAGTGAGACTAAACCTAGTTCGCACACAGACCTCTCTACACGCAGTACTGCAACCCCTCTCCCAACTACAAGTTCTACTCAACAACTTACTAGCACAGAAGTGTCCGCTAGTACAAGTCACACGGATTCTGTGTCATCTCACGCCACAACTACAGCGAGAGCACGCAATTCCACTCAACAAAGTTCAACAGATATGACTTCACCAACTCCGACAGACTCAGTGTCTAGTTCTGTAACTCCACCATCCCATGCAGAAACCTCAACTGTTGTGTCCAAAGTTCCTTCACTGCCGACAGAGCCAAGCAAAGGTACTAGACCTTCTGTTTCTCTACCTGGTCAAAAGCCAACAAAGTCTGGCGTCAAATCAACAGATAAACCTGTAGCAGGAAAAATAGGTGAGTTTGTTTTTTTTTTCTGTCACACCTTCTTCACATTCGTTTTTATTTATTATATGTAGAGCAGCATTATCTTTGACTGAAAATAATATAGTGCTGTTCAATGTGAATGTAAAATATTATTGTTTTGTTTCAAATGCTGCCATCACGATATTTGCAAAAACTTAAAATATAGTGGGCTTCACAAAATTAAACAAGCTAATTACTGATAAACATTTTAGGTAACACAGGAAAACAGCAGGGAGGTAACTCCACTAACATGGCATTCCTACATGGTGAGTAAATTTAGGAATATAGAGTTGTCACCTCTATATAATCACAACTACATTTTTATAACCAACTATAGGTATTGATTTGAAGCAATAGACTTTAACATGATTCTTTTTAAAATTTTTTGAGTTTTGATTACACTTCTGCTTTTGCAACCAGGAACCTATGTGCTATAATAATGGTAAACTGGGTTCATAACTCCAAAGATTACAAAACTGAGTTATGCATGACTCAGTTTAGTCAAAATTGAAACAATTGGAATTACAAATATTAGAATGGAATTCTACAATTTGTTTAATTTTTTATCAGGTGCATATTGGCTAGCTATATACAACTATACGTATATGTAGTAAGTAACTAAATAAAAAACAAAGATAAATTGTGCTAGCAACTGACTAAATAATATGATATATTTTATTTATTATAGAGATCATTGTGAGCTGTATCAGTGGACTAGTAGTTTTAATACTAGTAATAGCAGCAGTGGTGTGTTTCATCAGAAGGTAATTAGAGTTGTCCTCTTTATTTATCATGTTCATAATTATGTTATACAGTAATTAGCAAATCATATTATTGCCTCATAATCTTAGAATAAATTTTGCCATAACAATCTACACTCTACAGCAATGAGTTTATTGTTGCTGTAATAACAAGCAATATACTAGGATATACATAAACTGCAAAACCTATATTTAATTTATTTTGATTCAGAGTATTTCAATTGTATTACGAAACAATTTAAAAAGATAAAAATGTAACTTTATCAAATAATTTGAATTTGTTACAGGAAAAAATCACGGCGCCTAAACCGTCTTCCACTGGACCTGCATGATGACTTCAATGATTTGTCACCAAACCAATACAACAACCCGTTGTACGAGGATCAGAGCTCAATACTCATGAGTGAGACTAGTGATGCATAGAATAGAGATTCTACAGACTAATGCATTGTGTTAATCCTTTCACTTCTATTTTTCTATGAATGTTTATAAATAATTTTGAGTCAAGATAAATCATTGTTAATTTATTACAATCTGCCTAGAAAATGGACTTTTCATCAATTGACTAAATTTATAGTAATGTTGCTACTTACTATTACATGGTTGCTCAAAATTATGTTGATAACAATGTATTTTTTTATTATTTTTATAATGCTTTGCATTGTTATATTTAGTGCTATTTAATAACAACTAATTATATTCTATTGCAACACACACTGTATATAATAGAACAAATGTCACCAATAACTTGCACAGATATGTAAATACCTAGTTTTTGGAATTGATGAATATATCATTTATAGACTGCCAAACTTTTTATTGGTTACCTTGTATAGCAACAATATAAATTATAATATTTTAAAATTTTTGGAAATAAACATATTTACGTTTAAAGTGAAAATCTTGTAGCAGTTTCTAAACAGTGTTCATACTGCAGCAATGTAATTTGAGAAGTTGCCCCTCTTGTTTGACAAGATGTCAACCTAGAGCACATGTGGCATACAATACAGGTGCTCTAATTACTAGACTACAGGTAGCATACAAAAAAGGAAGAAATACAGTGTTTAAAATTCCCATATATGTTCTCTAATAAAATATGAGTTGCAGTTGGGAGATGCAAATTACTTTGTTATAAGACTAAATACAAGCCACATATAGACTGCTCACGATGCATGGACTGGCAGTTCATGAACCAAAATAATTTTCCAGCTGCTCATAAGTAAAGAAGGCAAAGAATATTGGTTTGTTTTGTTATATTTGGTCAAAAATGAAATGTTGGAAAAAACTCAACATGCCGAAACAAAGGTGGTGGAAGATACAAGACCCAGCAGTATCACAGAAGAGCCATGCAGCAAGTAGCATTATTATGATTCAAAAGTATCTGTTTGACTTGTATTTCAATATATTAATAGTTATTTAGTATCTATTATTGAGTGCTAATTTCTGTTGTTAGTATTATGACTCAAAAGTTATTGTTAGACTTATTTCAACCTAGTCTACTTATGTACTTAATACTAATTATTGTGATAGTTCCCTTTGCTGTTATTTTCTAAGTGTATATTTTCTTTGCATATTTTGTGGGTTCATTTGGGCAAAGATGTCCCATGTAAGGAAACAATTAAAAAAATTATTCTTTTATTTGTTGATTATCACATAAATGCTTCATAATTTTGCAAAAAAAAAGATAAAATGCCATATAAACTAACTTTATTCTGTTTTGCAAAAATAATTTAATAAGAGCACAATCCAATGACAGAAACAAGTATAATCATTTTACCTACTTAGGTATATAATTGTTAATTAGTAATCAATTATAAAGTTAGCCCAAAAACACTGCATCAAATTAAATATGGGAAACTTTTAAACATCAGTGATTTGTTGGAATACACTTGCACACCTAGTTAGAGCTGTAAATTGAAGCAGCCATTTTATACTGTTTATTACTATACTACAAGATTCCCATTGACTAATAATATAAATCAACATTACATATGCACATTAAAAAAGGAAGGAAACAAAAGCAGGGAATCTGCTATGATGTCTACATCAGTCTCCAATATATTCATGTGGTAGTCCTTTAGAGCTCTCTGCAGCCACCTTACCACTATAAGTAAACACAGTTGTATAAATTAATTTACAGCACATGCATTAAGTATACAGTGACACACTTGACAGTGACATGCAGTGACTGGTTCATATAGTACAGTTTTTACCATACAATAGCAAAGTGTTAAATAATCATGGGAAGAAAACTCTAATATGTTTGACATACCTACACTTTGTTCTTGGCTTTGTCTCAGTGAAGTGAAATAGTCTATATCAAACTTTAGTCACCTGGGGAAATTCTGTACAGCCAAGTTCTCAAAGTAGAGATCAACTCACAGCAATAAGCCTGTTCCGGGAGAAACTGCAAGAGAAACTAACGGGCAATGACCAACACCAAAAGTATTACAGTCAGAATTACTTATAGCTCAAGTATCAAGGAAGTTTTTATATATCTGTCAGAAGAACAATTGAGGGGAAAGACAACTGTAATCAACACATCTGAGCCACCAGAAGCTGCATGTGAGAACCTCTGCAGACTAGCAATAAAGTGTTACAGTCCAGCAGAGTAACTATAGTTCTAATGTTCATCAGGATAGACTCAGCTTTTGAAGAAAGCTTTCAAATAAAAAAGATTAGCATTTAAAAATACCTTTTGATCAAGTCTGCAGCATTTTAAAGCCACTTTTTTACTACTAAGATCTTATTTCTTATTTTGAAATGTATTGTAGTATTTGTACAATATATGTTAATTATAATATTAATATAACTTGGAGTTACCTTTTCCTGAATTTGTAGCTGTAGACATAATATAATAAAGGCTATTAACTCAGCATATAACATAATAGACCATGTAAAACTCAGCCAATCAGCAAAGTGTACCAGGTCAATGTTCTACCATTGTAATTGATATAAAATTCTGCAAGTTCAAATGCAAAATGCATGCTTCTAAAAGCTAGTTGTGCAACTTTTGTTTCATGCATTATTTAATTTCATATCTTAAATTGATGACTCTTGAAATGATTTTTTAAAATGTCGAAATTAAGTGTTTATAAAATGCAATTAAAATTTGCACGTCTACAAAAATGACCTGGTACAGTTTTGCAGCATAAGGTCTACTATTGCGTAACTGCCAGCTTAGTAGTTATTTGTTGTTGCAGCTTGAATGGGTTATTGTTTAGCATCAAAGCCTGTAGTAACAGGCTGTGAGTTTGGCCCTTTAGTATATGCATCTGAGAAAATTAAATTTTGTTGACATTGTGATTTCGTAAGCAGCACAATATCAAAAAACAACTGCTTCAATTCACAAAACATTTCTCCATTTAGATAGGAACAAGAAGAATAACATAAACAAAATTATACAGGAATTTTAAGCAGAATAAATATTGAAACAATTATTCTTTCATAGAAAAATGGCTTTTAAGCAGGTGTTTTCAACGGCTGAGTTGAATTATATACAAAAATTATACTTATTTTTATCATAAGAGAAAAGTTTGCTTTGAGTTAGCAAGAATATTTTTCTATATGGTTCAGGTAAGAAATGGCTAAAAACTGCAATTCTCATGAATATCAACAGAAGTTCTATTTGTAGTCTCAACTTGCTGTTAACCTACATCTGGCTTTGGACAGGTTAAACATTCAAAAGGATATAATGGTAGCCTGTAATTTAATTAATTATAAGGTGAGCTGCTTCCAGCTAGATGAATGGTAAATTCTCGTTTCAGATGTACAGAAGAGAATAATTTACGGCTTACCCCACATCTGAGTTAAGCTGCAAAATAGCCGAGTCCAATTGTTGACTCAATTATATGAACTTGAGTTTACTCAGTAAATTTTGACAAGTAGCACTTGTCAAGTTATTTCAAAAAGCACAATTACCTGAGTTAATTGCTAGGTGTAATGGCTGAGCAGTTTGAAGCAATTATCTGACTTTAACGGAACCTATTGACTCAACTATTTGAACTTGAGGTTGCAAGCACCTGGGAATACTCTTTATACTATTTGAAACTATCTTCTGATGCAATTTTTTAGTTTTTACCTTGGCTGGAAAATGGCTGGCTTCCAAGCTTGATTTGAAATTTTGGGAGAAATTATCGAAGCATAGCTGCATGTTTTATAAGCTTGAGAAATATATTTAAATTGATTGAGTTGATGTGTGTTACATAAAGAAGAAAAAAAGCTGCGTGGTTTGGAGGAAATACTTAATGTAGCTTTTCAATATTTTTGTAAAATTATGAAAAAACTTTGAAACATAAAAAATTCAAAGATGGCAATGCTATAAAACTAGATTTTCCACATTTGTGCATTTTTATTGCATTTTCGCTAATCTCTGCCAAGTACAAATATAGAAAATCTCAAGTTTTCTATTACAAGCCAAGACATTCTTTATCTGTTATCAATTCTCCACGTAAGATATCACAGCTGGTAATAAAAGTTGCACGTTTAACCAAGGCAGGAAATACAAGCAATGTGTTTCCAGCTTCATTTATGATTAAAGACTTTATGGTGGTTCAGTTAATCAACAATTTTAGTTTGCAGAACAAGTATTAGAAATACTTAGAAAAAAAATTAAACCTAAATTCTAACACTCCTTAAAAGCTTCTTCTGAAACTTTACTACTAATCGTATAAAAATATAGGTGGTGTAAGACCCATTAACTAAAAAACCCAACTAATATAAATTCTTAAGGTTTTGATTTGAAAAAACACAATATATATTAAAAACTAAACTGTAGTATTATATAAATTTTGTTGTGTAATTAATTTAATTAAAATTTTAGGTTCTTTCAAGTGAGTTATTTTCCAAACTTAAAAGAGATGTAAGCCCATTCAAGCTGACTGAGCTACTTTAAATACACATAGCTGACCAGGGTAACTTAATTGTAATCTGAACAATCATACTTATAATTATAGGATAACAGTTTAGTGAGAGTTACAATACAGCATAGCTTTAGGAGAAAATAGCTGAAGCAGAGAGAACTTTCCAGTAACTACATCGTGGAAATACCCGGGTGAGCTCCAGCAATTAAAATTCTTCTGTCAGATCAACCAGGTGTGTGATGACCAAACATAGAATCATCAGTTGTCTTATTTGAACTTTATAAAGATAAAAGAGGTTTTATAGAATAGAATGAACTAAAAAAATTTATGTTACAGAGTTGATGAATTAAGTACTCAGAAATTTCAAAGTACAAACTATAAAAGTTCTTATGATATCAAATTCTAGTTTCTTTTTAAAAAAAAATTTTCTATGTATCAATTTGTCCAAGCAGTAAATGCATTTGCATTATTTTTTCAAAAAAGTTACAATGCAAAAAAAGTTTTAGGTTCATTGAAAATATGAGTTACCACAATATTCAAGATATATCTATTTAATTTTTTGAAATTAAAGAGATTTTCTATTAAGATACCTAATATTTTTTGCTTAGAAATTATTAATATTATTTTAATTTGTAATACTTTGTTTCAGGAAAAATAAAATATTTTATTTTAAGCATCCAGGCATGCATTAAGATATAAATAATGTTAGAAAATTGTAGATAATGCTGAAGTCTATCGTAACTAATATTTTTTGAAATACTGAAAGTATATGTTTTCTCTGAAAGTGAAGAGAGTGAAGTAAAAATCAAATTTCATTGTATCTTATTTTTCTCTGATTCTAGTGTATACAGAGGTGGATGCAAAGATCTCAAACATGTCCATTATGTAGGAGGGTCACAGCTGGTGTCTACAAAAAATAAATTATTCCAATTTTTAGAAATCCAACTTCATTGTATCTTATTATATGTAATAAATTATCTAGCAATCATCTTCAACACCCCAACTTCTCTCCAAAGAAAGAAACTATTTGCCAGTATGCACTGAAGGGCACATGTATGTTTCAAGATTCCCCTTTTATGGTAAGTGAGCTAAGGTTTTGTTGCATTTTAAAGTTGGCAGTGTTAAATTGCTGTTTAGAAACATTTCAAACAAAAGTAGAAAATACTATTAGTAGAAGGGAGGACTACTACTTTTTATACAATTGTTTAATTTTGTGCTGTAAATAAGTAAAACTCCAAGAAAAAGTTTTCTATATGTAAAAGAGATTGTAAAAAGTAGCTTTAAGAGAAAATGGCTGGAACAGGGGGAACTTTCGAATAATTATATGGGGGAATGCCTGGGGTGCGTGATGACCAAACTTATGTCTTAAATTCTAGTTTTAGTTATAAGAAGTTTTCTTTTCTTGTGATAATACATTTCTCAAACAGTAAATTCATTTGCATTATTTTTAAAAATAATCTTTAATGCAAATAATATTTCAGGTTTATTGAAAATATTGATTACCACAGTATCTAAAAACCTCTCTATTTTGTTTCTTCAAATTTTGGAGGCTTCCATGTGGGAATCGTCTACAGGAAACTTAGCTTAGCTTCTATGGGAAGGGGGGGGGGGTGACATCATTTTAATAAATATATTTTTAATATTTTTTGTTTAGAAATTATTTATATCATTTCAGCTAATTATGAAAATACAACCTATTATTCTAACCATACAGACATGTATTAAGATGTGAATTATATCTGCAGTCCATCAGCCATATTGGATATACTGAATGTACATCTAGTTGCTAACCGTAAAGTAAATATAATAAATATTGTAAATATAATATTAAAGTTAATATGTTTATGTGTCGAAATATTATGGAAACTTGTCATCCACGTCTGATAGAATTGAGTTTATAAAGTATTAGACTAATAGTTGACACACTGTATATAGTGACACCTGTTATGTAAACTTAGTCATTGCATAAACACTTCACCAATATATTATATTGAAAATGAGTCAAAATTCCATAAAATTCAGTCTTCTATATACTTAACAAATGTTTCTACCTATAGAATAATGTAAAGAAATGGCAAACATATGCAATAATTTAGAGGTATTATATTTAAAATAAAATTTTTTTAATTAAGACTATGAAGTAAATTTCAAATGATTTTTATAAGATTTATTCTTGCTTTTATAACTTCAGTATAGAATGCTCTTTTCACATGATGTATGAATGTGAATATTATTCTGCTTAGACTTTTATCTGAATGGGTAAATCAAATTTAATTTTTTTTTTTTTTTTAAAGGGGCCAATTTTCACCTGTTCAACTTTGTAAGGTTTTAAACTAACAAGCTTATATTAATTTTATGCCATAGAGAGATGCCTTTAGTTTTGGGACGAAATTTATCACCAGAGCCATTATTATTCGCCAATTTCATACCTACTCTCCTAAGGAAGAGTTTAACTTATGAATATTTGAATAAAGCCGTCTATACAAGCATGGAGATCTACAAGCAGGAGTACTTTTAGTAAATGAGTTCATTATACCTAGCTACAGTTATTCCCAGGCAATTTTTCATAACAATAGCACTCATTGGATGAAGAGCAGAATGAAGTAACCAGTAACAGGACCATGTAGAAAAGTTCAAATTTGATTGGTTGGATGGTGACTGGGGCCCCATTTTCTTACTATATAAACTCCACCCCACGGCAGTTTCCACAGTAAAGGCAGAAGCTCTGTCACTAACCATGGCTCAAGTCTATGTTATGCCATTGAGTGAGAATGTTAAGAAGAATATCATATGCAGGTACCATCTGAAAGGTATCTGCATATTTCAAGACTACCCAGAGGAAGTGAGTAAACATAATTTCTGTTCAAGATATTCATATTAATATATCTAAATGAAAATGTGTAATGCAAATTTTAAATTATCCCGAAAATTAAACTTTCGGTTTGAGCTTTGAAATTAAATTGAAGAAACAGTTTTATATCTTTGATGCAACTCGGTAACAATTTTTTAGACTTCATGTTTAATTGTAAGAATAGCAAATTGAACTGTAACTGTATGGTGCATGATTTTATCAGATAATTTCAAAACAGTGACATAAAAGGAAATTATTTGCAATGTTTTTCTGATTGTTTCCAGTGTGAATACAAACACCTCAACTTCTCTCCGAAGAAAGAAACGATTTGCCAGTATGCATTGAAGGGCACATGTATGTTTCAAGATTCCCCTTTAATGGTAAGTGAGCTAAAGTTTTGTTGCATTTTATAGTTGGCAGTGTTAAATTACTGTTTGAAAACATTTCAAACTAAAGCAGAAAATATTATTAGTAAAAGTGAGGACTACTACATTTGATACAATTGTTTAATTTTGTCCTGTAAATGACTAAAACTTTAAAAAGAGGCTTTCTATATCTGTTACTTTTAAAAAGCTATTATAGTAAAGTAAAAAGGAATTTAGAAATTTGCTCAGAGAATAGTCTAGGATAATGCAAAGTTCAACTTAAATTGTTAAGCATCATTGGAATGTAGCCCTAACCATGTTTCTACTTGTCATAAAAATTTCAACTCATATATATATTACAGTGTTCATACACCCACCCTAAACCTAATCCAGCTCACTGAGAGCAGCAAGCATCAGTAAGCGGGACTATTTGAACTAAAAGTATGTAAGCCAAGTTAGTTACTCATAAAGAAGGTCTCAAATTTTCGAGTTACATTTTTAATTATCTTTGCAATTTTTGTTAATAATTATAATATTTAATAAAGATATTATATATGTGTTAAAGCATATTATATGGCCTTGTGTTCTTGTAATATATCTGTACATTTTCTACTTTTTTCAGGCAAGGCACTCTCAATGGAAAATCTCTGAAGTCCTGTAAAACCCCTCAATCATACCTTTGATGTCACAAGATGATTTTCATTTTATTTGCAATAAAATAATATATTAAATATAAACAACTTTGTTTTCTTGAATGTATAAACTGTAAAATAAAAGACCTGTACACTCACAACTAACAGACAATATATATATTCAAAATACAACACCTCATACCAGTGAATTATGTGAAGGAAAAACCACTAAATTTATTAGAGAGGATATATAATATTATAGAAATTTAATAATGAAAAACAATTTAAAACCAGCAATTAGTAGAAAACTAATTCTTTATGTGGTGTGAAAATGCATTAGTTTATATTTGAAACTGTTTGAAAAAAAGCATTTCAATTATGAAACAGTAACTGTTGTTATAATCTACTGCACTACTATAAATAGCATCAACACAATAATAAACAAGCTTGAAGATGTTCCACCATACCTTAACATTCATATAATATACCCTATACTCTAACCTCACATCTCTGTTTATATACAATAGTGGATAGTTGATTAAACCTACTCCACACAATAATAAATGTTCTAGTCCCAGATAGCTATGCTGGGACATCTAAATGGGAACTTTGGCCTAGCGTTTAAATCAGGTCAACAAAATATTTTTGTATCAACAATTAATGCATTGCCTTCCATTTTATTCCAAGCCAAATCAAAGTTAGGAAAAATATAAATAAAGAGTAAAAATATTAAAATATTTCATTATAAAAGAAGAGAATAATTATCACTGCCTAGTAATTTGGCCCAGATATATAATAAATTATATGGTGCAGTAAGAGTAATCTTGGTGTAATACTTGTTATGGAATGAGTATGACAGTATGTGTTAAGTCAGGCTTTATAAAGGAAATCAAAATTAAATTTTGTTGACATTGTGATTTCGTAAGCAGCACAATATCAAAAAACAACTGCTTCAATTCACAAAACATTTCTCCATTGAGATAGGAACAAGAAGAATAACATAAACAAAATTATACAGGAATTCTAGGCAGAATAAATATTGAAACAATTATTCTTTCATAGAGAAATGGCTTTTAAGCAGGTGTTTTCAAAGGCTGAGTTAAATTATATACAAAAATTATACTTATTTTTATCATAAGAGAAAAGTTTGCTTTGAGTTATCAAGAATATTTTTCTATATGGCTCAGGTAAGAAATGGCTAAAAACTGCAATTCTCATGAACATCAACAGAAGTTCTATTTGTAGTCTCAACTTGCTGTTAACCTACATCTGGCTTTGGACAGGTTAAACATTCAAAAGGATATAATGGTAGCCTGTAATTTAATTATTATAAGGTGAGCAGCTTTCTGCTAGATGAATGGTAAATTCTCATTTCAGATGTACAGAAGAAAATAATTTACGGCTTACACCACATCTGAGTTAAGCTGCAAAATAGCCGAGTCCAATTGTTGACTCAATTATATGAACTTGAGTTTACTCAGTAAATTTTGACAAGTAGCACTTGTCAAGTTATTTCAAAAAGCACAATTACCTGAGTTAATTGCTAGGTGTAATGGCTGAGCAGGTTGAAGCAATTATCTGACTTTAACGGAACCTATTGACTCAACTATTTGAACTTGAGGTTGCAAGCACCTGGGAATACTCTTTATACTATTTGAAACTATCTTCTGATGCAATTTTTTAGTTTTTACCTTGGCTGGAAAATGGCTGGCTTCCAAGCTTGATTTGAAATTTTGGGAGAAATTATCGAAGCATAGCTGCATGTTTTATAAGCTTGAGAAATATATTTAAATTGATTGAGTTGCTGTGAGTTACATAAAGAAGAAAAAAAGCTGCGTGGTATGGAGGAAATACTTAATGTAGCTTTTCAATATTTTTGTAAAATTATGAAAAAACTTTGAAACATAAAAAATTCAAAGATGGCAATGCTATAAAACTAGATTTTCCACATTTGTGCATTTTTATTGCATTTTCGCTAATCTCTGCCAAGTACAAATATAGAAAATCTCAAGTTTTCTATTACAAGCCAAGACATTCTTTATCTGTTATCAATTCTCCACGGAAGATATCACAGCTGGTAATAAAAGCTGCACGTTTAACCAACGCAGGAAATACAAGCAATGTGTTTCCAGCTTCATTTATGATTAAAGTTTCTATAGTGGTCCAGTTGATCAACAATTTTAGTTTGCAGAACAAGTATTAGAAATACTTAGAAAAAAAATTAAACCTAAATTCTAACACTCCTTAAAAGCTTCTTCTGAAACTTTCCTACTAATCGTAGAGAAATATAGGTTGTGTAAGACCCATTAACTAAAAATCCAACTAATATAAATTCTTAAGGTTTTGTTTTGAAAAAACACAATATATATTAAAAACTAAACTGTAGTATTATATAAATTTTGTTGTGTAATTAATTTAATTAAAATTTTAGGTTATTTCAAGTGAGTTATTTTTCTAACTTAAAAGAGATATAAGCCCATTGAAGCTGACTAAGCTACTTTAAGTACACATAGCTGACCAGGGTAACTTAATTATAATCTGAACAATCATACTTATAATTATAGGATAACAGTTTTTCGGTACAATACAGTATAGCTTTAAGAGAGAATAGCTGAAACAGAGGCAACTTTCCAGTAATTATAAAGAAAACTCCCAGGTGAGCTCCAGCAATTAAATTCTTTTGCCAGATCAACCAGGTGTGTGATGACCAAACATAGAATCATCAGTTGTCATACTTGAACTTTATAAAGATAAAAGAGGTTTTATAGAACAGAATGAACTAAAAAAATTTATGTTACAGAGTTGATGAATTAAGTACTCAGAAATTTCAAAGTACAAACTATAAAAGTTCTTATGATATCAAATTCTAGTTTCTTTTTAAAAAAAATTTTTCTTTGTATTGATTTGTCTAAGCAGTAAATGCATTTGCATTATTTTTTCAAAAAAGTTACAATGCAAAAAAAGTTTTAGGTTCATTGAAAATATGAGTTACCACAATATTCAAGATATATCTATTTATTTTTTTGAAATTAAAGAGATTTTCTATTAAGATACCTAATATTTTTTGCTTAGAAATTATTAATCTTATTTTAATTTCTAATACATTGTTTCATAAAGGTAAAATATTTTATTTTAAGCATCCAGGCATGTATTAAGATATAAATAATATTAGAAAAATGTAGATAATGCTGAAGTCTATCGTAACTAATATTTTTTGAAATACTGAAAGTATATGTTTTCTCTGAAAGTGAAGAGAGTGAAGTAAAAATCAAATTTCATTGTATCTTATTTTTCTCTCATTCTAGTGTATACAGAGGTGGATGCAAAAATCTCAAACATGTCCTTTATGCAGGAGGGTCACAGCTGGTGTCTACAAAAATAAATTATATTCCAATTTTTAGAAATCCAACTTCATTGTATCTTATTATAGGTAATAAATTATGTAGCAATCATCTTCAACACCTCAACTTCTCTCCAAAGAAAGAAACTATTTGCCAGTATGCACTGAAGGGCACATGTATGTTTCAAGATTCCCCTTTTATGGTAAGTGAGCTAAGGTTTTGTTGCATTTTAAAGTTGGCAGTGTTAAATTGCTGTTTAGAAACATTTCAAACAAAAGTAGAAAATACTATTAGTAGAAGGGAGGACTACTACTTTTTATACAATTGTTTAATTTTGTGCTGTAAATAAGTAAAACTCCAAGAAAAAGTTTTCTATATGTAAAAGAGATTGTAAAAAGTAGCTTTAAGAGAAAATGGCTGGAACAGGGGGAACTTTCGAATAATTATATGGGGGAATGCCTGGGGTGCGTGATGACCAAACTTATGTCTTAAATTCTAGTTTTAGTTATAAGAAGCTTTCTTTTCTTGTGATAATACATTTCTCAAACAGTAAATTCATTTGCATTATTTTCTAAAATAATCTCTAATGCAAATAATATTTCAGGTTTATTGAAAATATTGATTACCACAGTATCTAAAAACCTCTCTATTTTGTTTCTTCAAATTTTGGAGGCTTCCATGTGGGAATATTTTATTAGTAAAAGGGACGACTACTACATTTGATACAATTGTTTATCTTGTGCTGTAAAAACTAAAACTTTAAAAAATAGCTTTCTATATCTGTTATTTTTTAAACGCCATTAAAGTAATTAGAAAAATTGTTAAAGGTTGCTCAGGGAATAGATAGAAAAGTGCAAAGTTTAACTTAAATGGTTAAGCATCATTGTATTGTAGCCCTAACCATGTTTCTACTTGTCATAAAAATTTTAACTAATAATATATTTATTACAGTGTTCCTACACCCACCCTAAGCCCTATCCAGCACACTGAGAGCAGCATGCCCCAGTAAGCGGGACTATTTAAACTAAAAGTATGTAAGGCAAGAATGCTACAGTTAATTACTAGTAAAAAACGTCTCACATTTTCATATTACATTTTTATTTATTCTTGCAATTTTTGATAATGTCTTTTCTGTGTAATCTTTTTTTAAAAACTGCAAAATTAAGTGTTTTTGTAATATATCTGTACATTTTCTAATTTTTTCAGGCAAGGCACTCTCAATGGAAGATCTCCGAAGTCCTGTAAAACCCCTCAACCATTCCTTTGATGTCACAATTTGATTTTCATTTTATTTGCAATAAAATAGTATATTAAATATAAACAACTTTGTTTTCTTCAATGTATAAATTTTAAAATAAAAAATGTGTATATTCAAAATACAAAACCTCCTACCAGTGAATTATGTGAAGGAACAAGTTTATTATAGAGGATATATATTATATGAATTTAATAATAAAAAACTATTTTAAAACCAGCAATTAGTAGAAAAATTATTTATTAGGTTATATGAAAACTGCATTAATTTGTATTTCCCAGCTTGAAAAAAAGCATTTCAATTATATAAAAGCTAACTGTTGCTAATCTAATGCATTACTATAAATAGCACCAATACAGTTATAAAGAAACATGGTGAAGGTATTTCAAACTCATGGAGTTGTTTCACCATACCTTAGCATTCATATAAATACTCTATACTCTAATTTTACTCCTCTGTTTATATACAATAGTGCATAGCTGATTAAACCTATTCCATACATTATTAGATGTTTGAACTTTAATTGGCCTGGCATCTAAATCAGATCAACAAACTTCTTGTACAAACAAATATTCCACTAAAAAAATTAAAGAGAAGCCATATTGCACATAATTATAAACTGAGCTCGTTTATTGTCAAGAAACTTCATATTCTGATTACCAACTAACACCTGGTTCATTATCCATATGTAGCAAAAATTCTATAAAAAATCAAATCAAAATCAGAGGAATTTTAAAAGGAAGCTCCTTGCAAATGCAGAGCTCAAAGTGGAACTACAAGCACAGATATTTCTTTTAATTTATATGCAGTCATCTCAAACGCATTATAAAAAGTTCAACATAAAAAAATGTGGCATCACAAGTGAAGCAGTCTTGCATAGAGACTATGCAAAAACTGTTAGCAGATAAAGCAAATTTATTTATGGCCCCCTTTCTTATTCCTGTTTATGCAATAGATTAAGAAATTACATTTAAGTTTTTGCTGCAAAAAAATCAACTTTTTATCATTAAATTTCACACCTCATCAAATCACTCTTGAGAGAACAAGAAAAACAGGAAGTGCAAGACTTTACTATCAGCAGCACATTTGGGCTACCAGAAGCTGCTGCTATAAAAAGAGCACCTGCAAAGCTGTGATGACATATTATTATATAACAGTGAAGTGTTACAGTCTAGCAGAGTGACAAGCACCAATATCTGTCAATATTCTCAGAGACAGAAACAGATATGGAGAGAAAAGTTCCAAGATACAGGAACTGGAAAGACATTGATAGTAAGACACTTAGAATTAATAGCTTGGAAACCTAACTTCAATAATATGCTTCAGGGTGTGAAATGCCTCACCCTAAGATTTGAACCCCAAAACACATGATCACAACTTTGCATGCTAACTATTGCACCAGGAGAGCTACTGGGTAATCTAGTCACTGTATTCACCCATGCAGCTCCTTAGAACTCAATACTGCAACTGAAAGGTGCAACCCAGTCACTGGTGTAGTCCAAGGCTACATGCAAATTTAACTCTTAGAAGAATGAAAATAAATGAGTTTTGCAGAAGCTGGGGTTTCTTGAAGATTGGCAGAGGAGGTCAAAGTTTCAAGACCCAAACCTGAGTAAGTTTTAAGGCATCAAAAAAGTTTTAAAATATTCTGCTTATTACAGTACCCTTATGACTGCTCCAAAGTTATTTTAGCTGAAATATGTCTACTTTTTTATTGGTTTAGAGGTTTGGGGTTTAGAATTTTTTTAGGCATTTATGCAGCAGCTTTCTTATAGGCTTCCTGGGCGGCAGCAGCACAGCTTGTATATTTGGTAACACACCACCTTGAGCAATGGTTACACCTCCCAAAAGTCTGTTTAACTCTTCATCCTATCTGATAGCCAACTGCAGGTGAGGAGGAATAATTCTGGTTTTCTTGTTGTCCCCTGCAGCACATTTTCTGCCAACTCCAAAACTTCAGCAGCTACGTATTCCATCCCAGCTGCAAGGTAGGCTGGTGCACCTGCACCAACTCTATCGGCATAGTTGCCTTTAAGCAGCAGTAGATAGATTCTGCCTCAGACCCTTGAGGGACTAGTCTTGCTCTTTACCTTGGCCTTTCGTCCTTTTCTAGACATATTGAAGGTGGTAGATACAGTAGCAGTTGTAGAACCAAACAGATGCCAGTAGAAATTTACTCATGTTGTGTTGCTGCTGGTTAGGACTCATCTTCCAATATATGTTGACTATATATATAATAATTTTGCAGAGCAAATACAAACTTTCTGAATAGGAAAAAAGAACAACCAGCAGAAAAATAATTATCTAGGTAAACAACAAAGTGCATGAAAAAACAACTTCAAAAGACAATTAACTATAAATTTTAGTAGGCTGGCTGCAAATCTCAAAAAAGGAACAAAAACATAAAACTAACTTTGTTTTATTATTCTTGCTGTTGGTTTCAGTGGTGCATAGTTAAGTTGCTAAGAAACTTCTTGGAAACTGAAAATCAGCTACCATATTGTATGCAGATTATCAAGCAGATAAATGCTGCATTTCCTTCACTGATATCATTGAATTGAAGCTGAAAATTCAAAAATTTTATTATCGAAATAATATTTTAGTTTATACAGAGGTGGAGCACTAAACATGTCCACCATGCATGTCGAGGCACCACACCAACACTGCCATCAGCAATAGCAATGCAAATTAAGGGGAAGATATTTGTTACAGTGGCACATTGAGAACTAAGCATATGATAATAGCCTATCATTTATTAGGAGTTGTCCCACTATATCCCAATATAGCTACAAGCAGCCGACTGATATAAACCCTGATGAACCTAGTGAGGGGATCTTACATCTTGACTAACTACTATAATTATGGTAATTTAAGCTAAGGCTCTCTTCCTGAGTCGACTCTGAGAGTCAGAAACTGAGAAATATCGTACATGAATCGAAGAGACGAAGTGAAAGCTACCGCTAGAGAATGAAATCGATTATTTGCTAAGAGTTGAAAAGCTAAGTAGAGCAATAAACTTTGGCAATAATAATGATATTAAAATGGGATTTACAGTTGCACTAGCTGTTAATGGTCTAAGAAATGCAGGGTTATGTAGACATTTGTTACAGCATGCTAACTCAAGCTGGGAACAGCTGAGAAGAAATAATATATGATAAATGATAATTGACATTGTTCTTCACAGCAGTGCTAGCAATGTGATGAGGTGGAATTCAACAACTAGGACTGAGCCACTCTGAACCACTCCGAAATAAGTTTAAGTATTCCAGTGTATTGGTTGAAAGCTACATATAGTTTTATTAGTGGATTGCACTTCTCTTTTAAAAGAAAAGAGCAGGATAGACTCAAACAGCAGGTGGAGAAAATTTTTAATTAAAAAGAGTTAAATAGCCTTCAAAACACCTTTTGGTCAAGATCTACATTTTAAAATTAAAATTAATTTCCTCTTTTAAAGGAAAAATTAGTTTTATAGAAAATAATAGCTTTTACTAAACTTGCTACAAAAGTGCAATAAAGCAGCATTAAAAATGCCAACAATGAAGCAGTTTCTCCAAAAAATGCACCAGGAAAGAAGGATTCTAAAGTCGGCAGCACTTCTGATCAGCCAGAATACAGATTAGTGAACACATCTGGTTATACCAATAGAGTTTTTATACCTCATTAATTGGAAAATTGTTATAGCATGACATTGCATAAATCTAAAAGATGTAATGGCTTTTTCATGTTAGCTTCAGCGCTTATTTTGTTTATTTATATACAGCTATATCAGCTTTTCTGTGCAAGTTAATATATAAGGTGGTAACACTTCTACTGTTTTCATTGTAAATTATTTTATGATCGATACACCTGTTTGAAACACAACAGATTTTGGCGAAGAGGATAGGATTAGCTTCAAGGATTTTCAACTGATCATCTACTTCTACTTTACGCAGTTATCAGAATCTTCAAATCTTCAAAGACTCTTCATTTAGACATACTTCAAAAATTAAGTCTACACCTACAGACCAACTGATAGCTTTGCTAACCCAGCAGTTGGCACAGCAAGAGGAACAGATGGATTTGCAGAAGCAACAGATGGAACAGCAAGAAGCAAGGATGAAACAGCAGCAAACAGAAAATCCGAAGCTGATTCAACTACTCACCCAGTCAGCAGAGAAGAAAACCCCAGCATCAACCCCGAATTTTGCAGCATTTGATCCAAGTACAGAACTATGGACTCAATATTCAGCAGGATTCACCACCTTCATTGGAGCCAACTCAATCGCAGAGGATTAAATACCACAAGTAATTTTGACAAACCAATCAACAGCCAACAGCTTTAAAACTATACAGGTTGCTAATTTAGTAAGTCACACTAACAGCTTAATAAGCCATCGAAAGTCGTAGAAAAAAAATTAAGTTTCAAAAATTTTTGAAATAGAACTCTGGCACGCCAGAGCTTGCATAAATATTACTTGTCAGACAAGAGCAAAAATAATTCAACTTTAACAAGAAAAAGCACAAGTTGCTAGGTAACCTTCGAACCTGAATTCCGATAAAAATATGAAGATCCAATAAAAACAAGAATTTAGTTTTGGATGCTTAAAAAACATATATTTGCACAAATTTTCACAACCATATTTTGCATGCTTTAAACTTTTTAACTTTACCTCCTGCTATAAATACGAACTGATACATTTATCCAAGTAAAACATTGAGCAGGCAACACTCAAAGGCCTCTGTTGATATGTTTACAGTTTACATCATCTGGTTGGTTTTTCCAGATAATTATGCAGATCTATACACACACAACGTTCATAATGCTTAGTAAGATTTAAATAACTTATCACTACTGAACTAAAACTAGAATGAATGGGGGGGGGTTATAGTTCAATGCTTAACCCTCTTGCTTTAGCATTCAGTGCAAAATAGGGGAAGGACAACTCTATGAATGAGCTGCTAGTTGCAAGTAAAACCATAGACAATTTTACTGGCAAAGTCAAGGAGGACAAAATAGAAATAACGAAGACAATTTGCAAATCCAAACTTCAATTTTAAAGCTAGAATAAATTAAGATATGCTCGCTAAATTATGCTTTTTTCTCATTGATTTTTAGACTGTTACATAAACCCAGCATTTGCAGCTTATCTCTTATTTTCAGTCTACGATAATAAGCACACCTAAAGATAATATTAAAACACAACAATTATTGCAAATAAATATTTTATGAAAAAGTCATATACTCCTAGCTTAACCTGGAGAAAGTTTTCACATTGGTTTATCAAGTAGAGAAGCATCAAAAAGAGTACAAGGTAAGACAATGGCCATTTCCAGTTACAACAGGGACAGGAAAAACCAGCACATCCAATTCATACATGCAAGGGGCTGTTGCTCTTATCTACACTAAACCTACAACTGTACAGTATATGCCAGCTATATCACCTGTCAGTCTTCTAAAAGTTATCTAGCTTACTAGTTGGGAAACTCAACATTTACTTTAAATTGAAGTTGACGAATTCAAATGGGGGGCTAAAAATGTCCTATTTATTAGAACTTGCAAATGACCTAGTAATTTTGTAGGATTATGGTTATGTTGAGGTTGTAATTATGACATCAGAGCTTTTGGTACAGATATAGCTCCCTGGTAGCTTTAAACTGAATGCACATCTAACAATGTGGACAGCAAACTGCAGAAAAGAGGTGTTACAAGGCTAGATTACACACTACTTAGTGTTCTATTAAACAAAATACATAGAGCTATTTTTCTAGTATTTCCACTCAGTGTGGCTATAGAATGCCTTATCTAATTTCAGGGTAAGATGACCCCCCAGTTTACAGAAAAGACTATAATTTATAGAAGCCTAGCTGAAAGAAATACCCATATTTCTACATATACAATGCAGAAATGAGTTGTTTTATAAAATGATTGAACTATGAAACTATGATAACTGTGAAGTATTACCAGCAAATACAAAGCAAACAAATTTAGGATACAACCAGGCAAAAAAGTACCAGGTACAAATGGAATAAGGTGAAATGCAATCAATGCAAGTTAAGGGGTATTTTAGATTAAATATGTCTTATATTACCATAGTATACAATTTGATTTGACATTTGACATGCAGATATTTAGTTACAAAGATATACAATCTGCATAGTATAGTATAAATACTAGCATAATTATTATACATAACGATGCACTATTAATTAAAATATATTTATGGCTGTTAGCTAGCAGTTCACAGTATTGGTAATCCAATTGTAAAACTGGAATGGCTCAGCTTATATACAGCAGGCTATTCCACCAAGTATTGCTGGAAATTAAGCTGCCGAATAAAAGAACACTATTCATTTCAAGCTGTTTATACAAACACAAAGCCATGCAAAAACCATCCTCCCCATATAACAAGAAGTGAGTCAATACCTACACTTAGTTACAAATAGGTAAAGCATTTACTTATAGGCATAGACTCACAAGGTTTCACTGTCGATTGTAAAAGCAAGGTTTATAAAGAATTTTGAATGTTACAAACAAAGATAACACTTAGCCCATAGCCTCTCCATACTAGTAATGTGCTTAAGGACATAACGTAGTTTAGTACTATTAATGTATGTAGTCCTGCAAAAATTTTATAAATGGATTATAAATGTTCTACTTATCTTTAGGTCATCAGGAGTTATCAATCCCTGTATGGGCAGACAAGTCCCACTCCTCAAAATAGCTCATCAGTTTCAGGAATAACTTTGGATTAATGAAATGGAACCACAACTTTTCTAAAAAGAAGTTAATTATTATATATAAAGCAGCTAATTAACTGAATGAAGAGAAAATAATGTTTTGAGAGAGTGCAGTGTAGTACTAATAGTAAGTATACTATTATATAAAAAGCTTCACTATTACTTATCAATTCATAATATTGTAGTTCGTCTCCAGACAAAAATAGCATCAAAAATGTGTAATCTTGTTGGAATTATATATTATTTCAGTTTTAAAATGTTATCAAGTTCAACTCTCTTACAAAAGCAATTTGGGAGAGTACACAAATTCTGATTACTAGATTTAGAAACAAATGTGTATAAAAACATTATATACATATAATATATATATATATGTGTGTGTGTTGCTTATAGCTGAAAATTAAGTAAATCGATTATTTAAAAGAAGGCATTTTTTTAAGTTTTTATAAAAAGTAAACAAACAATTTAAGTGTTACTCACCATTCAGTTGAAGATAAACTCGAGTTGAGAGAAGAGAATGTTCATTCATATCTTCTTGGAGTTAAACTGCTAAGTATCACACCAGACTAACTTATATACTGCATACAACAGAAAATAGCTTAGCTCAAGTAGCTAGCTGTACCTATACTGTACAGAGTAACTATAGCTATTCCCTTGCTTGTAGCTGGCTAGACCACACAGGGAGAGTAGCTGTTTTATTTTTTATAGCTAGCTATACTGCAGATAAAGCTAGCAATTTTATACAAAGCTTAGAAAGTATAGCTATCTAGTTTATATAGAAGTCATCTTTTCTAAAGAAAAAATTCACCCTTTTTCAATGAAAACCCGAAGGTTTTTGTGAATTGAAGCAGTTGCTTGGTGGATAGTGAATAATTTTAAATCTACATAAAATTATTCTTGCCTTAAAATTTTGATAGATGATAAAGTATGATTGCAGCAAACATTGTGATTGTTTTGTGGGATGGTGAAGTTAGTTAGAGAACATTTTATTTTAGTTAAGAGAAGAAAGAGTAGATGGTTTCCTAAATATTTTTTATGCTATCTCTTGTCGTTTGCAGATTGCAGGCTAAAGAGTTAAACTGTTTTCATAAGTTGACCTTGACCTCATTTTGCATTGTACTTAATTTATAGAATGTCAACATTTAGCAATATTCCTAACTTGAATAATTCAGCATCAAGAAACTCATAAAATGTGAAATGTAGGATTTGCAAATTTCTATAAAATGTTTCATAAAATTAATGAGAAAAGAGGTTTACTAAAGAATAAAGATAATATGATGCATGCAGTTCACTTTTTAAAGCAAACCTTTACTGCTGTTATATAAATAACTTAATATAACATTATTTGTATGAGGTGCTGTATTTTTTAACTCAATGTCAGATCAGCAAGTTTTGCTTACTAATTTTAGTTGCATATTTTCTGCCTTACAATAAATTTGAAGATAATGAAGATGTTTTTCAGATAATTTATTACACATAAGATACAGTGAAGTAAGATTTCTACAAATTGGAATAACTTATTTTTTGTAGACACCAGTTGTGACCCTCTTGCATAAAGGGCATGTTTGGGATCTTTGCATCCACCTTTTTATACACTAAAATGAGAAAAACAGTGAGTTAGTACAAGTAAATTACCATATAAATATTTAATTATATTTGGGCAAAGTTAAATGAAAGTATTTAATGTTTGTTTAATGACAAAATTATAGCACTTCGTTCTAGTATAAAGTTATTTATAAGACTGAACTAAAACAGCTGTCAGTGAAGTAATAGTTAAAGTCTCACCTCAATATGAAACTCTGAATGTCCACAGGGCTTGAGGTATATTTTATCACGTGTTTCATCTTGGCAGATACAGCAGTCATCTGTAGTACCCTGTTTGTCCGGGATCACTGGCTGAAAGAATGAGTACTGATACATTACAAATATTTCAAATTGAGGGATTCTCATTTGACAAGCATACTGCTTCACCTAGTTGCAACAATAAGGGTAAGAAATCTAGATTTAGTCTTGATAGATTGGAAGTTAGCAGCAAACATGTAGAATTTCAAAAAATTGAAATGTTTATTACAGAAAATATTCTTATTAAACACTAAATGATATATTACAGGGAACATTGTGATCCAGTTTTCTGAAAACAGTTTCCAATTACTAGTGCTAAATATTATACTTACTGGTTTGTTTTCCTTCCAATGGGAGGGAGTTCTTTTGGGATGCACGTGGGGGCACTGAAAGTAAAGTAGGTAAAGTTTATACATTTATAAGTAATAAACCTCGTTAGGGCTAAACTACAATGATATTTAGCAATTTAAACAAAGCCTAACATTTTCTAAACTATCCCCACTGATCATGAACATATATTTTTTACTTTAACTTTTATGATAATATCTCAAAAGTAATAGGTAGAATTACTTCAGAATTTCAAGGGTTATAATTATACACAGAACTATAAATGAAGTAATGTTATATGTGTTACTCATCTCATTTACTAATAATGTTTGTAATAAGATTAAGTAAGAACAAAGCTGTAAATTTTAAAGAGCACTGAAGTTGTCTCACCATCAGGGGAAAATCTTGATAGATGCAGACTCCTCTAACGGCAAAAGGGCAATATGGCTCCTTCCTTTGGAAGTACTCAGTGAATTCCTGGAGGTGCTTGTATTCACACTGTAAGGTTAGTTATAGTCAAAATGATATTCTCTCCATATTACTGTATTGAGGTAGTGGTATTTCTGATACATCAAGTTACATCAATCAGTTCATGTAAAAAATAAAAACTGTTTGCATTGCTAGATTTTAAAGGTCATGGACTGAATTTCAAATCAGCTATAAAACAAAAATTAATTTGTATTTAGTAATATTTTTAAATAACATAGTTTTAAAAAGTTTGTATACTCACATTTTCAGGGTTATCCTGATACCGGCAGATGCCTTCAATATGATATCTGCACAGTATATCTTTCTTGGCTTCTCTACTTAGCTGTGTTATATTTTTAACTTGAGCCATTTTTGTATATAGTAGTTGTATTCAGTCTCTCTTCTGTGTAGTCTGTACTCTCTTTACAGCCTTTACTGTGGAAATTGAACTGAGGTGGGGTTTATATACCGAAATAATGAAGCCCCCTGTCACCATCCAACCAATCAAATTTGAGCTTTCATGCCATTGGCTACTTTATTTTGCTTTTTATCCAATGAGTGCAGTTATTTTGAAAAACTGCCGGGGAATAACTACAGCTAGATATAATGAACACATTTACTAAAAGTACGCCTTCTTGTAGATCCCCTTGTTAGTTTAGACAATTTCATTAAAATATTCATAAGTTAAACTCTCACTTAGGCATGTAGGTATGAAAATGCCGGATAATAATGGCTCTGCTGATAAATATTGTTATGAAACTAACAGCATTTCTCTAGTATAAAATTAATATAAACTTATTTGTTTAAATAAAATTTGATTTATCCAATCAGATAGTAGTCGGATTCATACATCATGTGAACAGAGAATTTCTTTCTGAAGTCATAACGGCAAAAATAAATTTTATAAAAATTACTTGAAGTTTCTTTTATTGCTTTAGTTAAATGTTTATCTTAATTATAGTAGCTTTGAATTATTGGATATTGTTGCATATGTTTGTCAATGCATTACATCTCTCTATAGTTAGAAACATTTGTTCCATAAGAAGTTGAATTTGATAGAAACATTAGTTACGTAGAAAGTTGAATTTTATAAAATTTGAAATCAAGTTTAATATGATGGGAGACTACATTATAAATATAATATAATATATTGATGAAGTGTTTATACAATGACTTGATTTACATAGCAAGTGTGTAACCTATTAGCCTAATATTTTATAAACCCAATTTTATCAGGCCCGGATGACAAACCTATATAGGTTACCATGATGTTTTAAAACATAAACAGATAAATTTTAATATATTTACAATGTTTATTATATTTACTTTACCTTCCAGAGACAAGATGTACATTTAGTATATCCAATATGGCTGATAGACTGCAACATGGTCTACATTGGTCAGATATTATATATATCTTTATACATGCTTGTATGGTTAGAATAATATATTGAATTTTTTAAAATAAACCACCAACAAAACTGAACAGATAAAAATTATTTCCAAGTAAAAAATATTAAAGATGTTATTTGAAAAAATTTTTAATTTTGAAAATTAAAACAAAGACATGCTCAATATTGAGTGACCAATGTTTTTAATAAACATAAACTATTACTTGCATTGCATTTGTATAAACTAATACAAATGGGTTCACTGCTAGGAAAATTTAATGATAAATTAAAAAAATAACTTATTATAAGTATTACTAGAATTTAATATCATAAGAACTTTTATGGTTTGTACTTTGAAATTTCTGAGTACTTAATTCATCATATCAGTACAGAGATTCTTTTAGTTCATTCTATTCTGTAAAACCTATTTTATCTTTTTAAAGTTTGAATAAGACAACTGATGATGATTCTATGTTTGGTCATCACACACCTGGTTGATCTGGCAGAAGAATTTTAATTGCTGGAGCTCACCCAGGTATTTCTCCATATAATTATCTGAAAGTTCCCTAAGTTTTTCCTATAATTACCGGAAAGTTTCCCCTGTTTCAGCAATTCTCTCCTAAAGCTATACCATTATGTACCTCACACTAAACTGTTATCCTATAATTATAATTACTATTGTTCAGATTACAATAAAATTTCTCTGATCAGCTGCGCATACTTAAAGTAGCTCAGTCAGCTTGAATGGGCTTATATCTCTTTTAAGTTTGGAAAATAACCGACTTGCAAGAATTTAAAAATTTGGTAATACTAATTATACAACAAAATTTATATGATACTGCAGTTTAGTTTTTAATATTTATTGTTTCTTTTATTAACTGAAAGCCTAAAGAAATTATATTAGTTGGGTTTTTAGTTATTGGGTCTTACACCATCTATATTTCTACACTTGATAGTGAAGTTTCAGAAGAAGCTTTTAAGGATTGTTGGAATTTATGTTTAATTATTTTCTTTAAATATTTCTAATACTCGTTCTGCAAACTAAAATTGTTGATTAACTGGACCACCATAGAGTCTTTAATCATAAATGAAGCTGGAAACACATTGCTTGTATTTCCTGCGTTGGTAAAACGTGCAACTTTTATTACCAGCTGGAATATCTTACGTGGAGAATTGATAACAGAAAAAGAATATCTTGGCTTGTAAAAGAAAACTTGAGATTGTCTATATTTTTACTTGGCAAAAATTACCAAAAATGCAATAAAAGTGCACAAATGTGAAATATCTAGTCTTATAGCTTTGCCATCTTTAAATATTTTTATAGTTCAAAGTGTTTTCATAATTTTACAAAAATATTTAAAAGCTACGTTAAGTATTTCTCTTGAACCAGCTTCTTCCTGGATTCTCTATGTAACACACAGCAACCCAACCAATTTAAATATATTTCTCAATCTTATAAAATATGCAATAAATTTTTCCCAAACTCTCAAATTTTATTTTGAAGCTTGCTATTTTCTACTCAAGGTTGAAACTGAGGTGTCATCCCACTTAGAGGATTTGCAATATTTCCCACTTAGACGATTTCCACTTGGAAGATTCCCACCTAGACGATATTTGTAAATTCTAGTGTAATAAATGTATTTTATCCTATTATTTAATACATAATAGAAAGCAAAGAAGCCACCAGCAAGCCACTTGCATTAAAAATCTTTCTAAAGCCATCTTGCGCAAACCTTAAACTTAAAGGTAAAAATAGACAAAACATAATAAGAAAAAAGTTGTAATATAGCAGCATGTGATAGACTGTGAAATGCATTTTTGCATTTTATTCTGTTATTCTGAATAAAATAAACTGTAGCTAAATTAGTATTGAATTGAAACAAATAGCTGGCTTGGTAGCTTGTTTATTGTTTAGCAGCAAATGCAACAGTTATATTTGTATATTACTATATATAGATTGTACCAAAATTAAAAATCGTCTAAGTGGGATGAAACCAAACTGAGAAATTGCATCAGAAGATAACTTCAAAAAGTATAAAAATACTCCCAAGAACTTGCAACCTCAAGTTCAAATAGTTGAGTCAATAGGTTTATTTAAAGTCAGATAATTGCCTCAACCTGCTCAGCCATTACACCCAGCAATTACCTCAGATAATTGTGCTTGACAAGTGCTCTACTTGTTAGAATTTACTGAGTAAACTCAAGTTCAAATAATTGAGTCAACAATTAGACTCGGCTATTATACAGCTTAACTCAGATGTGAGGTAAACTGTAATTTAATCTCTCATGTAAGCATGAAATGGAAATTTACCATTCTTCTTGTAGAAAACATCTCACCCTATAATTAAATAAATTAGATCTTTTTGAATGTTTGACCTGCCCAAAATCAAAATTAGGTTAGCAGCAAGTTGAGACTACAAATATAAAACTTCTGTTGTTGTTTTGTGAGTTACAGTTTCTAGTTATTTCTCATCTGAACCATGTAGAAAAATATTTTTGATAACTAAATTCAAACTTTTCCCCAATAATAGAAATAACAATCATTTTTGTATAATATAATTTAAATCAGCCTTTAAAAACACCTACTTAGAAGCCATTTCTTTTATGAAAGAATAGTTGTTTCAATATTTATTCTGCCTAGATTTTTTGTAGGATTTTGTTTGTTATCCCTCTTGTTCTTTCTTCAAGGAAGAGTTTTGTGAATCAAAGCAGATGCTTTTTGATATTGTTACAAAATATAATATGAATTGTTTCTATAAAGCCTCTATAACTTAACACATACTGCCTTACTCTTCTCATAGCAAGTATTACACCAAGATTACTTTTACCGCACCGTATAATATAACTTACAACCAGGCCTAGTTACTAAGTTATAATAATTATTATATTCTTTTATATAATTACATGTTTTAATATTTTGATTTTCGATTTATACTTTTTCTAACTTTGATTAGGCTTAGAATAAAATAGAATGGAATATTTGTTTGTACAAGAAGTTTGTTGACCTGATTTAGATGCTAGGCCAAAGTTCCGATTTAGATGTCCCAGCATAGCTATCTGGGATGAAATCATCTAATAATGTATGGAATAGGTTTAATCAGCCATGCACTATTGTATATAAACAGAGGAGTAAAATTAGGGTATGGGGTATTTATATGAATGCTAAGGTATGGTGGAACAACTCCATGAGTTTGAAATACCTCCACCATGTTTCTTTATAACTGTATTGGTGCTATTTATAGTACTGCATTAGATTAGCAACAGTTAGCGTTTCAAGCTTTTTAACAAGCTGGGAAATACAAATATAAATTTTTTTTTACACCACATAATAAATTAGTTTTCTACTAATTGATGTTTTTAAAATAGTTTTTCATCATTAAATTTCTACAGTATATATCCTCTATAATAAATTTAGTGGTTTTTCCATCACATAATTTACTGGTATGAGGTGTTGTATTTTGAATATATATATTGTGTGTTGGTTGTGAGTGTAAACATCTTTTATTTTAAAATTTATACATTGAAGAAAGCAAAGTTGTTTATATTTAATGTACTATTTTATTGCAAATAAAATGAAAATCAACTTGTGACATTAAAGGTATGATTGAGGGGTTTTACAGGACTTCAGAGATCTTCCATTAAAAGTGCCTTGCCTGAAAAAAGTAGTTGCTTACTGATGCTTGCTGTTCTCAGTGTGCTGGATAGATCTTAGGGTGGGTGTAGGAACACTGTAATAAATATATTAGTTAAAGTTCTCATCACAAGTAGAAACATGGCTAGGGCTACAATACAATGATGCTTAACAATTTAAATTAAACTTTACATTTTTCTAGACTATTAATTTCTGAGCAACATTTTGCAATCTCTAAGGACACTTCAAAATTAAAAGATTTAATTTTAAAAGTTTTAGCTATTTGCAGCACAAAAACAAACAATTGCATCAAATGTAGTAGTCTTCCTTGTTACTAATAATATTTCCTGCTTTCTTTTGGATAAACATCTAAACAGTAATTTAACACTACCAGCTTTAAAATGCAACAAAACCTTAACTCACTTACCATGAGAGGGGTATCTTGAAACATACATGTGCCCTTCAATGCATACTGGCAAATCGTTTCTTTCTTTGGAGAGAAGTTGAGGTGTTTGTATTCACACTGAAACAAATCAGAAAAATATTGTAAATAATTCCCCTTCATGTCACTGTTTGAAATTATCAAATAAAATCATGCACCAACAGTTACAGTTCTATTTGCTATTCTTACAATTAAACATGCAGTCTAAAAATTGTTACAAAGTTGCATCAACGATATAAAACTGTTTCTTTAATTTAATTTCGGAGATCAAACCAAAAGTTTAATTTTTGAGACAATTCAAAATTTGCAAAACACCTTTTCATTGATCAATATTGATATGAATATCTTGAACAGAAATTATGTTTACTTACTTCCTCTGGGTAGTCTTGAAACATGCATATACCTTTCAGATGGTACCTGCATATGATATTCTTCTTAATATTCTCACTCAATGGCATAACATTGACTTGAGCCATGGTCAGGGACAGAGCTTCTGTCTTTACTGTGGAAACTGACGTGGGGTGGGGTTTATATAGTGAGAAAATGGGGCCCCAGTCACCATCCAACCAATCAAATTTAAAATCTTGTATGATATCATGTTACTGGCTACTTCATTTTGCTCTTTATCCAATGAGTGCAATTATTTTGAAAAATTGTCTACAATTAACCCATTTACTAGAATTACGCCTGCTTGTAGATCCCCATGCTAGTATAGACGGCTTTATTAAAATATTCATAAGTTAAACTCTTCCTTAGACAAGTATGTGAGAAATTGCTGGATAATAATAGCTCTGCTGATAAATATTGTTACTAAACTAACAGCATCTCTCTAGTATTAAATTGA
This sequence comes from Bugula neritina, assembly GCA_964035545.1. Lineage (NCBI taxonomy): Eukaryota > Metazoa > Bryozoa > Gymnolaemata > Cheilostomatida > Bugulidae > Bugula > Bugula neritina. The sequence continues at coordinate 2,086,882 of OZ037766.1, read as the reverse complement.
TATAAACTTATTAGTTTAAAACCTTTTAGGGTTGAACAGATGAAAACTGGCCTGTTTGAGAAAAAAATGAAATAAAATTTGCTTTATCCAATCAGATAGTAGTTTAAGCAGATTGATATTCACATTCATATACCATTTGGAGAAAGCATTTTATTCTAAATTCATAACAACAAGAATAAGCTTTATAAAATTCACTTGAAGTTCACTTTATAATCCTAATTAAATATATTAAATCTTTATCTAAATTGTAATTGCTCTAAATTATTGCATGTTTTTCATTGCATTACATTATTCTATAGTTAAAAATATTCGTTAAGTGGAACGTTGAATTTTTTAAAATTTGAAATCAAGTTTAATATGATGGGAGACTACCATATAAATTTAATATAATATATTGATAAAGTGTTTATACAATGACTTAGTTTACATAACAGGTGTCACTATATACAGTGTGTAAACAATTAGCCTAATATTTTATGAACCCAATTTCATCAGACGTGGATGACAAGCCCATATAGTTTCCATAATATTTTGACATGTTATAAACAGAATAATTTTAATATTATATTTACAGAATTTATTATATTTATTTTACTTTCAGAGACCAAATGTACATTCAGTATATCCAATATGGCTGATGGACTGCAGATATTATTCACATCTTAATACATGTCTGTATGGTTAGAATAATAGGTTGTATTTTCATAATTAGCTGAAATGATATAAATAATTTCTAAACAAAAAATATTAAAAATATATTTATTAAAATGATGTCACCCTCCCCTCCCCCATAGAAGCTAAGCTAAGTTTCCTGTAGACGATTCCCACATGGAAGCCTCCAAAATTTGAAGAAACAAAATAGAGAGGTTTTTAGATACTGTGGTAATCAATATTTTCAATAAACCTGAAATATTATTTGAATTAGAGATTATTTTAAAAAATAATGCAAATGAATTTACTGCTTGAAAAATGTATTATCACAAGAAAAGAAAACTTCTTATAACTAAAACTAGAATTTAAGACATAAGTTTGGTCATCACACACCTGGTTGATGTGACAGAAGAATTTTAATTGTTGAAACTCACCCAGGCATTTCCCCATATAATTACTGGAAAGTTCCCCTTGTTCCAGCCATTTTCTCTTAAAGCTACTTTTTACAATCTCTTTTACATATAGAAAACTTTTTCTTGGAGTTTTACTTATTTACAGCACAAAATTAAACAATTGTATCAAATGTAGTAGTCTTCCCTTCTACTAATAATATATTCTACTTTTGTTTTAAATGTTTCTAAACAGCAATTTAACACTGCCAACTTTAAAATGCAACAAAACTGTTGCTCATTTACCATTAAAGGGGAATCTTGAAACATACATGTGCCCTTTAATGAATACTGACACATCGTTTCTTTCTTTGGAGAGAAGTTGAGGTGTTGAAGATGTTTGCTAGATAATTTATTACGTATAATAAGATACAATAAAATTGGATTTCTAAAAATTGGAATAATTTATTTTTGTAGACACCAGCTGTGACCCTCCTACATAATGGACATGTTTGAGATCTTTGCATCCATCTCTGTATACACTAGAATCAGAGAAAAATAAGATACAATGAAATTTGATTTTTACTTCACTCTCTTCACTTTCAGAGAAAACATATACTTTCAGTATTTCAAAAAATATTAGTTACGATAGACTTCAGCATTATCTACAATTTTTTAATATTATTTATATCTTAATACATGCCTGGATGCTTAAAATAAAATATTTTACCTTTACTGAAACAAAGTATTAGAAATTAAAATAATATTATTAATTTCTAAGCAAAAAATATTAGGTATCTTAATAGAAAATCTCTTTAATTTCAAGAAATAAAATAAATATATCTTGGATATTGTGGTAACTCATATTTTTAATGAACCTAAAATATTACTTGCATTGTAACTTTTTTAAAAAATAATGCAAATATATTTACTGCTTGGACAAATCAATACAAAAAAAAATTTTTTTTTTAAAAAAGAAGCTAGAATTTAATATCATAGGAACTTTTATGGTTTGTACTTTGACATTTCTGAGTACTTAATTAATTCATCAACTCTGTAACATAGATTATTTTATAAGTTCATTCTATTCTGTAAAACCTCTTCTATCTTTATAAAGTTTAAATAAGACAACTGATGATTTGATGTTTGGTCATCACACACCTGGTTGATCTGGCAGAAGAATTTAATTGCTGGAGCTCACCAGGGAGTTTTCTTTATAATTACTGGAAAGTTCTCTCTATTTCAGCTATTTTCTCTTAAAGCTACACCGCAAAACTTTTATCCTATAATTATAGGTATGATTGTTCAGATTATAATTAAGTTACCCTGGTCAGTTACGTCTACTTAAGGTAGCTCAGTCAGCTTGAATGGGCTTATATCTCTTTCAAGTTAGAAAAAGAACCAACTTGTAAGAACTTAAAATTTTAGTAAAAATAATTACACAACAAAATTTATATGATACTACAGTTTATTTTTTAATATTTATTGTTTTTTTTATTAAATCAAAGCCTTAAGGAATTATATTAGTTGGGTTTTTTAGTTATTGGGTTTTACACCATCTATATTTCTACACTTAATGGTGAAGTTTCAGAAGAAGCTTTAAGGAATGTTAAAATTTAGGTTAAGTTGTTTTCTTTAAATATTTCTAATACTTGTTCTGCAAAATAAAATTGTTGATCAACTGGACCACTATAAAGTCTTTAATCATAAATGAAGCTGAAAACGCGTTGCTTGTATTTCCTGCGTTGGTTAAACGTGTAACTTTTATTACCAGCTGGAATATCTTAATTGGAGAATTGATAACAGATAAAGAATAACTTGCCTTGTAATAGAAAACTTGAGATTGTCTATATATTTGTACTTGGCAGAAATTAGCAAAAATGCAATAAAAATCCACAAATGTAGAAAATCTAGTCTTATAGCTTTGCTATCTTCAAAATTTTTATAGTTCAAAGTGTTTTCATAATTTTACAAAAATATTGAAAAGCTACATTAAGTATTTCCCCCAAACCATGCAGCTTTTTTTTCTTCTTTATGTAACACACATCAACTCACTCAATTTAAATATATTTCTCAAGCTTATACAATATGCAGCTATGCTTCGATAATTTCTCCCAAAATTTCAAATCAAGCTTGAAAGCCAGCCATTTTCCAGTCAAGGTAAAAACTGAAAAACTGCATCAGAAGGTAACTTCAAAAAGTATAAAGAATACTCCCAGGTGCTTGCAACCTCAAGTTCAAATAGTTGAGTCAATAGGTTCAGTTAAAGTCAGATAATTGCCTCAACCAGCTCAGCTATTACCCCTAGCAATTAACTCAGGTAATTGTGCTTCTGAAAATAACTTGATAAGTGCTACTTGTTAGAATTTACTGAGTAAACTCAAGTTCAAATAATTGAGTCAACAATTAGACTCCGCTATTATACAGCTTAACTCATATGAGAGGTACGTTGTAATTTATTCTCTTCTGTACATCTGAAATGGAAATTTACCATTCATCTTGTAGAAAGCTGCTCACCTTATAATTAATTGAATTACAGGTTAGGCTAGTAGCAAATTAAGACTACAAATAGAACTTCTGTTGTTGTTTATGTGAACTACAGTTTCTAGTTATTTCTCATCTGAAACATGTAAAAGAATATTTTTGTTAACTAAATACACGCTTTTCCTCAATAATAAAAATAACAATACTTTTTGTATATAATTTAACTCAGCCTTTAATAACAGCTGCTTAGACGCCATTTCTCCTTAAAAAATAATTGTTACAATATATTTATTTTGCTTAGACTTCTTGTATAAAATTGTTTATTTCATCCCTTCTGTTATTGAAAGAGAGGGCAACTTCAATTTGAGCAAACCTAATTGCAGCACATAGTGTAGATGATGCCTGTGTGATTATCATAAAAAATAACTTCAACAATATAGAGAGAGAATTATACAGTTAGATAGAAAGTGTGCAAGTCAAGAGTGCGCATGTACTATAGAGCATAGTAGAAAGAAAGATTGCATGTGAACACACTAATTAAGAATCTTCAGCTCACATTTATCCAACTCAGTCAAAAGTTATTCTTGGTATTCTTTTTAGAATGCTACATAATTTAGATACCAGGTTTACACTGTACTCTTTATACAAAGCAATAAAAACAGAAATGTTTTAATTCTAACTTGAACAATTAAAACATCGGTAAAAAGTAATTTACGTGTTCACTGCCTTATATTTAAAACTTTTATATTATCAGAAAATAGTTAACAGCAGAGTACTTCTTTATGTTTGAATGTATTTGTTCTTTAATCTTTTAGACCCAAAACAAAAAGAGTGTTTTTCAAAATCTTTTTGTGTTGTCATTGTTCTAAACTCTAAAGTATTCTAATTATGCACAAATAATATGATGCTCAAGTTTAAATTGTTATCTTTCATTAATGTGATTCAACAAATTTACAAATTACTCATTTAAAAACTGGCAATTTTACTTTTATTTATATGTCATTAAATCTTCACTGAAATGATTGTAATCTATTATTATTTTACTACTGAATATTTTACCAAGAAAACCCATCCCTGAAGTTAGATTGATTTGTAAAGTTATCCCCTCAATAATTTTCTAGTTTAAGATCCTAATGAGAAAAAATAGTTAGTAAAATACTTTTAGCGATCCAAGCTTTCTTAAAAAAATGTATAATATACGTGATTTAATTTGTTAGATTTTTAAAACTCATTCATTTAGCTCGGCTCTTTTAGATTTTCAATATTTAAACAAACTATTACTGGATCAGCTTGGTTTGAAACAGTTGAATTACAAGATTGTTGTCAACGCAGCTGAATGAAAAATATTTTATCATTGCTCAGATTTATTGGATCATTTGAAATTGATAAAACCTGAATATCTAGAAAATTTGCTAAGTTTATAGATATATGATTTGTTGATTTTAGTTTTTCAAGCTTTGCAATCTTCATCTCGACTTTAAATTTTTTTAACTACTATTCCCAAATCAGTATTACTAATAGTAATACTAATACTAATAGTAATAGTAATACTAATACTAATAGTAATAGTAATTAGTAATTACTAAGTTTAATGAAGGTGAGTGGTTTTTTTGTTTCTTCTAATTATAATACACTTTGGATATTAATTAATTTATTCTGTGAAATAATTATTATTTTAAATTATAACAGCATATAAATATAAGAATATTCGCTATCAGTGTCATACTCATAGTCACTGTGATAGTGACATTGACTGTGAGTGAAATAATCCCAATGATGTTGACTTCGACTATTACTATCACAGTATGAGTATGAGTTCAGCATCACTAATAAGTTGAGTTTGATTGATTTATTATTATATGTTTGTGTGAATGCAAAGTATGTTCATATGAATGGTAATCGATGATATGAAATCCCAATATTATGAATGTTATGATATAACTATCAGTATTACCATTAGCATAGTTGAATTAATAACACTGCTAGTTTTACTAGTTGTGTTGCTATCAGCTGGATAATGACTATCACAATTAGACTCATTGGAATCAGAATCTAAGATATTGAAAACTAGGTGTCGTTTATCTCAATAAGCATTCCTGGTAAAAGACACATCTCTGACTTTTTTTACCAAGAATAGTTAGATGAAATCTATGAGCAATAAATTAGCAGAAACAGCACTATTTTTATTGCAATTGCAGGTAGTATATGTGATGCTAGTGGGGTCAACAGTAGTAATGATGGTAGTGGTGGTGGCAGTAGTTGTAATAAGACTTTAATTTTAAGAGAAGCAGTCACTGTACTAGTAAACATATTTGCTCCACTATCAGCTAACATAGCATTTGGATGTTGTTCAAATAGTCTTACTCGTTAAAGAGTCATATTTTCAAAAACTAAAGCTACGTCTGTAAACTATGTTTGATGTCAACTTACTTATTCCTTTCTATACTTGGAAAGTTTTTTTTTATTTATACTTTGTTATTTTGCTCTTTTTCATTTACTGAAACAGCTACTGTATTTAGCTTTTCAATGAATCATTTGTTCATTTCTTTTGTTTGTTAGATAAGGTTCTATTATATTACATCAGATATTTAAAAATGAGTTACTCTGTAGTAATTCTACTTGCACTATGTTTTAGATTGACTGACTACTCTTTCCTTTGATCACCTCTTCTACCCTTGTAACTGCATGGCACATATAGAGTCAACTAAATTGGAGTTGTCCTCTTTATTATCAGTGTTTGATGCTCTGCACAAAGCTGATAGTAATGTAGCTTATCAGAACCCTTGTAACAGTCTCATAACTGTGAGCAGACTCTCGTCTAGTCTGATATCCAACTACCATACAGACAATCCTTTAGTCCAGCTCATACTCACTGCTATAGAGAGGCATATGTCAGTCTACAAAGGTGGAGGGTTAGTGAGCATGCTACCATGTTGTGTATTAGATAAGTCTAAAGAGCTTTTTGTAGATTAGTTTGGTCTTAACTCTGCTAAATATTGCTATATAATAATTTTGTTAAAATTATTTCATTTGGCAACTTAAGCATCACATAAACTGTAATAAAATTTAACTATTGTCAACTAGTGCTGTCTTTTCTCATTTGGTATAGCTCAAAATGTATTTTCAATTTTAAATGTACAGTCACTGATTCCATTATCTGCTGTTATTCTAGGTGCAGCCTTGGAACTATGATTTGCCGTCTCATACTCCAGTTTTACAATTCAGAATATCACTCGAAGGTGTACACAGGTATTCTCTCCTGGTGCTCACAGCAATGTGTTTCTCTCCTCTCCACACTCTGTGAGTTTATCACTTTGACTTTCATTCTCAGTCCTTGCTTTCCTGTTGGTTTCAATTGTAATGCTTTCAAATTTATAATTGTCCTAATTTTTATGCATTTAAACATGATTCTGCTTCATAATATAAAAGAGAAATTGATTTTTATGAGATTACAGTGACTTTGGAATTTGTTGTTTATGCTTAGAAATACGTTTATAATTGCATTTGTGATTGCATTTATAATGTATTACAATAATTGCATTTATAATATATTTACATTTATTTATACATACACTGTATAATTGTAATTGGATTCCTGCATTCACTTGTGACATTGTTAATTACTTAAAAGTTGCTGCAATCAGCAAGTTCTCAATTAGTAACTCTAACATTTTTCTTTTAATCTTGTTTCTTAAGATGGCTTTTCATCCTACAAAACTTTAGTTATAAGTGCTGAAAGTTTCCTCAATGCTACAAGTCTCAGAAGTTTTCTGTATTCTCACTGCTCTGTTTGGTTTCAGCAAACCAGAAGTTAGAAATAAATGCTAAAAGTATAAGATCTGTGATACATGACACGCTGTCTAGCAAAGTGTTGACATACATGGAGTTATCTGCACTTGATGTGATGGTCACACATTTGGCAGAAATATTCATCATGTCTGGTGGAAAGATCACCAGCAGTACTGTTGACTACATCAGAGCAGAAGATGTGAGACACAGCGTGTTACTTTATACAGGTTGGTGGTTACTTTGTTGTATATATTTACTACTAATTTGTTGTATATATTTACTACTACTTACTGTATATATTTACTACTACTTACTGTATATATTTACTACTACTTACTGTATATATTTACTACTAATTTGTTATATATTTATCTCTACGTTGTTGTATATTTACTTCTATGTTGTTGTATACCTACTTCTATAATATCGTATATATCTACTCATACTTTGATCAAATTGTCTCACAGCTGTTTCACACATCTCCAGTTATTAGAAAGAGCCCCAACTTCCTGTTACAGGTATTATATTAGACCGTTACCATTCAGTAGTGACTCTACCAGCTGGCTGCTACAAGACTGTGTTTGTAACCTGCTCCATGACTGGGGACACAGATGAACTGCATAAAGCTGTGTACACAGGTCAATCCTCTCAACCAATCACACAGGCACGTTCATATATGTCAACATTTTGAGTCAATCACTGTGACCTATTTCTTCTGTAGCTTAAACCACATATCACGTATATAACTTGCGAATCTTCTAAAATTTTATTAAAACATTTGTTAGGTCTTACAATTAAACTTATCCTATTGTGTATGTAGAATTAAAAGCTTTAAAATGGCCAGTGTGTTTGGTGTCTTTATAGTTGATATTTTGGAAACAAGGGATTACAACTCCTAATGATTAAACATATTTGTAGGCTGTAATGAATAGAATGAGTCATCTGATTCAGGAGTTGTCTGCCCAGAATGTCACTCTGCTAGTCTGTCAGAAGGTCATTCATCCAGAGATTAAATTACTGCTCAGATCTCACAGAATCTCCTACCTTGAGAGACTTGGACTGAAGATGCGGAGACTATTGCATATGACAGGTTGGTGAGTGACCTTCATTTAGTCTATATTCTCCCTTTAGTTGACCTACCCCAACCCTAGTTACTAGTTACTAGCATTTACTTGTGAAGCAGTTGTGGTCTAGGGGTTAGAGAACTGACTTAGTAAACACAAGGTCAGTGGTTTCGAGTAAAGGTCATTCGGGTAAAGGTCATTGGTGATGTTAGGAAGAGCATTCAGTCATAATTGCCACAAAAGAAATAGAGTTTTTATATAGCCCAAATTAGAATTATCCTTTCCATCAGGGGTTCTCACAGGGATTGTGACTATAAATCCTAAATGAGTTTTTACTGCTTTTATTTGATAAATAACACCAATAAACATATTTTGTGTATATTTTTTGTTATATAATATAATGGATAATATTTCGTGTTGGGATGGTGCCTATAATTCCTATGTGAGTTATTTTTATTTAATATCTGTTGGATAGTCACTAAGATTGCATAATTTCCAATGCTTTTAGACTCAGTACCATATGAAAGTGTAGTAGAGAAACCAGTAAAAGTTAGTTCCGTAGAGCTCAGTGTTTCCCATACTACATTCAACAATGATATCCATCTGCTGCTCAGTTGCAAGGGAGATAATTACCAACCTACATTCACTCTAGTTATTCAGTCTTGGAGTGAGCATGTTGCTAGTGATATACAGGTTAGTGTGGGGAGATAACTCTTTCTTTTTATTTATTTTATATGAAGATTATTACAGCTAACAGCTCATTGGAAAAGAATTGTATTTTTCTTTAAATACTGAAATGCATATAAATGTGAGGAGACAACTCTGTGCATTTTGCCTTGAAATAATATTCTAATAATATTCAGTTTAATGCTTTTCAGTGGTTTTATAACAATTAAGGGAGATAACTCCCTTTTCACTCAGATATTTCATAGTTAGAGTATCCTTTATAGAAGAGCTGTGGTCAGGCCCTTGATGTCTTGAGGGTATTACTCAACGATCCCAGACAGCTCAGTGGTGGAGGTCAGTGGCAAGAGGAGATGATTCCACAACTCCTGAAGGCAGCTGATGAGGTCTCATCTCAAGACCTGCAGCGGTTGGGATGTAATATGAGTAGCTTTAGGTACGCCGTTAGTATTATGTAACAGTTCAGGTTTACAGTAACTTTTTGAATTAGTATATAATATTGGTTTTTATTTCAAACTCTTGAATTGTGCCTAAATGTTGTCCATGGTTTAGAAGACAAATGTAATGTTACTTTTGACAAAGAGTATTGGGGTCTCTCCAGGAGAATACATAGTCTGAGTTCCTAGGGAATTGGAAAATCCATGAAATGGTGGAATGATTCCCATGAGTCATGGAAGCTTCCAACTTTTAGTCTTTTTGAGTCATGGAATTTCCACCCTATTAGGTAGCTAGCACAGTTGAATAATAACTCAGTTGAATATTAACTAGTTAAATAGTCATTTGTTTGAGTAGTGACTCAGTTAAATAGTATTTCATTAAATAGTGACACAGTTTAATAGTCACTCAGTAGAATAGTAATTTAATTAAGTAGCAAACTCAAGTGTATCACCCTGACACACTCAGTAACCATTCATATTGAACATGTATTCAAAGCTCTACTCAAAAGTTTAGACCACTACTACAGCTAGCACATCTCGGTGCTATGTGGTATTTTCATATTTATTTAGTACTTCTCAGGCTAAATAGTGGTGAGATAAAGCACAAACAAGTTTGGGAATTTTTCGGATAAATTTTGTGTTAGCTCAGTTCATCTACTGTTTTTAGCAGTAAATATTTCTTGACAACATGCAAGTGTTTTAGAAGAAATATAATACATACTGACCGTGTAAGTTGATAAGCCATAATCAACTCAGCTTAGCCACACTCTAACAAACAGACTAGTTTTATTTGTTTACTGTTTGTCATTGCAGAGATATAGTGCAGACTTTCTCAAAGTGTTTGAAGAAGTCGAGTGTGAACGCTGGAGAGATGTCTGAGTCATGGAGGAAAGATTGTCTGTTAACGCAGCAGTCAATGATCTCTACGGCGGTCGCTATTAGTAACTCAGTCATATTGACTAGTAGTGTTATTAGAGTACTGTAACTCTTAGTAACTCAGTTATATTGACTAGTAATGTTATTAGAGTACTGTGACTGTTGGTAACTCAGTTATATTGACTAGTAATGTTATTTGAGTACTGTGACTGTCAGTAGTTGAGTTATTTTGACTAGTAATGTTATTTGAGTACTGTGACTGTCAGTAGTTAAGTTATATTGCCAATATTAAATCAAAGCAAACCTACTGAACAAATAAATTGAAAGTCTCTTTTTTATGTTTAAATTTATTACTTTGTGTAAGTCAAATGACTTGCTGAAAAAGACTATTTCTGTACAGTTTAGGCAACATGTGTTTTTCAAAATACTGAGAAACCATCTTATTATGAAATGTGGTGTAAATACTGTGTTAGTTCTTGAATAAATATTATGGAAAGAAGGAAGTCTTTCATTTACTTTAAACACCAGAGCTCTAAAGTGAAACTTCTAAAAATTATCATCAATTTATGCAGTTTTTATAGTCAAAGTTCAAGAGTAAACCAGTAAATTAATAATGTTTAGTAATACATTAGTCCATGGTAAACTTTGGCACTGATTATAAATATAAGAACACATTAAACCTACTTGTGTAGTGTTCGGGTGACTGTTCTGTAGTATGCAAATCATTAGTTTATGGTGCATCTGGGGGTTAGATCGTTTGCCTAGTAAGCACGAAGTCATGGGTTCGAACCCTGACAAATACTATTGGTAATGTTAGGAAGAGAATTCAGTCATAATTGCTCCTGCGACTATTCTTAATAAGTCCTTAAACCAATTCAACAAAAGCCTCTTTCATCATGGGCTTCTCACAGGGATAGTGATTATAAACTTGTGTGAGTTTATGGTGCAATTTGTGTTTAGGTTCAATTCTAAGCATTTTTTTATTTATTAACAGAGAAAATAGAAAAGCAGAATGCAGAAATGTCTTGCAGCAGCCTTTTATACATTAGAAGCGTTATACAATAGACAGACCAATATGATAGATAGAATTAAGATAGATTTAACCAACTTTTAGATGCCAACAAACCAAGTATTGAGTCAGTCAAAATATGTTTAGCATCAATTTTGATGTAACCAGCCTTGCTATGCTAATTGACACTAATAAATCTTAAAATACAATTTTACTCCGCTTAAAAACATGATTTTCAAGTGTTTGTAGACCTATTCAAGTTTCTTTGTTTACAGCGATTGTAGGTGTGGTATGAAAGGCTTTGTTGATGTCTACTCCTATATTAGCTGTAACCACTGTTATATAATTATCATAACATAGCTTCCCAGTCTTTTGTTCGTTATCAATTTAATCCGCCTATCTTTTTATATTTGCTACTGATAGTAGTTATGTACTCGTACTTGTCCACTTAAAACTGTAGGTAGCTGCGCCACCTGTTTGTGTTCTCACGTTGAAAAGCCTTAGCTACATAAGATATGCTAGAGTTTGGTACTCAAAGTTCAGGAATGAGGAACTCTAGAAATATACGTCCTTTTCCTGCTCATGACTTTAGTCAGCTAATTTTCTAGTAAGTAGTAACACTATTTCTGGTTTCTAGATTTTATTTCAAAATGTTTTTGCAATAACCTTGGCCAACAACAGACATAATAAGCTGACATAATATTAATTTTGTAGGATGTTGGAAACAACGATAGTTATTTCAAGTTAACTCTCTCAAACTAGTATAATCATAAATAGGCTATAAAAAATTGAAAGTTCAAGCTTAGAAAGTAAAAATTTGTATCAGTTATAACACACAATAAACATAATGTTAGCCTTTATATTGAAATGCAAAAGTAGCACTATTAGCAAGTCATTGCTTGAAATGTAGTATTAGTTTAACATTATATTACTACAACAATATAATAGTAAATGGTAATATTGTAGTAATATTTTATTCTACTACAAATCACAGCTCATTGCAATAGTTATTAGTTAATCAAGAAAATGCTACCATTATGTTGCGGTGTGAAACAAAACATATATTTACTTTGTTCAAGTACTACATTAACACACAACTTAAGCTAAGGAAAGATTTTAGATAACCATACTATATATACTACACTTTGGTTGCTAATTAAATTAGATATTAGCGAGTTCATACATTTGATTGGACTCCCTGTTCTGGCACTGTGCCAACTATAGCTGAGAAAATTATTCAACATGTCTGTCAGGCAGCCACCTGAGCCATGCACTGGGTGCAGTAGGTTGTTCATCTACCTGCAAGTATTCAACGCAGACATTATCAATATTCACTCGATATATTATGAAAACATCTTCGCAACCCGATCAAGAAATGGTGAAAAAAATTATGTGAGCATTCAATGATCGTAGCTGTCAAATAATTAATTTAACCCCAAACTTGCAACATGCAAGCTAGCTGCTAACGAGTTACACTATAGGGTAAATTGGGAAATGACAATGTAGGCAGCGATTAATTTAATAGCATACATATGTATAATCAGTTTGACCAGCTGAATGAAATATAATATTCATGCTGAGCATTCTCTTTCAGTTTTGGCAGGGTTGTAATCATAATATTCCGTGTGTACTCACTCCATCCAATGTGTCAGCAGTTCTTCCAGACACAAAGCTTTCAGGTTCAGGAGTTATCATCACACTCAGAGATTCCCTAGAGGAACCTAGATTTGATCCACTTGTGAAGGAGTCTTTAGCATCCACCAAATAACTAAGATAGTAATACAATAACTGGAGCTATAAATTTCCATCAAGTAAAGATAGTCTCCAGTAAGCAAAATTTTGTCATGGTGTTGGTAATGTGTTAATTTGGTTCAACACAAGTATTCATAGCCTGTGAGGTTCGGAAAACCGTTCACAACATATAAAGTCATATGAATATCTAAGTCTCAAATATTCTACAAATTTATAGCTAATATTTTTGCTAATTATCAGTAATGAATATAATTTACATTGGAGGCTTTAGCTCCTCAACAGTCTCTTCCAAATATTTTAATTTCAACTGAGCTCTCTCTGTTCTTTCTTCTACAGCCTTCAAAGTTTTGAGAGCTCTAGTGAGCTTCTGATCGACTTTAACCACTTTTTGGCAATGGCAGCATTTTGGGAGTTGCTGAAAATAATTATTTTGTAGATAAAAAGTGGGTATCCTTGATTCCACCTTTTCTTCCTTATTTATCAAAAAACTGACAGTACAAGTACGTGCATCCATGTTGCTATATTTAGAGTTGCTAGTGTAATGAATGAAGGCTTGCTAAGGGCGGTAAAGTTAAGTAGTTGTGCGATGCTCAAAACCCTTGTTTACAGTGCTAAATGTAACTAAAATAATTATGTCTGCAAATCTGTTGTAAGTTGATTGATATAAAGAATGAAGGTAGAAAGTCTGTTCAGCACTATACGGTTTAGCTATTGGTAATTATCTGTATAAATAGCTCATGAGATCGGCTGATTTTCCATCGTTCTAATGCTCAAAAGAGGTGCCTCTCAACTTACAAATAATTTTTGAACCAATAACTTTCAACTTAGACAAAAGTTTTATCCAAAAACTAAAAATTGAAAATCTCAATTGCTTGTTATTTCAACAATACCTTAATATGGTGTATTTATATTATTTATGAATATTCATAGCAACAAAAATGTATTCAAATTTTATAAATAATAGCTACATTATATATAAATATATGTATAAATATCTATTCACTATGCATTATAATATACAGCACCATCAGGCTATCCTAAAAAGTGTTATTGTGTACATTCCTTCATCTGTAAAATGCTTTTGCAAAGCTAAAAGTATATCAATCGTATAACATGCAAATAATTTCTTTTTTATGAAAAAAAGGGAGCCTCTTTGACAATTTGTAAATAAATTTTGTAGACGCAGGATTTCTGATGAGGTTAACAAATAAAATTAGTTTGCTACTTATGCCTTTGGTTTGCCTTGCAGAGCTAAAACCCAAAAATCTTTTTATTTTTACTGCATAATTTTTTTAATCAAAGATAACCTAAACAAAGCCAACTGCATGAAATTAAATATTTCAACGTGTGACACTTAAATATAACTTTACCTTTCTTAGCTTCCCAACTTGTGTAGTTCTTTTCTCTCTTGATGCACGAGAAAGAATTATTGAATTAGAGTCAGCAAAACTCTTTGCCTGCCAGAATGGAAAAAAGGCATCAAAATATTAATAATTGTTTTGACATTATTTATAAAAAAATAAGCAAATTATTTCTTCTAGTTATAAACATTGTAAACCATTTTAAGCAGTTTCATTCTTACTATCAATCAAATTAGATCAATGTCTAGAAATCTATAAAAATAAATACATCTTTTTTTTAAAAGAAGTTACATTAATGTGGCCAAATTCAAATAATGCAATTTTCAAATCTTTCAAAAATTCTTTTGATGGTCTTAAATACTTGTTTAGTTTTAGAGCTAGATGGTTGTCAAATAAAAGATTGTGTACTTCTATAAGTAAGCAATGATCTATAGAAAGCTATTTCTTGCATTTATTTTGATATATTGCTTATATAAAAAGAGTTCTTCAAACTAAAAATAGTGCAAAATATTTTGCTTACCCGGTTTTTATACAGCTTGGCATGGGACATGCTAAAGCAGGATAGCCCTCTTAATAAACAAGATATAAAATCTTTTACGGTAGTAACGACTTTTCTTTTTATCTGGTGAGATGCTGTGGGTTGTTTTAAGTAGCCAATAATGTGCTGTGAAGGTGTAAGCTGCTTTATATTCTTTTCTTATCATCCCGTTACATATATGCTTATACGTACCTGGAGTTTATATTATGGCGCCATACACTAAAAACACTTCTATAAGTACAGAGTACAATGCAAATGGTCAGACTTTTTGTTCAGGATTTAGAGAGCTCTCTTTTTTAGAGTGCCAGGGTATGATAACTGCTTATATAGGTGCATGTATACCTTCATGCTCTCTAGAAAATGTATGAAATGACCCCATAATTTGGGCACTTTTGCTTGTAGCGTATACAATTGTACTAAACCTTTGAATAAGAGAAAAGTGAACTTTTAAAACTTTTAATAACTAAATTTCAATCAACTAAAACTGCACAAGTTTGAGGTAATGCCATTTTTTCTTATAAAAAATATCTTTTTAGCATCATGTAGTACATCTCAAGTTAAAATAAATCAAGAAATAATGTACTTAAAATAGTATATTCCTCTGGAACGTGTGTTATAATTCTCCGAATTATAATAGTAAATGTGGGTTCAACTGCATTTGCTCGATTTATACTCTCAAACACAGGACAAGTAGATAAGAAGAAGAAGATTATATTTAATACAAATATGTATGTCAAAACTAATACATTACTCTATAATACACAATACATCTGCTACTTTCACATTCAGCATGATACTACTAACTAACTGCCTCTTATCTAAAATGTAACTGTCCGGAAGCGTTCTGCTTTGCCAGGGGGGGGGAGGGTAATCACGTGCCT
Organism: Bugula neritina; assembly: GCA_964035545.1. NCBI lineage: Eukaryota > Metazoa > Bryozoa > Gymnolaemata > Cheilostomatida > Bugulidae > Bugula > Bugula neritina. The sequence goes on along the minus strand of OZ037766.1, from coordinate 2,070,967 downwards.
ATCAGTGATTAGCTTTATTACACCTGGAGTATTTATGCTTCACTGGCCACTGCACCTGGAAATTATTTTTGTTGTAATGCAATACTTGGGAATTTTTGGGAAGGCTGCAAACTCACTGTTCAAACAAAATTATAAAATTTAAAGTTATTTATCTTGAAACAAACACTTGAAATGTTACAAGCTTATTGCATTATTATACAATAGAAGTAAACTAAATTGAGAAATAAGAACTTTACTACGCATTGAAAAGAATACAAAACCTAACTTTTGAAGATAAAATGTTATTTGTTTCAATCTATATAAGATAAATATAGTCAAACGTGGAGCTTAGTTGTGTTCACTTCAATTATAACTTCTCGCCATTACAGAGAGAAACAATTTATATAGGTCAATAGTTAGATAATCCTTGACACGCTTCATTTAATTAATATTAAAACACTTGTGTATACATTATCTTAGCTATCATCTACATACTGTTACAGGGTTTTACGATCAAATAACTTTGCATGTTTTATTATAAATTTGTGCACATGTGTGCTGAATGGATATGGGGTTTCAATTTTTCATCTCATGCTATTCTTATAGCTGCTGCCACAGAAGCCTCGCAGTTTTACCAAATAATATATATTCTTTTCTAATTCTGGTTGAAAAACTGAGCTTTATATTGTTGCTTTACATTGCATAGTCAGTTTAGTCACAACTCACAGGGCTAGCATCAGCTGAGCTTGCCACCTTTGGGAAGTGATTTATTATAGCATAAGCAGAAATATATAAGAAACATAAATAGTAGTAGAAAGGTGGCTTAATTATATATAAAGCATAAATAGTCACAAGTATGAAAGTGTTAAATAAAAAGATTAGAAGTAGAGATAACAACAATAATACAATAATAATATTATTCAGTCTGATAGAACAAACAAAGCTTAGTTATAACTAAAGGAGAAGAATCTTGATGCTAGCACATGTAAGCATATATGGATGAAGAAAATCATGTTTGTAGTAAGCATACAATTTCTACTCCATTTGAATCAATTTAGGCTTTATTACAACCCGGCCAGTTAATATCTGCTCCATAAAGGAAATAGTCTTTAGTTTTGGTTTCCTCTTTCCACTTCTCTCCAGTATTGTCTCACAGTAGCAAATGCCAGCTCTTGTTCCTGTATCTTTAATAATAGTCCAACATAACAGTGTAAGCAGCTGCATTATCTTTTTGAATGTTTACTGTTTACTCAAAAGAAATTATTTACATTTCCAAATGCTTATGAACTCTGAACATGAATATTAACTTACATACTGCTTCGTAGCAACATAAGCTGTTTGCAAGTATTAAACACAGTGGAGTAGTATATATATTACTTTGAAGTGACCAGTCTAGAGTAAAACTGCTATACCTGGTTAGAGTCTCTCTCCGAACTCTCAGCTACAGGTGCAGTCGAGTTTACAGAGTCAGTTGAGGAGCGGAAGCTTCCATTGGAACTCAGGGAATCTTTTGCGGATTGGGAAGAACTGCAAGCACAGTTTAGTGGTGCTTGCATTATGGGCAGAACATAGCTTGCCACTTGCACATTATGACTACAGAAGCTAAATTGCTACAGAATGGCCAAATTAATCGTAAGTAGCATACTTATCTACACACTGTTATAGTATATGTACTTTGCATAGCTAGGAGATAGCCAGATTTGAAAGTTTGCCAACAGGTGTGCTAATTCTCATCAACTCAATACAATGGATACCCAATGTTTATATTCTCTCATTGTTTGCAGATGCATATATTTAAAAAAAGCTCACACAAAAGGTTTGGAGTCCATAGCACCTTCTACCAGGTGTTCTACAAAGTTTCGAGTTGCTTCAGTGTCCTTCCTTATGACTTCCATTGCCAGTTCCCGGCCTCCAAGAGCTGCTAAGCCCAGCACATCCAATTTTCTCAGAATCAGTGCTTGATTCTCAAGAACTTCAGATAACTTCTGGTCAACTTCAAGCATTTTCTGGTAGCTGGCATATTTATGAGGCTAATAAGAAAATAACAACGTTAGTTTATATAGTTTAGAGATTTTAATATAATAAAAATATTCAAATCTTCACTCTTATACTTCATATTACACTACACTATATTGCATTATAGTACATCATCTCATAAATTATATTATATTCTATTATACTATATTATATTATATTATATTCTAATATAATTATTATATGAAAGATTGTCTACCTTAGGAGCATTACTTAAGGCCAAATATTCCGAATAGCTTTTTCTTTTTTCTACAATAAAATCATGCTGTAAAGGGGAACATTATAATAGATTAGTGTGTAGGTATTAGGTATAGGTATATATCTGTAGTGTAAGATTTAGAATGGACCAAATTGTACTCGCCTTCAGACTTCTTCCTTGCCTGCCGGACTTGAACCGCTCTCCTCTCACTTTGAGAGAGCGCGACAAACTTCTTTGCCTGTAAAGAAAATAAACAGCAATAATAAGAAAAACTAGCAAAATTCATACCTACTTTAGAAGTAAACATCTGTGTTTAAATTCAATAGTTAGATTTTCAAATTAGAAATGTTTTTTGTTGCGACATGTGGAAGACGGTAAGATTATTTATGAGACCTATTCTAATGTTACTATAACTATCTTCTAATTCCATTTTAATCCAATTCTAATTCCACTCTAATTTTATTCTGCTTCCATTCTAATTCTATGCTATCTCTATTCTAATTATATTTTAATTCTATTTTAATCTAACTTTAATTCTATTTTAGTTCTATTCAATTTTATCTATTCTAAATTTTAAAATTGAAAATTTATGAAATAGTTAGCTAAACTTGCCTGCTTTTGTGAAGGTTCATATGAGACATTATCTTCTGCCTTGCAACTCATAGAGAATGAGTCATTGACTAATCAATTAAATGTCCTGGACATCATATCCACACTTCGCTGAGATAATTTCAGCCGATTAGAAAACGCGCACACGTGGCGCCATCCTTAAAGCAAGGCATCAGGTGACAATGGAAGGTTCTGAAGCGTTATTATCTAATCTAACTGCTTTGTTTGTTTTGTTAAATGTAAATTGATTATCCATCAACTCTTTTAAACACATTTTAAGATAACAAAGATTACTTAAACCAAACAAACTGGTTACTCTAAATGCTTTCTGCATTAAAACAATTAGCCTTTTGAATTCAACAAAAACTGTTTTCCTATTGCTTTACAAAACCAGGAACTACATGTTGCAACTTACCCTTCGTATAATTTTGACTCAGATTCTAACCCAGTTCTAGCGCATTGTGGAAAAATTCAATATTGTCAGAAATATGCTTGCATGAAAAATAATAGTTTTTTATATGTTACAGTTTAGGTGATTGAAAATAGCACCTGGTAGCACCTACAGCACTTGGTAGCACCTGGTAGCATCACTGTAACTGTGTTTCAAGTTTTGTTAGTTTAGTAGCAAGTATGATAAGCTTTACACTGATATAATAGTTGTACCACATTATTTCTTTCCTCATACTTACTAGAAGCTACCAAACCTATTACATATCATAATATTCCATAAGTATAATTGTCTACTGTCTTTGAAAACTTGTCTAGGCATGTCTGGACATGCCTAGTTAAATGAATAGTCAAGTTTTTCTTTTATTGGAACAAGTTCATTTATAAAAGAAAAACTTGACTATTCATTGAACAAGTTCAAATAAAAGAAAAACTTGACTATTCATTTAACTAGGCATGTCCAGACATGCCTAGACAAGTTTTCAAAGACAGTAGACAATTATACTTATGGAATATTATGACATACTCTACTTTTATATTTAGTAGACATATTTTGCATCTTTACGATGTTTTGAGCTCGTGCAAGCAAAGTAGTATTACCACATTTTTATGCCAATCCATCAAAGCATTTAAATCAGTTTGAAAACATAGACTCCGTTTTCTACTGCTGCACTACACTTGAAATGTAAAAACTTGTTCCAATAAATATAGGATAAACTAAAAAATTGGTTGTTTTCATAAGCTGCATGTGCAACAATTTACTAAATGTTTTATCATAGTTTTATTTTGTTGATGAGCATACGTTAAAAATAGATCAATTTCTAAGATATAATATTAAGAATAATATATTACTATTCTTTTTAATTTTTGAAGCATTCAAAAAGTCACTCGTCCTTTAAGTTAGCCAATTTATTATTTACTAGTTAAAGAGTTGAAGTTGCTTTCTCTTTTACATTCACAAGGTTATTTATTTACAAATATTAGTTCAAACCTAGTTAGTATAAAGCAGGTTTAATGTAATTGCAATATTTTATTACTCATATATTACACGAATTTAAAAAATTTCAGACAAAATATATCAATTATATTATTTGTGTAGAACTGTTTAGAGAAATTGAAGCTAAATTTTTATTCAAAATATGACTTTTTTAAAAATACTTTGTATTCCATTGTCTGAAATTTTGGCAGTTTTATAAAATACACTAATTTATGATTTCAAAGTCAATTTGCACTCCAGACTAAGAAGCATAAATCTAGTATATAAAATAAAGCAATGCTAAAACTTTCAGCAAGCCATGTGTTAGAGTTGTCACGTCTACACAATATTCATAGCAATCCATTGAAGGTATTTAGATATCCTGGTGTAGACACTTGGGTACCCGTCGGTTTGACACCCGGTCTTTCCCCAACTGGTGGCTCCAGCCAGGACATATTTGCCCTTCACTCCACAAACAAGGGGTCCACCAGAGTCACCCTGGAAAACAACCAATTACAAGTATTTTAACTGTTGCTGATCCAATGAGTGTTGAGGTTCCAGTTTCAGCAGTTTTGTGACAAAAAAAGGTATTGCAGCTAAAATGCAGTATTCAACTCTAAGCACAGAAAATGCATTGCAGGTGGGGCAAAGAATCCCAGAAAAATTTTTTGCCGTGATCACCATCAACAAACACTATGCTGCTTTCATATTACACCATCAGATACAATGAAAACAGTAAAGATTTTATTGATAATGAAAAATTGGTAATTCTGTTTCATTTACAGTTTTTCGTATATTTGATTCGTGGTCCAGAGCTATATGTGTGTATATATAACACAACAGTGTGGCCTTCATAGAATCTAGCTATCATTTGATAGTACCTACTGCTTTTTATAAAATTTAAGTGATGATTCACAACACAAGTTCAAGATGATGTCATGGAAACTTATTGCAGAGTTATCCTCTCGGAAGTGATATAATTTATGCATAGCAATATAGGTTTTTTTAGCAGAGGATCAATTTATAAATAACATGGCTTAACACTAGCTTACTCTTATGAGGCAAAATACTAATCAACTGGGGAAGTAACTCTGAAATATCTTTAAACCTGAGCGTCATGATCTGATCATAATGTTATGTAACCATAATGTTTTCAGCTGACATATATTATAATATAGACATACATTATAAAGTTTATATCATTTTAAAGACATGTTTGGAAGTTGTTTTATTTAAAGGCTTTAGTCAATTTTTGAATGCTCAAAATTTGAATAACTTGATTAGAACTTCACTAGATGAATCTTTAAACTCAATAATTAACACATGGAGAGCACAACAACTTTATATCTGTATAGCAACATGGCTGCATATCAACATGGCTGTATAGCAACATAACTGCATAGCAACATGGCTGTATAGCAAAATAACTGCATATCAACAGGGCTACATAGCAACGTTTTTGCATAGCAATATGGCTGCATAGGAACATAGCTGCATAGCAGCATGATTTTATGCATAGGTGTATAGCAACATGGCTGCATAGCAACGTGGCTGCTTAGTAAAATGTCTGCTTAGCCACATGGTTACACTATATCATGAGAAATTATTCAAAGTTTTAATTCAATGCAAATTCAAATTGAGCATTTAATTGAGAACTTATGTACAAGTATATGTAGAAATTTGAAGATTGTACACGTTTAGTAGTTGCAAATAAAAGCACCTGCTTCTAAGTGACAGAAACAGATGCTAATTTAGATCTTCTTTGTACAGAAAATATGAAGCTGTATGAATGACTCACAGTGCAAGCACCTGTCTGTCCATGTCCGACACAGATGTGTGAGTCACTGATCAAGTTCTGGCCCCAAGCGTTAGCACAGTCTGAGTTGGTTCTGACTTCAACGTTCAGCTCTTGTAAAACATTCTCGTCTTGAGATCCTGTATTTTGGGAAAAGTACACCAAGGTGGTTACTATTGTTTAATCTGTTGTAATCGTTGCGTGCATGTCTTGGAAAGAAACATATCTGTTAGAAACTTGTAGTTTACAGGAACTAGACTTTAAAATAAGTCCACAAAGAATAGTTTTATTGTTGTGTAATGTACAAATAATTTACCTAAATTTAGTACATGGAGTTTTTTCAGAGAGCCATTTTTATTTTTCTAGTGAACACAAATGAGGAAACATGTTTTATTTTCTAGAGAGAAGAGGCCATACCTTGAGTCACGCCCCATCCTGTTATCCAGCAGTTTGTGTTGCCAAGGAAGACTTGGTTCTCATCGGTGGGTAGGCAGGCAGGCTGAACATATTCATCAAACACCATCGGAGTTATCACTTCGAGTAGGGCGATGTCATGAAGCAGCCCATCCACGCTCTGACTGTTCCCATCATAGAGCTCATGCTATAAAGCACTTGCCTTTTTTATTTACGTAAACTTGAGGGGGTGGTTTTATTTAAATAATTTGTCTTAGCCATTCAATTATTTTAGCTTGCAAAGATTTATAATTTCCCACAGTTTTAGCATAGAGCTTTAAAACAGTGGATTAACAATATTTGACATTACTATATCATATAGATTAATATTAAATGTTGAGGCTTTACAAATAAATTAATATTTAATAATAAACCGTTGCATGAACAAATGAAATTGTTTTAAAACTGTTATAGCATCAAATTACTCATATAAGCAGCTTTGTTCTAGCTATTGCTCAACAAGTTCAAAGCAGCATACTTTTGTTAATTTAGCAAATTGTTTTAGATTGTTACTTTTTTAACAAAAAAAGTTGTACAAGTTAGTTAAAATCTTAGAAATACGTTTTCTATTTATATTTATAGTTACAAGTGATCAAAGCCTACCATAATAATTCGTCTCACATCATGCTCAACCTCACTGGCTTGAGTGTTTCCTTTGTGGTGGTCACCGACTATCACTTTCAGAGATCTTGTTGAAGATCTAGAGAAGAATAAATGGCAGGCCTGCTAATATTATCCATTTTCATGGGCTTTTGTCATTGTGGAACATAAATTTTACTAATATTTTGTATTGGCTAGTTGATTTTCACTCACCCGTCCACGCAATGAGCTGCAGTGATCAAGTATTTGTTGTTGATGATGGTGGCTCCACAGACGTGGGCAGTTCCCAGCCAAGTTGTGGATCTAATGGAGGCTTGCCATGGCCAATTATGGGGGTCGGCTTCATCTCCCCCCACAATGCGAAGGCCACCTTTAACTCCACATCCTTATGAAAAGAAGTTGATTTTTATCCAATAATTAGTTACAATAGTGTAAAGCAATAACAATGCAACACTTCCGTAATATTTATATCGCAATTGCTGACTTGAAGTAAGAATATTCCGTTGACTCAACTAGTTGCATGTTTGTATAACATCTTTGTATTATTGTCAATAGACTGTACATTTATTCACATAAAACATATTTAAAGCTATATATAATGACAAAAATACCTACAGCTTCACATCCATATCCTAGTATTAAACTCCAACTTTTTGCTTTAATTTTTTTAGTTCAACTGAGAGTAAAAAGATTCATAATCTTTTGTTGTGCTCAGAATATTTCATTTAATTTCAAAAAATTAAATAAGTTGTAATTTTTATAAACTTCTATCAATAATTTTGAGAAGACTTTTTAAGATTCAATTTCTCAACTAAAGAGTAAAAAGAGACACAATTACTGTTAACAACTTACCCAATGTTGACTGGATGGCCAATACAGATATAATTACAAACAGCCACATGATGTACTGTACTATAGTCTGAAGATCTGCCTCTACACTGAAGTATTATTTAACCTGCAAGTGGTTATATTAGGACATCAAGTGTAGAGGATAGAGCGAGTGGAGCTCTTAGAGATGAGTGGTTGGCAGATAGTCTGAGAATTCAGCATCTGGTTGAGTCATTGAGATGAATCAAGTGAGTTTATTATTGAGAAGGTAACAGGTGTGACTCAATCATGACTTTCTATGGTTATTCTCTTGCATACTGTATTGTGCTAGGTGTGTGGCCTTCAAGGAAATTATGTTTTTAGCATCTTCATGAAGGCAAATTACATGTTTATTACGCAGCTTTTCATTGCACAAATTATAAATTCAATGTGTTATTACAAAAAGCTATGCTGCAATTATAGTTGTATTTTCATTTTCATTAGAACCCACAATACTCATTAACAGAGACTTCTTTCTTAAACTAAACCATGTTAAAAATATAGCCTGAGAGTGCATAAAGTAGTGCTAGCGGCGCTTATAACCAGACCCCTCACCATCCAATGAATATAGCAGAGAGGTTTGAATTTTCAGTAGGTACCTATTATATAAGCAAAAACAGTATGGTTATGTAGCCCATCTTGAAGTTACAGAAATTTTGTTGATATAATAATATATATATATGAACAAAAGTAAAAGGGAACATAACTCTTGGTCAATTACTATATAGTCTTCAGTAAAGATTTTAGTTTAATAAACTTTACTGACACTAATTTATAGCTAATATGTAAATTGTGCTTTGGTCTTTTAGACCCTTCCAATATAAACTATATAGAATAACTGGACTACTAAAAAACTTAAACACTAGACAAGTTGGACTTTAGATAACTGGACCACTGGGCTACCACTAAATAACTGGACCATATTAGACCATCAGACTGGGAAACTACCAGACTGCTAGGCAAACTTGAAAGCACTGTTAGTAATATCAAGTGTACCAGATATATTTTTATAATTTAATTTATGCTCTTTTTATGATTAGTATTAAATTTGTAACAATTTAGTTCCATGTTTGTATACAAGTTAAAATTTGCAAACATTCACACATTATAATACAAAATGTTGCAAATATAGAATTACCAATTAGCATTTACCAACTTGCATTTGAGTAAAACTACCAATACCTTCATTTTAAAAATTTTGAAATTTACAAAAATTATATAACAGAAGTATAACCTTCTTTGTTTATTTATTTTATAAGACTTCAAAGGAAATGTTAGCTATATAATTACACCATATATACCCTTGTTCAATCTGTTTAGTATATTAAATGCACATATATACATATAATATTTATTGTGTAGTTGATTTATTATGTCATATACATACTTATAGTTAATTTTTTTCACATACATATACTATCTGTTATTTTGTTTGTCTTCTTGAAACATAAGATGTAGTGATGCTATAATAAATATTTTACTACCCTGTTTGCATAACATTTCAGGTAAACTTTGCCAGTGTTAACATAACTGGTCTTAAGCTCATTGAACTTTAAATTTTGAACAAAAATTACTAAATATTCCTACGCTTTTAATTCATATTTCTTTTCAATTTCTTTATATAATATATTTTGATGAAAGTGCAGCAGTGCTATAAAAGGGCTTGCCTTGTCATTCTGGTGTGATATTATTATTTTGTAAATGTAGTCACACAAGTGATTTTGATTTTTAAAATTTGCAGGTTGTTTAAATATATAACAAGTCAACAAATTATTTTTGCAACTTAAATTTTATTTAATAAACCAAAAGCTTTTAGCAAATAATATAGAAGTGAAAACTTCGTCTCAAGTGCTTGCAGTAGTTTAGTTGGCATTATCTGCGATCCAGTCGAGATACTTAGAGATCCTGGTGTAGACACTTGGGTAGCCAGCGGTTTGGCACCCGGATCTTCCCCAGCTGGTGGCTCCAGCCAATACAAATCTGTCATTAACTTTGCAGACAAGAGGTCCACCAGAGTCGCCCTGAAATTCAACCAATAGGAGGTCAAGTAAAAATTTGAACTGGCCAATCAAAATTAAGCTTAAAAAGTCCAAACTTCTTCATCAGTAACAAATTGCAAGATCTTTTTTGGTGAGTCGTAAAAAGAGAGGATAGTGAAATTCTTAAAAACATTTTATCAACAAGAATATCTTTTCAGATAGAAAACCATGTTTATAAGCTCTTATCTTTATGCTTATTCATGTTGAAAATATATTTATTAGCTCTAATGCTTGTCAATTTATGGAATTATTATAATTATTACACAATAATAAGTACTTGTAATATGTATGAGCTTGAGTTTGCAAACAGCAAACATAGGGCATTTCTGGTAGACATACACTTGCCATGTTTTTAAAAATACTTGCTTGCTTACAGTATAATTCAACTGTTAATTTACTCAGAGCTGCACAATCAACCATAAAACAAAGGAATTTATTTTTTGTTAGTTGCTTATAATGACATTAAGGCAGCATGCTTTTATACACAAGGATATGAAAATGTGTTACATCACTGCCACAATTTCGTTAGAATAAGACAATTTTTTCTGCTTCTATTTTACTAAAAGGACCAACCTGCATTTAAATATCTAATATCGAATAAGGGGATTTACCGTGGCTATTTCATACTTACACTCAGTTATATTTAGCATACCAGATACCATAATCACTAATGTAAAAAAATATTGATAAAAGGATAAAAGCAAAATTTATTCAATATTGTGTTAAATGTTAAGCAATTGAACAACTTTGGAAAGGCTTTTTAAAGCAATACAAAAATGGTTTCATCAACTTAAAGATGTTGCGTTTTGTGCATATATCTGGTGTAAAGTTAGTTGAAGGGAATGACTCACATTACAAGCACCTGTCTGCCCATGTCCAAGACAGATGTGTGTGTCATGAATCATATCGGCCCCCCAGATATTGGCGCAGTCTGAGTTGGTTCTGACTTCAATTTTCAGCTCTTGTAAGACATTCTCGTCCTGAGATCCTAAAAATTTGCATAGAACATCATCAGCTAGTTTATAATAAATAATTCCCTTAAAGTTTAATGGTTATTCACCACAATTTTTTTGTTCCGAGATTGTTGGCTAAATTTCAATACTATTCAGTTGCAAACCTAAAGATAAACCCAAATAATCTGAAATTAAAAATTAGGTCTAATAACTCATTTACGTTTTATGGAATTAAGAGCAACATTTTGTCTCCCTCCCCCCCATTGCCAAGGTTGTTAATGGTGGAATGAGATGTAATGCATAATAGTAGATTTGCTAAGAGTACCTTGAGTTAAGCCCCAGCCAGTTATCCAGCAGTCATCATTGCCAACCAAGTCCAGATTTTCATTTCCAGGAAGACAAGCTGGCTGAACGTACTGATTGAATACCATTGGGCTTTGAACCTCAAGTAAGGCAATGTCATGAGGGAGTCCCTCTGTGCTCAAACTGTTTCCATCATAGAGCTCATGCTAACATATAAAATCGATTCCTATCAACTTGTTTTCTTAATATTTCATGATTTCGCATTAACTAAATGTGCTTAAATGGGTCCTATATAGTAAACTATTCAATATACTACATTTTAATACTACATTGATTAAAGCGTAACTACAAGTTATTAAATAGCAACTTTTTGAATGAGTTTTTTTTACAGATAAACTATCTGCACTAGACCTATATATCTCATAGTTTTTATAATTACAATTCTTGTGGAAACAAAAGTTTTAGTCAAATAATGTTGGCCACGTGGTTTGAAAGCTTTCAACTGGACTCATGACAAAACCATACTTTTCTTAAAACCAGACCATTGTTTCTGCCCACACAAGCATTATTATACTTGGCGGCATATATATCATAGATGCTACTTGTTCACCTACATACTTTGAAAGTTTTATGATCTCATGAATATCAACTGTGTTAAATCATACATTGATTTGTATTTACCTTTCAAACTACTTTACTCAAAAAGTGGAGTTCGTCAAAAAGTATTGATATTAAAGTTAACATGCAGTAGCAAGTTTTATGAGTCCATCCTGTGTAAGGTTTTCAAATTTAATTTCAATATTTAAGAGTGATTGAACCAGATTCTTAGCTCACCATGACAATGCTGGCGAGTGGATGAGTGACTTCACTTGACTGAGTATTTCCTTTATGGTGATCACCGACTACGACAGTTAGAGATCTTGTTGAAGATCTACAGATCAAAAGAAAATTTGTTATTGCACTAATTACAACGAGGGGGGTATTTTATCTTATGTTATGTGTTGTTTTTCTCTGTACCAGAATTTATTTAGAGGAAAACTCACCCGTCTACGCAGTGAGCTGCAGTAACCAGCCATTTGTTGTTAATGATGGTGGCTCCACAGATGTGGGAACTTCCAAACCAAGATGTTGACCTGAGAGAAGCTTGCCATGGCCAGTTGTGGGGGTCAGCTTCCTTTCCACCCACAATACGGGAGCCACCTCTCATGCCACACGAGGCTATAAAAACAGAGAACACTACTATGGCATACTTCAGTTTATATAGAATTTATGACACAACTTCTAATTATATAAACTGTTGTGAAATAATATAACTCTTGCTATATTACTCGTTGAGTAATATTTTTTATAATACTTTCACATTTTAAACGAAAAAAAGTTTATAATTTTCACTTTCAAACTTATTCGCCAACATAATTAATTTTACTACTGTTCCCAATAATATTTTTTTTTAAATCAAAATGTTATTATTTTACTTTAATGCTTTTGTCCTGACTTAATATAATCCTGAAAAATGCGGTGTAGATAAACTCTAGTAAGTAAATTGTATACCAAAAATTAAATGAAAAAGTTTTCTATTTATCAGAATGCTTACCAAAGGCTGACTGGACAGCAAGAGTAGAAATCAGTACAAACAGCAACATGATGTTTTCTGTATTGTAGTCTGCAGAGTTCTCTCCATCTGCTTATATTTATACTATACTAGCAATAGACTCAGCTCCACATATCTGCCTATCTTGTTATTGCGGGCGTATATTGTACAGCCCTACTGTTTCTAACTGTATGAAATAGTTGTGCTGCAGAGATTTAGCAGCTGAGAGCATGTATTGAGAAATTGTCATCTGGTAGTCCTTAAGTTATCTAAATGATTTTGTTCAACTGAGAAAATAACAGATGCAACTTTCAAAGTGATGTTCCTTAATCTCCAAGTGTTTTATGTAAGACTTTATATTTCCCTGCTGAAGTGGCAATTGTTTTATGTTATATAACAGAAATATGTTCAGCATCTATTCAAAAACTTGTGTTTTCCTGAAGCAGTTTGTACCCTTGCAATGTTTAAAGATGGCTGACCAATATTTTGATGTATAGTAATGACTTTTAGAAAGGTTATGATTAAATGCAGTTTAAGGTTATATTGTTAAATACTTTGTGGTAATTATATTGCTTTTAGAATTAATCCATTTTACTTTAAAGAATGCAAACAAGTTAATCATTAAATTGTTCCCACATTCATTAGCAGAAGCAACAATTGACCATCAATCTTCTAGCAGTCAACACACGAGATTACACTTTAAACTCAAAGGAAATTTACTTTTGTTGCTGTCGTATTAGACTCAGTAAAGTTTTAGCTCTGTGATACTACAATAAATATTACACATTTTCAAGTTGTTGAAAGCTTGAACTACCTAACAGATTTATATTAGGTTCACTCATTTTTCAACAAAATCTCACCGTGCTACCATTTTTGTCAAGATTAATCAACTACAAGACTTTTCACTATTATAGAAGTCATTATAATTAGAGGCTATTTAACAATATCTAGACATATTAGTGTAGTCATGTACCTGACAATAATCAGAAGTTTCCAGGACATATATATCACGCTCCCTTTAACTAGTGATTAGTAACTTATAGAGCTATTAAAAAAAGATTTGAACATGTCAGACAGAAGTCATAGATGAAAACGAAATACTTACATGATAGCAGTGTGTTTAGAGGTGGTTTGGGGAGTTATTGATTCGTACCACGGCATTTAGTGTTCTGTACTATCTAAAAATAAAGTTTATAAGTTTTATGCCCATAAATAAAACCTAATATTTCAAATAAATTGATATTTCAATCACATAATTTTTCAAGCTAAAGCTAAAAGCTGTTTTTCGTTTAAAAGGATTGGGAAACTAAGCATATATTTGTCACATATAGCTCTATATAACTTCCATATATGCAAATTTATTTAGCTGAATACATACAGAGTGGTACATAACTTCCTGTAACAACTGTACTGAAACATTTACGAAATGCGATGACACCAAGATAGGTGTGGGAGGTGAAACCCTCTTCATTGATTGGCCGTTTGTCAGAGAATTACAAGATCGTAATCTTACTTACACCAGATGGCAAGGACAACATACAGTCAAGAAACTACGAAATTAATCAGTGTTAGCCAATCATGGCAAAGGAATGTCCCGAGGATTAAACCTTCTGAATCCAAACACTGATTTATGACGAATGTTCCCCTGGGGCTTGTCAAACATCTGATGTTCACATTATTAAGTGAACAAACACAAAAGAAGACAATCCTATAATAAATCACAACAATAGATAATGACATATACTATAAATTAGAAGATTATCTGAGGTTATTAAATGCTGATAATCTGATGAGATATGAACTAGATGTCGTGGAAGTAAAACTGGGTGTAACTGTTATTTAAGATTAGGGATGGATGTAGCTTGCAGTTATTCAGTGGCGCTAGACTGTAGCATTACCAAGTGTTTTACATCTCAGCCTAAAAGTCTTAGCTGTGATTTTTAACCATCAAGCTGGTAAGTTTTCGTTAATTTATATATAATATAACCAGTTTTCACTTTGACTGGTGAATTTTTTGTTGCATTTATTAATAGTATGTTAGTCAGTTTAATTTTTTAAAACAAGAACTATGTTAGTGTTTTGCTGAAATTTACATAGAATCAAATCTAAGCTGATTTTCTAATATAAGCAACATTCTAATATGGTGTGTAGGATATTTTTGAAGTTAATGAGCTTATAAATTAATGTTTTGTATAGTTTGCAACAAAACATTGTGCGACTAACAACAACCACTTTATGTGGTTATTCAACTTCATCATATTCAGACAAAGAAAAGAATTATTTTAGCCTCAAATGAGATGTTATTAAATGCCACTCCAGATGTTATCACATGATTACATACACATCTGGAAGAGTTTGTATTTTATTATAAATTCTTCTCATCTTTTGATATGATAGGGCCCGACACAATGCCAAGCAAAGGGTCTGGAATACTCTACAAGCGATTTGGTAAAAGCAGCTTTTCTAAGAACTCAAATAAAGGTTTTCAGAATGAGGCTTTGGTTATAGACAATGTGGAGAGGGAGATTGAGGAGAGGCGGCAGCGGAAACTACAGGCTGCTGAAGAAGTCAGAAAAACTGAAGGTTACGCAAAGATCCTAAAGTTACAACAAGAATATCGAGATCAGTTAGAGAAACAGGAAAGGGAAATAGGAGATGAACCAATCAACTCTTCTGAAGATTTAGACAGTGAAGGGTGGGAAAGTGAATACCCGCCTACCTACAATTTTCATTTGAGTTCTAAGCTAACTTGGGTAAACAGCATCACATCGAGTCTTAATTCTAGTTTCACCAGTCAGACTAAGTTGATAGCAGACCCCACGGGATCAGGGGGTCATTCTCCAGGAGTGGATGTTATGGAGATGGAAGTAGAGGGGAGAATAAAGACGGAGCAGCTTATGGTAAAAGTGAATGAAGCCCTGAATGCTATAAAACAAAAAGAGTCAGCAACATATAGTAGAGAGATTATGGAAGACAAAGCTAAGGTGGAAGAGCAACTAACTTTTGCTACTAGCCAATCAGAAACTACGTTCAAGAAAAATCCAAATTTAACCAGCAATTTATCTCTATTGAGAGTAGAACTGGATAAAGAATTAGATGATAGTTTATCTAGTATGGTAGACCAATCAGGGATAAGAATACCTTATGCAGTAAGCCAATCAAGAACAGAGCTGTCCAAAATAACAGACCAATCAGAAGAAGGAGCACTTAATCTGGTAGACCAATCACAAACTGCTGACAGTGACTTGATCTCTCTAGAGAACTCAAATGACATTGTGGATTTCATAAACAATATAATTGAAGAGAGTCAACAGGAAGTAGCTGGCTCTAGCCTGAGCCCTGCTAATGAAACTAAAAAGGAAAATAATACAGCCACCCCGTCTGTTGCTAGCAGTGAGTTACAGACCTTGGAACAAGTTATGAAAGATCAACAGGAAATAAGGGAAACAGGAGATAACTCCTATATCTCAGAAGGTCAAGGTAAAACTACAGAAGGTCAAGTTTGGGGTGAGAGGATGAAGTCGCGACAGAATAATACAAAGAAGGGAAGTAAGAAAATAAACTGTTGCAAGATTTGTTAGAATAAAATATATTTAAGTTTATATTTACACATTTATAGCTTTTGAAAATATTTTTAAAAAATTATGTATCAATGTATCTAAATACAACAAAAAAAGAAAACTTTCCTGTACTATGAGAATAATATATTCATCTGAATGAGATAAGTTTTACTGTCACGACACAGCTGTGTGTATATAATGTATATAGCTATTCTGCAACATGACAAATGTATTGCAGTATGTAATTGTATTCCAAAAATGAAAATAAAACAATACCTGAAGCAAAACATAACAAAAAAAAATTTGATTTAGATAAATTAGTTTTGAGAACTATTAGAATTTTGATAGGAAGGGTAAAAAGCGCCTGAGGAGCTGTGAAAATAACAAACTTAGAAATGTCTGGAAAATAATATTTAAAAGCAAAGAAAGCGTAACAAATATGAAATCCTGAGTAGCATATACTTCAAATAATAAAATGTATGGCCATAAGTATTCAGAGTTTGCACAATTACTTTGCTTAAAATAAGTTTTTTGATTTGTTGATGCTGTAAATATGTTTGATAAATGCGTAAATAGAAAGAACCAATTGCTTAGCAAGTGAAGCAGGTGTATAGACCATAGACAGCTGCATATGCAGAGTCTAGCAGGTGTTGACTATATGTGGCAGGTGCTCTCAACCTCTGATTATCCAGTGTGTACTCTAGACCACACAAGAGGAATTTCAGTGACTCAGGCGCTGAGAGGATCACCTGCACACGCGAGTCACTGAATTGAAGGTGTCTGTCAATGTGGGTGGCCTTCAGTACCTCATGCAGAGCTGGCAGTTGAGTGACTGGCACACACGATAAACTGCTCAGCGACTAAAAAGAATAAATCAAATATAAATTAAATAAATGAATATGTAAGACAAAGGACATTTCTATATTAGTTTTCACAAATTCACTTTCAATTTCATTAGAAATATTCAACTTAAATAATGCAAATTTTACAACAAAAAATATTGTTGTAAAACAGTATTCATATAAAAAACGTATGGTATAATATATACAAATCATAATAATTACATTATACTATTGTAATTAAAATATCATATAGATATCTTTATTATAACAATGTAAAAATTTAATTTCTACTTATATTAATCTTAGTTTTCAATCAAAGAAATTTGGAAAATGCAAAATCATTGTCTTAATTCATGTTAACTTATTTTTAGATTTTACCACACATTTTGCTAAAAGAAGACAACCCCTAATAAACTGTGATGCGCTCGCTCTATCCTAATGAAGTAAGTTAAAGCACTTTAATCTCTAATTAGCGTCATTCAAATGACATCATTTAGCTAATATCTTTTAATACTCGGCCAACACCACACTCCTACGGAGAGGAATGCAACCATATTACAAACACTAAAACCCCTATAAAAACAAAGCAACCACTAAAAACATTACAAACTCCGGTGGTATATTTTCAAAGAGGATTGGCAATTTCATGTAATATTTTCCATCAACATATTCACAACAAACCTCTGAGTCCAAGTTCCTTAAAATCCTGCAGAGTAGGTGCATAGCCTTAGTGACCTCAGAGTCATTTCTGTAGCCTGAAAGTGCATCCAGCACTTCCTGTATAGCTTTGTCTTCAGTCACACTTGCAGCACTGTAGAGAAGAGCAGATAACTCCCTGAGTGAATCAGCACTGGACACTTTCAGCACCTTCTCAGCCAATAGCGTGCTGGTCTCACTGGGCAAGGAGCAGAAACCTGGATAACCATAGTTCTACTGAACACGGTGAGGAATATGCAACTTACTGTATACCAACACTTTACGCAAGAAATCTCAAGTGGAGATAATCTTATAAAAATTATAAAAAATTAGGATTTCAACATAAGCAACAGCATAAATAATATGCATAGAAAAGTGGGGGCCTGACATCGGTAACCCATCATGAAAAAATTACAAATTAATTAGTATTTCAATCCATCACAATTAAGAGCTGCCACAGCCCTAGTATGACAACTAATCCCATTACATATAGAGCCAATCTCCGTCACATGATTAACTTATCTGAGATGAAAAGCTAGTGCCCGATATAGCCTGTGTACTCTAAGTATTAGCCTGTGTACTCTAAGTATTAGCCTGTGTACTCTAAGTATTAGCCTGTGTACTACAAGTATTAGCCTGTGTACTCTAAGTATTAGCCTGTGTACTCTAAGTATTAGCCTGTGTACTACAAGTATTAGCCTGTGTACTCTAAGTATTAGCCTGTGTACTCTAAGATATAGCCTGTGTACTCAATAACAAACCAGAGAAATGCTCGTGAAGCTCTTGATCTGTTGGCACAGCCACCACCACGTTGGCAGCACCAGCAGCAGTAGGACCGGCAGCAGCGAGACCGTTGCTGTTAGGAGCATCAACGACGTCTACCTTAGCGTGGAATCCTCCCTTAGAACCCTGTGACACCATCACTCTCATATCACCTGCCGTCACATGACACAATATACGCATGACATCACCAGACATGAGGCCAAATCACAACTGTGATAAGAATATGATGTACATATTTCATTAATAACCAAGAATATTTCGTTTGGAGTTGTGTACTTTGTATAAACTCTTACAAAAGAGGAGATAACTCAGAATCTTGCAAAAGTAGTACACAATAAATGTATGTTTTGTCAAATTTGTTGGATATGTAAATAGAATGCTGCAGTTTCAACACTTGGTATATAGAGTAGATGTGGGTGGTGTGTGTAGTATATAGTATATATGGTAGACGTGAGTGGTGTGTGTAGTATGTAGTATATAGTATATATAGTAGACGCGGGTGGTGTGTGTAGTATATAGTATATATAGTAGATGTGGATGGCGTGTGTAGTATGTAGTATATAGTATGTATAGTAGACGGGGGTGGTGTGTGTAGTATATAGTATATATAGTAGATGTGGATGGCGTGTGTAGTATATAGTATATAGAGTAGACGTGAGTAGTGTGTGTAGCTTGTAGTATATAGTATGTATAGTAGATGTGGGTGGTATGTGTATAGTGTATATTATATAGTATATAGAGTAGATGTGGGTGGTCAGTGTATAGTATATATTATATAGTATATAGAGTAGATGTGGGTGGTCAGTGTATAGTGTATATTATATAGTATATAGAGTAGATGTGGGTGGTCAGTGTATAGTATATATTATATAGTATATAGAGTAGATGTGGGTGGTATGTGTATAGTGTATATTATATAGTATATAGAGTAGATGTGGGTGGTCAGTGTATAGTATATATTATATAGTATATAGAGTAGATGTGGGTGGTCTGCATACCTTTATCACTGACAGAGAGTTCCACAACCTGATAGGCTAATACAGTTCCTGCAGGTAAACTAATACTTCTTGCTTTGTCATCACCAACATCAGCCTTAATCTCCCCACCTGCTACATCTGTCACTGGAGTAGACACCTGTCACAAAATGTCAGATATAAGTGATTGACACGTGTGTAGCCAATCACCTGGTGAGAGGCGACTTCATCTTGTACCATTCCATAGAAAGTTGAGGGGCATTGAAAAAACATAACCAATAAAATTTAGTTTATTTCCCATAAACCACCAAGATCAATAATGCTGATAGCAAACCAATGCTGCTGGTTTAATGTGTTCACGGTTTCTGTATTAAATCAAACTCTGCTGTGGCTAGTTGTTTATAGAAAGTTAGTAAATTGCTGAAATAAAAAAACTACCCATATAATCTATTATAATAAAACTTGGGTGGATTCCAACATTACATCAATCGTCTGTAGCAAAGTTGCTACCAGCAGAATTGTTGCCCCTGGACATGTATGTATACTATGTGTTGGCACTCTTCCAGTGTGCTGAGTCAATCTTTACTGTGAGAGGAATAACCAATATAGGCGCTGATTTACAACAGTAAGTATTTTCATTCAATATTCGGTGGTGATAATTGGAAAATATTGGAATAGCTACGAGCATACAATTAATTTTTGTTTGTTTGTAGGGCATCGCTTATTCAGCAACTGGCCCAGCTCTAGTACACATATGTAGAGTGACATCACACTGCTATGAGTCACTCTTATCAGCTGATTGACATGCAGGCATCCATGTTGACACCAACAAGCACATGCGGGCAAGTGCTATCACTGAGCAACTTTAAGTGTCAGTGTTGTTTGCAGTGTAAAACATTTAGCAAGCAGCTAGAAATAGATGAACTGACTGAATACCTTATCATCTGTTTTGAAATCTAGATTGAGTGTAGCTTCTATAGTAGTTGGGGTGGTGGTCTTGACCAGCCCAACTACCACACACAGGGCCCTTCTCTTCTTAGCCATCAGTTCCTTCACCAACTCATGGTTCAAATTCAGCTTCCTTTTTGATAAAAATTGGAGTAATAAACGTCATCATCACCTTGATACGGTGAATTACAAAATCATACACTAGTCAATATACAGAGAACATTTGTATATTCAATGAAGTTAACTGACATAGTTAGCTAATTTATTGCGATGGAACATACAGAAGCTTTTTAACAAAGATTTACAATTGATTAAAATCTCTGTAAGAAAATTAAAGAAATACTTAATAGGCTAAGCATGGTTACAGGAGTACATTCAATGTAACACAAGAGGTTATGATCAGATACCCTTCCTGGCACCATCAACAGCTCTGTTAGGGTTTGATTCTCCAACTTGGCGTGTGAATCATCTATTCTACTTACTGTACTTCGACACACATATTCATTACACTAAGTAAGGGGAGGCTATTGCTGTATTTATTAGAGATATAACCCAGTAATCTGACTGAAACATAAGAGACCTCTGTAACCAGAAGCACACATCGAGGAGAAAAGATAACTACCTTCCTGAGAGATTGTCCAGCAGAGACTGTTCAGAGACCTCCACAGAGTGCAGCTCTCCCAAGTTGGCTTTGATAGTGATGGTATCCACGCTGTCCAGCTCCGCGTTGAACAGCGACTTGAAGTGACCTGACAGCGACCCATTGACCTTTACAGTGGAGCTCTTGTTGAAAGCAGCTAAATCTCTCTCGGCATTTACTTCAATCTACAATAATACCTAGGCCACTCTATCATCTATACAACAGCACCTATAGCTGTTAGAATGTAATGTGGATATTGTCAACAATGTAGTATTGAGAATATTTATTTTTTTAGCATTTCAAAACAAAATAAAACTATTTCAACACTCAATTTTTTGATTGTTACAGTTTCATTGTTGCAATATGATTGTTACAATGTGAAATAAATTGCCTGTTGGATATAAAGAGTAATTTCGAGAAATAGGAACACAAATATGGTAAGTTAATAAATTATAGTAATATATTGTAAATCATATATTAGTTTTTACATACTGCTAGCATGCTGACATGGTGTACTTGCAGATAACAAGATGTCTAAGTTAAAAGAACTTCAATTAAGATAAGAAAAAACTAAAATACTTCAACTAGTAAAAATTATTCCCCCAACAACTACAATATTTGATAAGGTCAACTTAGTAACTCATTAAATATGTGTTTATACTTTATACTGTTGGTCAAATCCATTGACAAATACTATGAAATAATGGCATCAGTCAGAAATTCTTTTCAACGATCCTACAAGTTAAAACCTCTAAATTGTGAAAAAAACAAGCAAATTAATAGCTGCAAAATTTCAGGAACTGGTGGCATTTAATTTCAGCATCTTGTAACTAAATGTAGCCGAAATTAAAAATAAACTCTAGTATTTCATTATTTAAAAAAATACAAAACCCTCCTCTCTCCTCCTTATAAATTTCTAAGAATTACCTTCAATGGATCTCCGTCTGAGACATCAGAGAGCACGAAGTCGGTGACTGAGTAAGTGTTACTACCTAGCCACCACTTGCTAGCTTTTCTTTCCACCAAAGTCAATGGGCAGATGTTTTGTGCCGAGGCAACGCTGGCGCTAGGAATATACAAATCGGATCCAATCGATTTCACCAACTTGCTCACAACTGTGTCAAACATTTTAGATCTACAAACAAAATGGAGTTGGAAGAGTGTGTTGTCGTGTATCATCAAATATGTGGCGGTTAGCTCTAAAATCGATCAGCATACATACAAACTTGTAAATATTTGACAAATTTGAAAGGTGGTATACTATTATATGATCAATATTACAAAACTGAGATTCAAATTTATACTCATCAATATAAATTTAGGAATAGGTGTTGATTGAAAAAGTTACATCAGTAGTATTTTATCACTATAGTTGCAATATAAAAATGCGATAGATAGAAAAACAGTGATAGATAGCAAAACAGTGATAGATAGAGAGACAGTGATAGATAGAAACACAGTGATAGATAGAGAGAGAGTATGTCAGCGACATATTGGTTACTGATTATTATTAACAAACACCATGGCAAGAGGATATGGTATAACAAAACAAAGCTTATTAATAAATAAATACTAAAAACATAAAAACAAAAGCCTTC
Organism: Bugula neritina; assembly: GCA_964035545.1. NCBI lineage: Eukaryota > Metazoa > Bryozoa > Gymnolaemata > Cheilostomatida > Bugulidae > Bugula > Bugula neritina. The sequence goes on along the minus strand of OZ037766.1, from coordinate 2,048,081 downwards.
ATGGACACAACACTGTTATTTTAATAATCAATTGACTCATTAGTATCTGCATACTACTTTGAAATCAGTATTTAAAAGCTAAAGTTTAACACAGTTAGTGAATGAATGTGTCCATCTATCTGAATTTTTTAATCACACCATCAACTCCAGCTGATACACAATAAATACCAGGTAGCCAAGTCACAATAACTGATAGGGTTTTAAGCTCAAGCCATTACTCCTGGTAAGGTACTCACTGATAACTACTTCCTTCAAGAATCATGGCCACTAGTCATAAAAATCAACTTTGTTACAATCGTTCAAATTTCATTTATAATGGGCTTTTTGCTAAAGCAGATTCATTGCAAAATGCTGTCATAACAAAATGGAAATTTACAGTTACAATGTCAGTAATCAATCATTGACATATATGGCATATGTATTGTTACTAATAGGCTAAGCCCTAAGGCACTAGTCTCTCTATTGTTAATTAAATTACTATTACTATTATCGAATATTATTCTACTATTACTATAGGAGTTGGCAAACACAAATTTCAAATAAGTACAACTTAGGCTAATAACATGACTAATATTAATAGTAATACCAAAAGACAAGGATAACTATACGTGAATAAATAAAAATATGACTACTGATCATAATGAAATTGAATCAATGTAATCCCAATCTATAATCCTAATGCAATAAACAAGAATTATTTCGCACATCCTCATAACCATTATGATTATTCATTAATTACTACAACTTAAACTACCAGTAACATCATGACATTGACTATAAGTATAGATCTAAGTAAGAGTATGTCTATAGTCATAATGATAATAAATAATTATAACCATAATAAACAATGATTATAACTATGATTATATCAATGTATGACTGTTACTATTATAATACAAATTAGTAGTATTAGTAAATCAAATATTATTTATAGTATTATTACTACTAGTACTAGCATTATGTAATTTCGTGTTTATCATTACGAATATTTTTTTAATTATTATATTTATTATAATTATAGCTAAATTCCTAAACCAAAAATTGCTTCAATCATATCATAATGACTATGATCACAATCTGATTCTCATAATGATGAAGAGTATAAAGATGAAGTATAACATTAACCGTAAGTATAGCTATAAGACTAAGTTAAAATATATCAAAATCAATATGATTATGAGTATTCAATATCCATTATCATATCACATATGTATAAAATTAATTCATAACATGAACTTTAAGTTTAACTATCTTTCACCTTGTTTTACTTTTAGTAAGTATTACTAACACTAACAGTAACTACTAATAACTAACTAGTACTACTAGTAGTAGTACTACTACTACTAGTACGTACTAGTAGTACTAGTAGTACTACTACAGTACTAGTAGTAGTACTAGTAGTAGTAGTACTACTAGTACTAGTACTACAACCTCTTTTTAGTTTTAAGAAGGGTGATAAAGCAATAGCAGTTGAAGTTGAATATTAATATTATAATTATCGAAATATTCATTTTGATTTTTGATGTTGCAACTTGTTGATGTTAATAATTAATATAATACATACTTGTAGCTTATGGAAGTGTCAATCTCAGCAGTTTCACTTTCTTGAATTACGCGATCACTTTGAGGTCTTAGTTTTATATACAAGTTCAAACAAAGCCTGTTTGTGCCAACAATTGTGGTACTCCGTAAACATGCGTTAAGAGGTCAATTTGCGCAATAGTACAGTCGAATCTCAAAGTGCGCACACTGCAATAATTTTCAATAAAACGCTCTAGTAAAATTAGACGTTTTACAGGCGTCCGCTGTAACTATTTTGTTTACTACATAAGGTTAAAGGGCAGATATAGGTACATGATATAATAATATTATTATTATTATCGTGATGGTTTATAACTTATGTAAGGTCGATAAGGGAATAAGTAAACAGCATTTTGACAGGTTTACCCACAAACATGGAATTGCACAAACAGGAAGAAAGGAAACTTACTAAAACATTTAATACAATGTTTTCATAAGTTCCAACTATGTTATAATCATAACAAAACAATATTAATGTGTGGTGTGTGAAAGCTACTAAAGATATTTTTCATTATACCTACCTATTTTAATATTATATTGCTATAACAAATTATTTCAATTTATTAAAATTCTAAACCATATCTGTTTACTAGCAAAAACTGACAAAATTCGAAGTTACATACTGCATTACTACACATTCTGATAAACAAAGCTAATGACAACACCCACCCAACGGCCAACAGAGAAAAATGTAAGAGATAAATTATATATTTTCAATTTGTAACAAGTTATACAATGTAGTTATGTATAAAAAACTCATGCAAGTTTATAGCGCCATCCCTGTAAGAGTTTTTGTTAAATCGTCTAAGGACTTATTCAGATGCAGTTATGTGTAAAAGAAACATGCTATTATATCTGATTTTTACCCTAAAACTTAGTTATATCATTAAAATAATACTTGTATATGGTGTATTATATCAATTTAGTGCAATATGTTATATTCTTATATGTAGACCAAAATATTTCCAGTATAATAAATTTATTTCGGAATTGCTACAAATTTTAAATGTAAATTTTTTATTAGATCTATACAACTAAAATTATAAGTTATAAGTTAAACTGGCTAAAGTAACAACTCTTAGTTCTACGCGGCATATTACTCAGAACTGAATTTGTGTGTGCAAAAATTATTTTATGATTTTCCATGTTTTTTCACTCAAAATTCACCATGTTCCTAAACTTTTCTACTTAAACAAATATTTTGTAGCCTCCGCTAACTAATACACTCCAAAATTTATGGTAGCCTATAGCAGAATTATTATTATCCATTTCAAATCTCATATTACAATAAAAACCATAGCTTAGGCCTTAGAGAGTATTGAATTTGAGTTATTAGTCAGAATGTTAACGCCAACTTCTTGTCTATTTTTCATTTTCAGGTTTATTATTGACTTTATAGTTATAGAAGACAGTTGAATATTTAATGAAGGTGTAATTGTATATCGTGTGTTGAGTTGGGTAAACTTCGCAACCAAAGATGTAGTGTGGATTAATACTTTACACAAGGAAGTACGCCAAAAACAAAAAGGCACTTAGATAAAAAGTAAATGAGCAAAAGGGCTTCTGTTAAAATACTTTTATAAATAACAACATTCACTTGTGCAAACTAACAGTTTTGCTAATTTACCATTTAAAGAGGCACCAAATGCTATTTTAGTTTACTCCATTTTAAAATATGTTTGACAAGGAACATATATAAACTTTAGAGTTCTTTTCTCATTTAAAGTATTTTTATGTAGTATTTTGCTTAATATAAAAGCAGGCTTATTGTAATTAAAAACATATTTTGTTAATACAAAAATAAATACTCGTTAAAAATTCTGTTTTTAAAAAAATGTGGCATTTAGCATTTGTTTCTCGAAATTATTTTAGGAGAAGTATTGCTAATGCATAAGCATTATTAAAAGTAATATCAAGTATTTATGATACTATAATTCATTGTTTTTAAAGATACAAAAGATGATAAGTAACAAATTTAAAGTTTCAAACCAGTTTAAGAAATCATTAAAAAAATAGAGTTGCAATAAACAACAATAGGAAAGGATAATAAAGGATAATAAAGGCAGGATGGAATCTCAGTGAGCAAAATGCTTTTATCCAATGTTTATAGGAAGCAAGTAATTACAGGTTGTCACCTTACAAGAAAGCAGCCATTTAGACAAGGTCAATATTAGTATTGTCAAGGTCATGTTAGCGTCAGGTCATTACAAATATCTCAGTATTATTGAGTTCTGTTAACTAAAATATAAATATAGTGACAGTAGTAGTTTTTTTATAAATCTAGCTTGGATTGTAAGTTTGAGAGAACATTCTTGTCATTTCTCCAGTTTATTAAGAAGAAGTTCGAGGATTGTCTCCACCTTGGTCTCAAGACTGTCCAGCCTGCGTAATTCTTGGTTCAGCTGAGACTTGAGGCCATCCATTGCATCAAACTTGGTCTCTGAATTGAACTGGAGACTTTCCAATGCACTCAGTTTGGCCTCCAGTCTCGACTCTACGCTACGGGATCCCATCGTAGCTACAGGGTCCAGATGTCTGGAAAAAAAAGTTAAAGAACTTTTCACTAGTTGAGCAAAGTGGCAGTTGTAGTGACGAGTTTACCTATTTGTCCCCATAGTGCAACGGTTAGCACACTTGTTTGCGAGCTAGAGGTCTCGGGTTCGATTCCCAGTGGGGGCAAAATTATTTTTCAACAGTAAATTTTCTCTAAATTGTTAATTTTTAGGAGTGTAGCACAGCCATCACAGCTTTTTATTCTATTTATAAACAGCTGTATGCCAATTGATGAAGAAAAATTAGAATCAAGTAATTGAGTAATGTTGTAGATAATCATGTGGCCATGAGAGGGTGGTACTAATTGTTCTGAGCAAACAGTAACATATTTTTTGACAATAAGTGATAAGTTTTATTTACTGAATCTTTATTGCATAATAGTAGTATAAACTATATAATCTAAGTTATATAATATCATAGTAATCACTTGAATGGTAATAAACCTGAATAAATCCAGCCTTATATAATGCTTTAAAATTTAAAATCCCAATTTTTTTAAGTTTTGATTTTTCATGGATAAAATAAAACTATCTTTAAATTAAATTACTTACACTCAAAAGCAATTAGTGGTAGTAAAGAATAATGATAGTTGATGATATCAAGTATACTAGATGTTGATTAGTTAAACCATTGTCAATTGGCATTCATAAAGTGTTACTAGTAATTACTTAATGTCAGACATACTTTGATACGTTCCCAGTAAAAGTAGGGTGAGTGGGAGGTGAGTCAGACTCAGGTTGCTTGTTCACGTCTTCTTTTAGATCCTCCAACTGTTCTATTACCAGCTCCAGTCTAAAAGTTAAAAGCCAAGCACATGTTGAAACTATATACATAAATGATAACAATTGTTACAAACGATTATTTGTTAAAAAGTCATATATGGAACATTGTATAACTTGGTCATTATTAAATGGGAATTTAGCTATTAGCATAATGTACAACACGAAGAGATTAGTTTTAGTAACTGCCTGAAACAGTTGGCAAGTAGCCGCATCTAATTTTATTAAAGTCAAAGCTCAAAGGGCAAAGTTTCCAACTACAAGGCTTCTTATTATATACAAGCTTTTAGGACACATTTATTTGTATGTTATCTACAAAATTTTATTTATCCGCATAAAGCTAATAAATGACTGTCATAGAAACACTTCTATTTTGCCACAAAGCTTTGCCAACATTTTTTTAGTTATATGTATTTCTTTCACGATTGACTAAATAAAATAACGAAAAGCAAAGTCAAGCATATGGTAGCGCTCTCTTTCACTGCTCAGTTTTTAGCAATCGAATTTGTAAAAAGTCGCTACAATTTTCACATATCAGCAATCTTTCGAACTCCTTGACAAATTGACTAATTGGAAACCAGACAATAGCAAACCTATGGGCTGTGTTGCTGACTTTATGGGTTATGTCCTCCTGCTTCAACCTGGTCTGGTGTGACATGTAAATCAGCATACAGCCTCTCACAAAATCGGTCACCTTATTGTTCGGGTCATCATCCAAGTGCCTTCCTAAAGACGGAAAAGTGGTGCAACATAGCTACGCACTTTGTCAACAATAGAAAGTAGTCATTTTAACAATGTTATACTTTTTCAAAATGTTATACTATCTCAACATTGTATTATCTTAAAACTATATTATTTCAACAATGGGTTAATAGGTTTTTAGCAGGCAAAAACTTCAAATATGACAACAATGTTTAATTTTGATTGTTTATATAATACCTTATAATGATAATTTCCAAGTCAATACTTTTAATGCCATTTTAATGTTACTTCTGAAAATATTATATTACAGTATTCATAATTTTGTATTTTTTAAAATATGTATTAATTGACAAATAAAACTATATTATGTACATTAATACTATATGATACTCTGTAATATTATATGATGTTATGAAATATTATATAATATTACATAATATTATATGATACTATATGCTATTACATGACATCATATAACATTATATAATATCATGATATTATATGGTAAGAAAGAAAGTTGTTTGAAGCAATTCACTTAACTTATGACGAAGGTAATAAGTATAACTTTTGTTCGGTTAGCTTTTGTTATATTTACAATATTGCATGTCAGACAAATTTGTATCAATTGGCAAATTTAATCTATAAAACCTCAAAAATTTATACATAACTGAATTTTTTCTAATTTGAAAATAATTTTCTATAAAAATAATATAACTTCGAATATTAAATGAAAACTTTAATGTTCAAGTATATGTATGTAAGTATTTAATGTTCAAGTGAATATTCCAGAAGACTTACTAAAGTTAGAGCTGATTTTTTCGCTGCGACCACGAATAGTTCTTAGCATTTGAAACAGAGTACCCAAGAGTGGTATGTATGGCTTATCAAAATGTTCGTACACTACCCCGTAATAGTTGTACTTCCACAGGATCTCAGATTTCTCCTGCACACGCTCAAACGTGTAGCTAAAACAAATTAACAAACTCGATTGGGTAAAAAGTGAAAAGACTTCGGTATAATATTTAGTACAATTTTATTATGTTTCATAGTATTGGATTTTCAACGCACAACCCAAACCAAAACTCATTTGTATAATTAAGGAGCTTAGACTACTAAAATTTCTCTGCTACTGTCTTTAACTGAATGAATTATTGTGAACATGTTTTGATGTTTTTCTGTAATTTATACACAATTCTTCAACTAGCAGGTATACTATAATACTGAAGAGCACCAGCTGTCATGGAAACTGGTATAATATAGACAACTAGACTGCAGTAAATAAGTATTCAGCATTGTGCAGATATGTTTCTATGTAATTATGAGCTACAAACTGTAAAGTAATTGCCCCCACTGGGAATCGAACCCGAGTCTTCTGGCTAGCAAGAAAGTGTGTTACCATTACACCACGGAGGCCACTGGGTAGCTCAACCCTACATCCCACCCAGTTCTTTGAACTCCACTGGCCTATCTACTACTCCTTCAGTCATCAGGCTCTCCTGGCCACTCAACTCTCTCAGGGTACTATCACTACACTTCACTTGAGGCCGAAATAGCTTGTAAAATAATTGTCCCCACTGGGAATCGAACCCGAGTCCACCAGCTTGCAAGCAAGTGTGCTACCATTACACCACGGAGGCCACTGGGTAAACTCAACACTACACAAACCTTACCTGAACATAGCAATAAGTAGGTTGAGGAGTAGAACATTTGTTAGTATCATGTATATACCAAGTAGTACCCATCTATATCCTACAAGTTAAATAGTATCAGATCTTAAGAGCATAAGCAATATAAAAACTATAAATTAGATTAAGAAACCTGATAGTTTACTACTTTTAATCAATAAGAAAGCAAAAGACATTAAAATAGTATTATAATCTTTAGTTTAAAATCATCAAAGTTGTCAATCAGTAATAGAAAGTAAACACTATCACTGTAATGATTCACAATGCATTCTAAAAATAAGATAGGAAAGACCGTATGCTTTGCATGTACCGTACTAGATTTTAGTGTATTTATACTTGAATTTTTCCAAAAAATTTAAACATTTAATTTTAACTATTCTCTTCAGGATTTGGCACAAAGAAAATACTTTAAGGGTTTCATCAAAAGTATTTAGTAGAATCAGCTAGACTTGTTTAAATTTAAACTCTAAACACATCACTGAAGGTAAAACGCTGATCAAAAGGACAAAACTATTTCTGCTAATTAATACGGTAATTGCAGCAATTGTTGGCAGATACAAGATATACGGAGAGGAAAGACAATCTTACCATCACCAAAATCTTCGAGGAACAGCTCGCCATACATTTGGAAGTAGGGCTTGTATATCACACTATTTATTAGTCCCCAGGTTAAGGTTGTTTCAGGGTGAAGTATCGACTGGTACACAACTCCAAATGTTAAAATCATCAAGGACAAGATAACCAAAAAGAACATCAGGTCTACAATCTACAAAATTTAGTATTAAATCTATAGGTAATGAATAGTGGCAGTGAATAATTATACCGCAGCTTGTCTTAATTCAGCAAGTTATTTTCTATGTTTAGTTATTACTTTGTTGCTACCACAGGCCACAGCTACTATCAGCCGCTGCTACTACAGCCACTGCTGCTGCTGCTGCTGCTGCCCCTGCTGCTGCTGCTTCCTAAAACAACTAAAAAAAAATTATTCTTTTTCTTTTGTTTACTACTATAGTTTATATTTCTGATCATAGAGCTAGAACACAGCATATTAGTCATTTCCTTTAAGCTTCTACTCCTGCATGAGTGTTGCTAATACTGGTAAGGGTATCAATTGTTGTAAACATAGTAGAATATAATAAATTTATAGCAGCTTACCATATTTTTAATCATGATTATCTTGGGTCCTAAGTTTTCCACAACGAAGAATATTTGACTGAATCTGATGATGAAAACAATAAGAGAGAAGCAGAAGAAAATCCTTGCCCATTCAAAGTTGGTCTCACACAGTACGAGTCTGAGAACTACTGCCAGAATGAACACAATATAGGACAACAGGTCAACCTTGTTCCAAGTCTCTCGCAACCAATTAGAAATCTTTGGGCCCAATAGGCGCATTGGCATTCTGTCTCTAAAAATGACCTAGATAAAAGAAATGACCTAGATTACAGAAGCAACCTAGTTTAACAACACAGATGCATGAGTTGATATGAATTATAAAAATGACTAAGGAAATGAAAATTATTGTTACTGCAAGTGATGGATGCTTTCCAATTAAAATATATTTGTTTAAGAAACTGAAGTAATTATTGTATTGCACTGCATTGATTATTTGCTATGTTAGCCAATCCTAGACAAGTGACTATACCAAACACATTTGATGTCCACTTTTTACTCCTTCAATTTATTCAGCAAAAAGTATTCAGTGTATTTCCATGCGTCTTCAGCATTCCGTTATTAGCAGTTTCTAATTAAATCCTTTACTTTAATTTAAATAGATATTGATATGTCGACTTTAAAAATTACCAATACATGCTAAAATAGTCTGAAACTGCTAAAGCTAGCTAAGCTCCGCCCATACCTGCCTCACTTCCTCCAGGAAGTTAGCAAACACAAAGCAGTAAGTGGCGCCCTCTAGGTATCCGATGCGAAAGGAAGTGTCAGTCTTGCAGCAGACATCTTTTGATCTGTAGTCACAGTCGGTGCTGTTGGCGACAGCAATGATGTGTGGACGGAGTTCAGTCATGAGAAAGAGGGAGTAGATGAAGAGAAATGACAGGAACATCATCTAAAGGAGAATACAGTTCATGAGTGTACCTTGTCCATGAATGTAAACGCATATAATTGACTCGTATAGTGTCGAACGATTGTTGATAATTTTTCAACAAATGAAGAAATGTTGAAATGCAAATGGGAAAAAAAGACAACATGATGAAAAAACCCACCAGCAGTTTACGATTTAAAGGCAAACAATTTTCACTTTAGCTTATGGCTTAGGTGATTAGAAAAATTTATGTGTGTAATAAAAAAAATTACATTTGCTAGGTAAAGGCTATATCGAAAGAAATGTGTTTTATTAAAATTTTGTTATCCATTATCTATTAGGTTTGTGTTTATTTCGCATATTTGCTGATAATTATTCTATACTCACTGAATAATGAATGCACTTGACAATAGGAGAGGTGAACCCCCTATACATTGCCCTGAAGTAGGATATCTCGTATTTCTCCTGAGAGGAGCAAGTCACAGATATTGTCGGCTTTAAGTTGGCAGAGTCGGCTTCTCTATTCAGCATGCCTTCCTCTCCCAGGAGCTGTTTGTGGAGCTCATCCAGTCGTGTGTCTGAGTCATTCTTCCGGATAAAGGTGAGCAACCAGACCATAAATGGCATGATAGCGAACACAAATATCTGCAAAGGAACACAGGTCATTGAATGGGAAATATAATAGCTAGTAATATTTCAAATGCCTTGCAATAGGTAACGGTTAGCAATAATTTTGGCAAGCATATGATGGATAGATGATGCAGTTGTATATAGACAAGTAGTAAATTACAATTTATAAACTAAATTGGAAACAGTATATATTCAACAGCAAATGTGTAAGCTGGCTGTAAAATATAACTTTCTACCCTGATCTTTACAGTACTCATGACTCACCCTCACACTGATCTCTACAGTACTCATGACTCACCCTCACACTGATCTTTACAGTAGCTACTCATGACTCACCCTCCACAATGGTGTTTGGAGGGAAATATCTCCCCTCCATATTTTGTTCAGTTTACTGTAACAGGCCGGCTGCGCCATAAACTCTTCCATCTCAGCGTTGTACACCATTGCCAGAACAGTTGAACTCCCCCAAGTATCGCTCACTCTTACCAACATGTCTGACGTGAGCTGATGATCCTTAGACCAACATAACTCTAAGATTCCGTTGGCTATTACTTCAAATTCCCTGTCAAGTTTAGTAAATAAATATGTTGGTTCTGTGATCCTAATTATTCAACAAAGTGAGAAAATTTCACCAATTTAGTTTATTTATTTATTATCAGATCAGCTATTATACAACTGAGTCATCTACAGTTAGTGGTTTAATGAATTTTGAGAAATATCATCACTATGTTCTGAAAAGTTTTAGTAACTATTTGCGTTGTGTATTTTTTTAAATGCCTTAAGTATTGTAATTATAGTTAAACTTTTATCGTAGTGAATACTTCATCTCTTTTTCTTTGTGTAAACCAGTCTTCGACCGAAGATTGGCATGTCGGAGTGTCGGGCTTTCAGCTAGTTTAGAATATTGTCGGTCATGTCAGGCTCCGACACTCCGAAAGTGTTCGAGCCGAAGATTGGTCGAAGTTTCTGGAACCAGCCTTTGTGTTACTATATAAAGAGCTCGCAGTTGTAATTCAGTCTACAGCTGGAGCTCATAGAGGAAGGATCTACTTATACCACAATAAAAATTTTTTTATTTTTACCATACAACCTCTTAATTCTCTCACCATACAAGGAGTTATGTTCTCTGCCTAATTTATTCTGAACTTACAATTCTACTATAGTATTCTGTAGTCAACTTAGCTACATGACTCAGTCACTTACAGTCAGTATTCTATAGTCAAATCGGTTACATATGACTCAGCCACTTACAGTAACTACTCCATAGGTAACTTGGTTACATATGACTCAGCCACTTACAGTTATTACCCTATAAGTACCTAACTTGGTTATATAACAAAGAAACTTACAACCAGCATTCATGCACTTACATGCATGGCATGCATAATCCTCCACAGTTTCACAAACACGTCAGATCTCGCTTCTAGTTTGTAGAACTGTTTTTGGCCAAATTATTATAATATAGAACATTGGGTTAAACTATTAAATTAATATTCTTCATCTATATATGAAACATTTGTTTTCTTTAAGCCCAAGTTGCTATTCTAAGCCACTAGGCAACTTTTAATCTAAAGTTGCTTAGAGGCTGGAAGTTTGGTTACATAGCTATGTCTAGTTTTTAGTGGTGTGTCACTGTAAGTAGTTTATTGCGATTTACTTAATGTAAATAAATCATTGTGAGTTAATTAATCTAATTCAACTGCTGTGAGTGACTTACAGTGAGCTAGCAGTGTAGATTGCTTGAATATCAGCCCCTTCAAACTTTAAGCTTGTTTTGGCTAAGCCTCTCAGAACCGCCGCACCAAATATTGCCCCAGCTGCAAAATGAAAGAAGATATAATGAAATAAATGTATTTACTATTTCAGTCCTTAATTAGCATACAACTTTGCAAGCACATAAAATGTTTCCTGTTTAAGCGACTATAAACTATTACATAACTATATTCAAAGATAGCTTAAAGCTTAGTTTTGAAAGTCAGTTGCATTGCTTTGTAAAAAAACTTCAAATTGGTAAAACACACTATAGTTATCATACTTGATCTACCGTGGCACTTTTCTTATAAACTCTTCATAAAGCAACCTTGAAAACTACCTGACACACTTTATGCAAAATATCCATACATATTCCAGCTCTTCCCTACAGACTGTTTGTGGTTGTATACTCAAACAATTTAATGACTTTTGTACTTGAGCTGTTTTCATTTGGCTCTAGAATCTGTGGTGTTATAAAACTAATACTATTTATTGCTAACTGTCATCGCATGCTATTATAAAAACTTCTGCCCCCATCGGGATTCGAACCCTAGACCGCCGGCTTGCAAGCTGGTGCTCTAACCATTACACCACAGGGACTACTGGGTAATCATGACACTACAGTTCTTAGCTATTCCAACACAAAACTTAATCACTAAAAAAAACTCGTGCAAGTTTATATAGTCACTATCACTGTGAGAAACCCTTGATGGAAAGGGTTTTTGTTAAAGCGGACTAAGGACTTAATATTTAAATGAGGCACAGGAGCAATTATGACTGGATGCTCTTCCTAACATCCCCAATGGTCATTGTCTGGGCTCGAACCCATGACCTCGTGTTTACTAGGCAAATGCTCTAAACCCTAGACCACGGCTGCTTAATCACTAAGCTGAATTAAAAGTCTAAACCTCACCAATATGATCCTGTGAGTATCTCCAGAAGAGAGTGGCCATATTCATTCTGTTGAAGATGATGGCCCACATAAACAGATGCTGATAAGCATTCTGGAATTGAGTAGGGTTTTTCTCGGAGTCGTAGGATTTGCTACCTGGACATACAGTTATGATATTCCTAGATTATCACTAACTAGATGGCAGCTGTACTCATATCTTAGTGGTTATACGGTGACACATCCCAAATCTCATTGGCTGTGCTATATCACATATGAATAGATCAATTGCTACTGAACATCCTATTGCATTGTCGCTCTGTAACACTACACTTATTGGCTATACATTAGCCTTACTCTTTGACAATGAAATGACAGGTTTTTAGAATCTCAGTTTAACACATATTGTGCAGGTATTGAGTTGATGCAGGTTACTTGTGTGTGTAGCTCGACCTTATAGTACTTAATTGGCATCATCAAAATCAGCATGATAAACACACACATTGAATCAAAAAGCATAAGTCCAAAATAAACACATCATGTCAAAATTTCAAAGATAGACTTTTACTGCTTAATTTACTTAATTTACCTAAAGTGCTCTTCAAATTATAATGCAATAAAATACCTTTTTTATACACATTGGGGTAAGCATAATCCAACAGCTTCTTAAATGTTAGTCCAATGAAATGCAAGAAATTTGTTTCAGGATTTACACGGTTGAGGCAACAGCTACACTGTAATAAAAGATGTCACAATAGTACTACACTGTAATAAAAGATGTCACAATAGTACTACACTGTAATAAAGGATGTCACAATAGTACTACACTGTAATAGAAAATGTCGCATTAGTCACACTGTAATAAAGGATGTCACAACAGTCACACTGTAATAATCCTTAGATAGGATAACTCCCAATTACTACAGAGATAATATAATTCTAACCTCAATAAGTATACATTTTAAAGCTCACATTGACATGATTATTAGGCAAATAATTCTGTCATGAATTAAGGTTTAATACAGAAGATGTATTCTGATAGGTTCAGTTGTGCGGTTGTTTTTCTGTCATAAATCAGATGCTATGTTTAGATTAGTAATAGAGGTTGTAACTCCTAATAGTCTAAATACTATTAAAAAGCTTAATTTCTCCATTAATGTCAAAAAATTGAAATATAGGAAATCTCAACATGTTTGTAAAATAATTATTTAAGTCATGTAGAACAGAAAATTAAAACAAATTTTATCATAGTCATAAGATATGTTCAAAAGAAATTGCATTTAATAAAGTGCATGATATTTAACAAATTTTTGTTTTCTGAACCAATGTATTTCACTTTAATTTACTAGCTACGGTTTAGTACACATAATTTAGCAATCAGTCAAATGTATACAAATTTAATTGGTTGCCATGAGTTTTGAAAGCAATTGTACATGCACACAATGAATGACTCATCAGATCACCAACCTTGTCAGCAGCTGCCTTCTCATCTTCCAAACAGCGACTCACCATTCTTGAAAAAGCACCGTCTCGCTTCATGGTCTGAAAAAAAGAGAAAAAACATCTTTGGTAGCTTTTTAAAAATATTAATTCAGTTCAACTAATCTTCATTTTTAGTTTTTGAAGCAAAAACGTAATTTTTTTCATCATTTTCTTGTGTGAAAGTTTAGTTACACTTCAGTTTAAGCAAGCAGAAGTTATACCTGTAGTCGATTACTTGTTATGATCAGACTACAGCAATATCTGAACTCAGTATAATCATGATATAATATTACTTGAGATCACAAGAATCCTTTCTGATAATTTGGCTTGAACTCTACTGAAAGTCAATATATATTGTCCTAATATTTAAACAATAAAATTCAATAGTTGTAACAGCTTAAATATACGAATCTAGACATAAAAATGATATACCTGTTTGTAGATTTTCTCCAGACACTCTACAGTGAGAAATGTTTGGAGGTCAAAGTCATGCTCAAGGAACAACTCAACAAACTCCGGCAGATCTTCTACAAGTGCTTCTAGCATGATCTCACTGAGGAATTCTTTCTCTTGCAGAAACTAAATTATTAGCCAAAAACCTATTGAGTTTTATTAAATCAATTTTAAATGCGTAAACTTGAATGGCTTCTAATCAAAATAATGTCACCACTTTGAGGTCACCAGCTTATGTTGTGTGAGTATTAATCAACTGTTCCTATTTTTAAAAAAAGGAGTAAATCTGGTCTAGTATAGTTACAACACTAGCTTAGAAAACACAAGTTCGCCTTTTGAGTCTCGGTAAAGATTATTGGTGACGTTAGAAAGAGTTTCTAGTCATAATTGCTCCTGTGCCACAATGAAAACAAGTCTCTAGTTTACTTAAAAAAGACTCTGCCAGCAGGAGCTTCGCACACAAATAGCAGCTACAAATCCACGTGAGTTTGATTTGTTCTTTCTACACTCAACATTTAATTTTTATGTCGCTTTTTGCAGTGAAAACATAATTTTCTACAACTGATTTGAAATTTTTACACAGTGAACATTTAATTTTCTATACTGATATACGCAACTTTCCACTCTCATTCTTCGGTCAAGAAATTTTCAAACTATTCAATTCAAGAAACGCAATAAGCTGAGCGTTACAGAGATATTGTAGTCCGAGACAGCATAGAAGTCTAGACACAAAGTTTCTAACTCACTTTTTTGTAGTCAGCGTTGGAAGGGTTGAGAATATCGTCTCTAGCGTAGTCCACTCTGTTCCACGCCAGGGCCAGCCTCATTTGAGCTTTCCTTTTCACTATGATTGCATCAGCATCAGTTGACCTTGACAATATACTCTTGGGAAAGAGAGCAGAAAGAATGGCTTTATCGAGACCATAGTCACTTATGAAGCTGGAACTAGCCTGGGTAAAGTCTACCACAGATATCTAAAATTAAGAATTCACTGCATAAAAACTCAAAAATGAACTGTGTAAATGCCCATATAAAAAATCAAACTTGCCTGTGCTTTAAAAGTAAAAAAATATTTCATTAAATTCTTCAGACTTGCTTTGAAATTAAGATTTAAATCAAATTTTTGAAGTCTAAAATAGTTGGAATGGTATGGTAACTTAGCTGCATTGCAAACTATAAGCATTGTAAAGGAAATTATTATAAACATAATATGGAAACATAAACCACGTCCAAACTATAAATAGCATTGTACAAATTAAATGCTGTTGTTACGAAGTTTGAGTCTTACTGCATATTTCTAGCATATAGATATATGAATCAGAAAATAAGGTATAACATACTGGGAGACACAACTGCCCTATGAATGTATCTCTAAGATCATCCCTGACACACCTCATTTATGTTGTATCAAAATATCATAAATTTATTACTGCATAGAAAATTGTGTCAGAAATTTTTTAATGACGCCATTTTAGTTTATTGTTCATCTTCATTACACAACCCTGTTTCCATTAGAGCTTTGAATGGTAGCAGAAAACCTTTCAAATTTAATGTGTAAACAGTAAAGCTATTTTGCATGAAATTCTCTGTGGTAAGACACAAAAAATGCCCCAGAAGAACGTCGAAGTTAAACATTGGGAACACTAATGCAGTCACTATAGCTTACGTAGTGGTGGTTTTCAGCTATAACTTCTAGATGTTTAAGAACTTCTGTGACTGGCTTAACACCCATTGCTTTCTCATATACTTCCGAGAGACTAGCCGTAGAGGGACTGCAGTAAATCAAAATACAATCTCTAAATCAGCTAGTAGTTTATAAACATTAGTGATACTAGACAGTTTATCACATATACATAATGAGGTGTTTCCGCTTGCTTGCCATATACAAAGGTAATATGTGTTATAGAGAAAAACAATTAAACCTATTGAATTAAAAATGTGTGGCAATATGCAAGAAATAGAAAATGGAAATAACTTTATATGTAAACGAGTAGTTTTACAGTATTCTGATAGTATAAGAAAAGTAATCTCTAAGAAGTTTTCCTATCAACTAAAATCTGACATCAAGCACTTGCTCTGCAATGTCAAGGACACTTGGCTGAGTCAATTTAGTTTATTTAATGCTAAATAATAAATATCCAATAAACAGTATTAAGTTTTGCTTTGCTAGGCCCACTGAAAGTTGCTTATTGGCATTTTTAAAATTACAGGATTCAATCAAAATAACATATTACAACACTTTAGTCACATAGTTTTAGTCACAAAGTGTCAGTCACACTGTCTCAGTCACACAGCCTTAGTCATACACTCCAAAAGTCTTATGGTCTCAGTCATATGATGTTTTAGAGTCTAGATTTTTATAGTAGTTTCAAGTTATGTCATATCAGGGTGAATTTATAAAGCAAACCTAAAGATCTAAAAGATTTCTTGAGTTCACTTGGTGAACAGATTTTACCCTCTCTGATCAAAGACCAAATCACTGCATGACTCACCGCCAGCCGTCATCAAAGCTGTTTGCTTTGTCAGCATAGTGAGACTTGCACAGTTTATGCAGACGTACTACAACTTCTGCTGCACGTCCTGATCCTGCAATGGCCACCAGGGGAATCTTTACGCCAAGACTTTCATGGCACGATTCTAGCGAACCATCTCCGCCGTTCACTAGTAGAGTTACTATTGGAATATTCACTCCATCTTTGTTATCTGTCAGATTGAAAACTCAATGCTTAGCTCAATGATTTCAAAATATGCGTGCCATTTTTACCTAAAGCCGTGCGAGGCAATTTCAAAAATCATTCAAATCAACAAAATCTAAAACAAAATGGTGAAGCAAAATTTTTAAATTAGATGCCATTAAGCTTGCACTTTCAACTCAACTTATTGCAAATATTCAGCAACTAGCATTGATCATTGGTCCATGAATATAAATAGGCAAGGCTATTCAATTGAGAAAACTGTACACAAGGCAATAGTAGACTGACTTATAACAAAAATGATGTCTGCATTTATGTCTACACACAGGTATGCTATAAAGGTAATCACAATTGTTAAAAATTATAACAAACCCGATGATGAAATGCTGTTGGCTTTGAGTGGTGAAAGTTAAATTAGGTCAGATTCTCACTGAATGCAGTATGTCATAGCTATGGTAAACTTAGGAGAGGAAGCTATAGACATAGTAGCAGTTGCCTTGGGGCTTATCTTTTGTTATTTGTTTTGTGTAGGGTTATAACTATTTATAAAAAAATGAATTTAACATTTCCATTCTATCATTCAGCTAACATAGCTTGTACCTAATTTACTTGAGTTTGAAGATTTACAGTCAAAGAATGTTTATGTCCGCATATTTTGAGTCATTAAAAAATCAGACGTTTAGTTATATTGTAGTAATTCTTGTAATTACTGTGCGTGAGTTATCTCCTTGCGTATTAGTTGGCTATTCTATTAGCAATTACTAGGGTAGCTGTCGGGTAATTATGTTTATTATCCACAATATAATACAAAGCAAACATTACATCAAATTATCCTATACATAAGTCAACTACTAACACATGTTTCTACTTCAAGCCCTCGCTTACAACAACGTGATCAATGTTAATTGCCCGGGAATTGTCACATAAGTCGGAAGCATATCTTCCGGTGCTGCTGATTGGTTACTTCATAGGGGCCTTAGTATTCCCCGAACGGAGAGAGGACGATTCTCATATTAGTACATTGCATGACTCACTACACCGCCCCCCCCCAGCAGAAAGCCCTACTTTCTGATAACACAATACAAAAAAAACACATATAAAGAAAAACAATACAATAATCCAAAAAAAAAGAATACATAAGTAAACCCACAAAAAGGAAGAAGGGAAATAGTTGAGTACACAAACATTTATATACAGAAGTAAACAGGGTGATCGAATACACACAGCTAGTCAGCTATAAAGAGAGAGGGTGCTTACCAGCACGCGGGCCAATGTCGGTGCACTCGTCACTTTCCAGACGAGGATACAGCTCACCGAAAAGTGCCTACCCCAGGCATACTCATTGGGTGGATTCTGACTCTTGTAGCGAGCGTGATCTGTGTCGAGCCTGTCGGGCACGTAGCCGCCTCTTCAGTCGCCCCACGGAATCCTTCAGCTGGTATAGACCTGTCGTCGTATCCAGCAGGTCAGGGGCAAGTTGCGTAAACTCGGCTTGTAGTTTTACAAGCCGCTCTTCTACACTAGCCATTCGGCTAGGCCTTGGTGGGGTTGTAGCAGTCTCTGCTGTTGGGGGTATTGTTGTTCCTTCGGATTTGGGGGTGTTGCTAGGGTTGATGGGGGTAGTGGATGGGCCCTGAACCATAGGGGACTTATGGCGGGTGGATAACAGCAGTACTTGGAATCCTGACGCTAGTGCGGCCAGGGTGATAGCCTTCTTGATGACCGGCTTGATGGTGTCTAGGTATTGGGGGAAACTGTCCTCATCAACAACATGGCCCTCTCCGGCGATGCAGCTCAATTTGTGGACGATCACAGGGTACGGGTATACATCGTGGAACCCGCATGGGCAGAAATGTAGTAGAAAGTGTGCGTCTACATGCAGACGCAGGGAGCGGTGTGACGGGCACTCCTGGAAACAGACCTGGCAGGTCCGGTGGGGTCCACTTGGTCCCCAGGCTTCCTCAATCCTCCTTTCCGCCGTGGGTGACACCCAGCGGTGTCGTCGACGAAGCACTACGGGTAAGCCATTCTCCATTACAGGTTCTTCCTCCATAGGTAGAGGGGTTGGCTGGTCCCGGGACCGGGAGGTGGTCACTCGAGTGTGATCTGAAAGAGTAGCAGTGTTAAAGATTATACACTGAGGTACCGCCGGCGTGTACAGCCTGACAGGTACTCTGTTCAGTTACACTCGTGAGATTCAGGCTAATGAATAGTTGATGGAGAACACACTCGCTATGGCAGATTATTTAAAATCAAAGTCGACGTGTGTTCCCACCACTGCGTTTCATTATCGAATCACCAGCTCGCTACTGGTGTAGCTAGAGCTGACTGATGCAGTCTAGTTCCCGTACCAAAAACATAATTAACTCACCCTTCGATCCAGAATAGTAAGACATTTTGGAATGAGAGCAGTAAATGATTACTGTTCAGTGGCACGTCTACTCTTGACTGCATCAACGTAGGAAAAGACCGGGCAGCATGGTTGTGAAGCGTGACTAGGGCTTTTTACTTCCAGCGGATGAATCTCGTGTGTGATTCCGTTGAGGCAAAAGTTGAGATTTTCGTGGTGTTCACAACTCCCACGTCTCTTTGCCTGTTTTCCCCTGCGAGATCTCGCTAGACCTTCATAACTGCCGCTTGTACCGCGGTCACGTACGAAGTCTCCGAGACACGCTGGGGGTTGCCTAGTGTGTGGTCCTGGAGGCGTCGTCACTGTGGGAGGCGGTGTGCTCACCCGTGGATTGTTACGTCTCACTGGTGGTTTTTCCAGCCTGTTTGTGACGGTTGTTCCTACGTTGGTATCTCCGTACGGAGCCCCTCCCACGGGGTGTTTTTGCACTTCTGGACCTGTTTCCGGTTCCGGAAGTGGTGGTGATGGCAGGCTTGACGTTGGGGGCGGTGGGCGCACTTCCAAGGACAAAAGTGGCTTTTCCTGCCTCGCCAAGTCTTCCTGCGGAGTCATGGGGGTGTTTCCGGCCAGGACGACAGTCTCCGCTTGCCAAGACCTCCTCGCACAATGCGTCTGCCGCCCCGCTTTACCAGGGAGACGGCTATGCTTGTTGGTCTGGCAGACTTTGCACCGTCTCACTCTGCGCCAGATGTCCCGCTCCATGTTGGGCCAGTACCACCGGAGTTGTAGCTTGGTGACCACCCCTTGGACTCCTCCGTGAGTCTGCTCGTGGGTGTCCCGTATCAACTCCCGGCGGATGGCAGCTGGGCAGACGATCCTCTTCCTGGCTGGTTGTCTGCTGTTGGCGGCCAAAGTCATGGTCAGCAGACCATCTGGCCCAATTCGCAGGGAGTTCCAACGTTGACAGTACAGCCGTAACTCGGCGCATCCCTGTTGCCGTTGTCTACCACTGGGTCGTCGCCCTTCCTGTTTCGCTCGGTACACGTCGGCTACTACCCCAGGAAGGCTTTCCTGGAGTTTCGGCAGCTCCCTGACGTTACCAGCCCATACAGGTTTGGCGCGGAGGCTCTGGACAGCCTCCGGGGGCATGTCAGCCCTCTGTTGGAGTTGGCCCGAGTTCCGTGGGGGAACCCTGCTCCTCTCCTTCGAGCCCAACCTTCTCGTGGGCTGCTGAGTAGGGGCGGTCTCCGCCGCCCGTGGTACCTCGCGACAGCCTGCTCTATTTAGGCGGGCGTCGTGGTCTGTGTGGCGGGGCGCCCCACTGTACCGGTGTGGCAACATAGCCATAGCCTGGCGCTTTCTGTTGCCTGTGTAGCCACGCGTCCCTGGCAGACGGGAGGCGTGGGTTGGGACGGTCCTCCGCCCTGGAGACGGGCTCTGCTGAGGACCTTCCGTCGCAGCTCCCAACGACGGCCCAATGGCTTCCTCCTGGACAGGATGGAAGCGGCCCAGCATGGACCTGGGTGGGAGGTCTACCGTCTCTGAGGAGGGGTTGACGCACTGCACTGAGATCTCTCCTTGTCCCGTAAGCTGGCTAAAGCTATGGGCAAGTTGGATTCTTGAGTGCGTACTTTCGACAACTCGTAACTTAGAGGTTTGGCCACCGTCTACTTTGCAGCGGACGGTAGCCCGGGAGTGGCCTGGTATCGTACAGCTCCGTACTACCTGCACTCCTCCCGCTAGAGGACGACCAAACTTATCGACACAAGCGAGCTCTCTGTCGCCCATGATCATTGCAGATTTACTGAAATCGATGCGACATCCGTGTCGTTGTAAGAATGGCATCCCGAGGATAGCATCCTCGTTGAGCTGTCCGACGATAAACGTCTCTTGGATGGCCTAGTTACGGATGTAACCAGTCAGCTCAATAATGCCGTAGAAGGGAATGCCCGACCCGTCTGCCAGGGTGCCATGATCCCCCTCATATGGTGCCAACCCGTCCTTGACCTTAGCGCTGAGGGTGTCAAAGAATTGACGGCTAAGGAGGTTGGTGGTGCAGCCCGAGTCCAGAAGGAAGTTGGCAGGCTTGCCAGCTAGCTTTCCTGGTAGGAAGTAGCTACTTCCGTGTGGTTGCAGCTGTGTGTGCCGTGGTTGCACCTCCCTCGCTGTGGGTCGAGGGGTCCACGGTTGGCGGCGACTATTGACCAGCTGCCGAGGTTGGGGCGGTACGCCTTGCGGCACCTGTACCGTTTCTCTCGCAGGCTCTGAGGTCAACCGTCTGCCGGATCCGTGTTGGAGTGGCGTAGAGGACCCAGGTGGCGAGTGGCTTGAGCCTACTTGCCGCGGGGGTCGCCACTTCACAGCATCTCCGCGCGGCGCCCAGCGGGGCGGCAGACACGCGGTCCTCTCTGGGTGGTTTACCGGCGGCCCGCAGGAGGTGGGAACATCTGCGGGCCGTGGTAGTTTAACCCTTGTTGAAGTTGAGGGCAGTTCTTCTGGAAATGTCCTGGCCTTCCGCATCCCCAGCAGAAGTTATGCCCCATGCCTGGTGATTGCACCTGCGGCCCGCAAGGCTCACGGGCGGTATCTACCTGGCTTGGGGGAGCTAATGCGGCGACCAGTTTATCTAGCATGTCAGTCATTTGTGCGACTTTCGATGCTAGTGACATCTGGTTCACATTAGCCACCGCGGAGGGTTCCGCGTTTGGTTCAGTATGAGCAGTAGTGTGCTCCTTGGCCACCTGGCGGGAGGCCACGCGGTTGCGGTGCATATGAGTCGCCATGAGGTAGGCTTCTCCCACCGCAAGTGCATCCTCGACCGTGGTGACTCCCCTCGCTTGGAACTGATGGTGGAGCCCCAAGTCGTTGATGGACTGCACGAAGGCATCATAAGTATACCTCTCACGGTGCACTTGAGGCAGATCGCGGAACGCAATCTGCGCCAGTGGATACACCGTGGCAGGGTGCTCCTGTAGCGACGTGTGAGGATCACGCCGCAGTCTTTGTAGGCGGGCCCGCGCATCTATGGGGGAGATACCAAAACGGGCCCGCAGAGAAGCAAAGATCCCGCCTATGTCAGGTCCCGCTCCGTATGGCTTAGCCTTGTCCGTCAGCGCCATCCTGAGTTTGAGCAACGCCACCCTCGGTGGCGACCGTGCAATTTCCATCATATCTTGGAATTCCTGGATAAATTGCTCTACTGCTTCCTCGCCTGTGAAGGTGGGCGCCTTCAGCCGGTATCTGTCTTCACCAGGCTCTCTAGGAATTCTCACTTCTTCTAACACTACTGGTTCCACAGGTATATCAACATTATCTTCCTCACTTTCATTCAGTGGAATGGGTAGCTCCGTGCCGTCTTCTGCCATGACTGTTATACGCAAGATCCCACCGCTGCCACCACTGTAGTAATTTTTGTAATTACTGTGCGTGAGTTATCTACTTGCGTGAGTTATCTACTTGCGTATTAGTTGGCTATTTTACTAGCAATTACTAGGGTAGCTGTCGAGTAATTATGTTTATTATCCACAATATAATACAAAGCAAACATTACATCAAATTATCCTATACATAAGTCAACTACTAACACATGTTTCTACTTCAAGCCCTCGCTTACAATAACGTGATCAATGTTAATTGCCCGGGAATTGTCACATGAGTCGGAAGCATATCTTCCGGTGCTGCTGATTGGTTACTTCATAGGGGCCTTAGTATTCCCCGAACGGAGAGAGGACGATTCTCATATTAGTACATTGCATGACTCACTACAATATGTTATCAAACACGGAGCTCTCTGCACTGTAAAAACAAACAATTAGGTCAAAAGTTACTCTTCTATTAATTTGATTGCGTAACCACTCTTATCATGAAATCAATTTATCTTTTTGGTGTCAGATTTTGGCAGATCTTTATTGATGAAATTTTAAGTTTAAAACGTCTCAAACTTCTTAGAACTACAGTGAAATGAAACCTCACCTTTATGTGTAATCCTATGATCGGTGAGAAACTTCTCAAACTCTACCCTCCATTTGAGTTCTCCGCCAAACTTGCCCACTTCATCGTCTACTAGTATGAAGTGAGAGTGGTTTGGGTCTAGAGGCTGAATGCCTCGAACTAGAGGGATATCAGCTATAGAATAGTTGACAGGGTTTCTTTCTTCTTTCTAAAAGAGCAGCATCAAACACAACCTTAACGTGAATATATCTTTATTATAATTGATCTAAGAATAAAACAATTTATACTATATATAATTATAAGGCCAATAACATAAAAAATATAACACTCATATAATAAAAATGGAAAAAAATAAAGTAGAAATTTTTTTCTGTAATACTAAAATATCTATTATATATTTATTAAATATCTATTAAAAATTTTGTAACTTTTTGTTCAAACTGCTACAATTATTTGCAAGCTACAAGCTAAAACAAGGAAAAAATAAAACATGTTTATTTTTAAGCAAATAATTTTTGAAATTTTAAGCTTGCCAATTGGCGTTACAGATCTCAACTCATCGGTACCTCGAGAAGTTCCTTGCCAGCCACAGAACCCCAAGTAGCTATACCCAGCAGAACGATCTCATTGGTCGACGTTGAGCTTGCAGACTCGATGTGGCTTTTTACTGCAGATCCTACTTTCTTGTATAAACCAGTGTGAGAGCCAGGAGTTATGATCCAAGCTTCTAAAATTAAAAGCGTTAGTTCTAACCTTGACATTCAGTGCAACAATAAGCAGATTAACAATAATTTACTATAATTATTATAATAGAATACAGCTATAATTGTTAACATTATGTGGTTAATTTATATATTAAAACCACATTTCAACCAATAACTAAATCTGACCCATAACGAATGTCATGTTTGAATAGGAGGCATTGACTATATACATGCTCTACAATAAAGCCTATTTGAGCTGTGGCTTACAAAAACAGATTCTAAGAGGCTTTGATGGCTTAAATAACACCATTAGGATGTTGACATCTAGTCTCAGTTGTGATTATTTTAGTAACTGTACTATATAATTGAAAACAATAGTTGATATACATTATACATAGAATTATATTATGGTTTACCAGTAGTTTTAGCTATATCCAAAAGTCCTTGGTTGAAAAGAAGTTCCACTCTACTCTTTGCAAACTGAAACTCCCTCGCCCCACCAACAATAGAAACAATGAGTTTGGGATATGAGATATTCCAGCGATTTTTCATAAACTCTAAGACAGTATTTTTATCATCTGATGTGTGCAGACGTACATACTAAAAGATTAAAGTTCAAACTTGCTAATAGTGAGCTTCAGAGTCAGGTTAGTTGTTACTCTCAGGTGAGATGTTTAACAGAGATGGCATAAAAGAGACATTACATTTGATAACAGGAAACATGCTGTGGAGTAATACACAATTGCAGTTCAATAAAACGCTGCTGTTTTTTACATATCAACTAGAATGTTACCTGTAAGAGTATTACATAAAGCGATATACATGTGTGTGTATGTATTTATAACTCACTGGGGGCTCATAGGTAGATTTCGCATCCTTCCTAAAATTGATTTTACCGTTAAAAGTTTCCGAAGTCTTTATCTCATTTACTTTGGGAATTGTCTTTTCATCAGAATTCTCTCTGCATAAATTACAACTTTTTATTTAAAATCACAACTGCTTGAAAGGACAACAGAAAGCATGAAATAGTAGAATTTACTTATTCACAAAGTATAATATGTTTATTTGAGGGTCGAAATGCAAAATTCAGTAACATACAGAGATGAATTATTAGATTAAAGTAAATGTCAAGGGTCAAGGTCATTTTATGTATACATACTGAGTCTGCCTTCTCTCAGATGATTCGTGATTTGACCTTTTAAGACTCCGACTGAGGCTCTGTGTTGAATCAAGTTCTCCGGGTTCTACAAGTTGAGACCTTACAGCCGGGAGTGATCTACTAGGTGGTGCACGTATCGCATAGTCTACAATCCAAGCAAAATATCTCGGTCAACTTGTTGGTACTAAGTTGGATTTCGTTTAAAGGATTCGTTGACTGTAGTAATACAACTCTGTAGAAGTTTAAGCACTAGGTGCTCAAGAAAAAGCTTTTGAGGTTAGCTTTTGCCTAGAGTAAAGCGCAGTTTATTACAACATTTCTGTTTGCTGTTTTTCTATGCTGTTCAATATATTTATAACATTCGAGTTCAATATGCTAGTTACTGGCTGACTAACAAATTTTTTGCGAAGTATTTTTGATATTGAGTTGCAAATAAAGTGCGCATACAGAGTGAACTAATAAATTATATTAGCTAAACTATGTTGGCCCCGCAGCAAGCTGGCTGTATAAAAGAGTTGTTTGCTCACTTACCTTCAGAGAGTTCTGAAATTGGAATTAGGTCAGATGAGTATTGTTCTTCGAATTTTTGAAAGTTGTAAGACATTTGGTAACTGTGGGATCTTCTTTGAGACATGGTAAAAGTTAATTCGATAGTTCCTGGTTTCAATATTTTGATATTAGTTGTCTTTCTTCCTGTGTATAGCCTGTGTTTTACATTTTTATCAAATAATGTCTGGTTCTAGTCACTTTCTACAAAACAGTTGGTATTCAACACCAGTTAAAGAACAAAAAGTGACAAAATGAGCAGGTCAAGAAAATGCTATTAAGTTGTGAAAGCTAAAACAGACAAATTAAAGGTAATAGCAGAGCTTGTCTATGCTTTTCAGTGATCATACTTAAGCATTTCCAATTTCCCATGAGTTAAGCTACTAAGATTAACACTTTAAAAAGCAGCCACAGCTATTCAATATAAAGTTACACACTTTAGTATCTCATTTACTATAATAAAGAGTGCCTTTGGACACTCAAAATAATAAAGCGTCTAACATATTTAATACATTTCTGTCTCATGATAGAAAAAAAGCAATAGACTTTAAATAACTTTAATTTTTAGTTGAAATTTTAGAAACATTAAATGAAGCAAAAAACTAAGAATCTTAAGTTGTCAAGAGAACTAGCTTATATTCCCATCTTACCTGCGTTCACCTTTTACCTAAATATAAAAACCAACTTTGACTTTGTGCATTGAGAAACTAATTCAAGAAGTGAACGACAAAATAAAAGAATAACTGAGTAAGCGAACGATTAAGTGAGTGAATGACTATTATATTTATTCAATATCATGACAACAGTAGTTATGCAGGAAGCTTTTGTTCACTATATAAAGCATATCAATGAGGATCAATATTTTTTTGTTCAAGTTCATATTTAAAATATGCTATGTCTAGCGTAGCAAAGTTCATAGGGTACAGGTTGCTACTGGCTACTAAAATATGCAACAATGGGCATATTATATTAGCGCAAATTGTGATAATTTGCATTGTTTTAAGATAGGTAACTAATAATTCTACATTTAAAGCACTCTATATAAGCATATGTAGACATGCTAAATTCAATATTTGTTTACTCAAACAATTTTCTGTGAAAAGAAAACTTGTAACTGTGGGGCTTCATTCAACACATATAACAATAATGCACATGCTGTTAGAATTGAAGCAGTTATCACAAACAATCAGAATAAGACCTAGCTCACGTTAGGAACAATAGCCTCTGCTTGCAGTACCTTCTGTTTCTGGTAAACTCGACAAATTGGCACGGAAGTTGAGACGTGATAACGAGAATATACTGATCAGGTTAGAATGTAACTTGGGTGTTTCAGATACAGCTAATACACTTAGCCTAAGTTCTAAGGCTAAAAGTTGCAACTGCAGGGATACTTTTTAGACCCTTTTAGCTACTTGTCCTACTTTTTGTCAAAAGCGCCTAAATTTCTAATATCTTCTTCAGGCTTCAGATACAATATTCAAATAATATAGTAGAAGTTTACAGGCTGCTATTTCTATATTAGAAAACACACTGATTAGGTAATTATAATTTGTGCAGCTTTAGCCCTTAACCTTTGGCCTTTGTAACAGTACAACATAGTGGTTGGTAGTTATAAATAAGAAAGCTATGTTTGGACAATATTGTTTGGTAAATGAGCTAAATTTAAGAAATAATTCCAATGCATTCAACAATTTTTTTATTTTATTAACAGGCTCATAAATGTCCTGTAAAAAATATCTAATATCAGAATTTTTACTTGGAAATTCACGAGAACATAAATTTCAAGTTTTACTGATGAGTAATTTTAAAAATAAAATAAAATTTAAAAGATACAAAATTACAAAGAAACGCTGCATAATATTTAACAAAAGATAAAATGTATAAAAAAATTGAAAATGGACGAAACTATGCATGTAAAAAACAAGACAATAAAAACAAATATGTTGTTATGTAATAAATATGTTCAGTAATAAGTATATAAAAAATTCAGACATAATCAACTCACTGCACTAGATTTGTATATATAAATGAATAACTTTTAGTCAATATCTACAAAATTTTAAAATAGAAAAACAGACTAAATTTAAACCCAATCTTACCAAGGTACAAAACCTCCCACCTTAAACCAAACTATATGCTAGCTGGTATGAGAGGCAGACTTAAAACCATTGTCTTCTAGTTGTAATCAGTACACCTGATAACTACTCAAAGAGACAGGAATGTTAATGCTATCCAACGAGTTTACTAATCATATAGTAATTTTACCACAAACAACTTTCATTACTTAATAAAAGAAATCAAATATAACCAGAAGTTCTTGAAAGATTTCTTCAACTTAATTTTGCAAATCACAGACTAACACTTTGCATATTGGTGCTGTTACCTCATGATAGTATAACATTGTAAAAGATCAGCGAACAGTTTTCTCATCAAATATAAGCAGTATATAAACTGAAAGAGTGTTTATTGACAAATTATTTGGATTTTTATATTTCAACCACGGAATTAACAAAACAACCTGTAGAACACTACCAACTAGAAAATAGTTCAGTAACACCTTGCCACTCACTGCTACACTGTATGAATATTCATGTTGACTTGTGTTGAACTGAGGAAGCAAGTTGTGGTGCTTTATTTCACACTATTTATCTAATACTTCATTACATACCAGCTTTTTAGCAAAAATTGATTGTTTTTAGAGAAAAAAGTATTAAAAAGGAGGCTGAGATCATTTAGGCTCAAAAGGTAAATATATCACAATTGATTGCATGAAAAAATAAGATGAAGGAAAGAGTAGAAAAGTGTAAGAAGTGAAGAACTTGGAATATTCCAGAAAAAACAGTAAAGGCTGAACTGTGGCATTTAATGAGCATGTAAGGAAGGCAACTACCAGAAAGAAGTAATGCCAAACATCTGA
Organism: Bugula neritina; assembly: GCA_964035545.1. Classification (NCBI taxonomy): domain Eukaryota; kingdom Metazoa; phylum Bryozoa; class Gymnolaemata; order Cheilostomatida; family Bugulidae; genus Bugula; species Bugula neritina. The sequence continues at coordinate 2,019,214 of OZ037766.1, read as the reverse complement.
TATGGGAGTTGTCAAATAAATAAACAGATTCATTAAAAAAGAATTTACTTTAAAAACTCTGACCATAGAGATCAAGCAGGTAAAGAGGCTGTCAGGCAGGTAATTTATCTCAATATAATAACCAGTAACTAAAGTCTCAGAGGAGAATATAAAACACAGTTAGTGTGGAGGCTTACTTAAACCAACTACTCCAATACTCAAGGACACTTAAGGAAGGACTTGACCTAAGGAGTTACAATCAAGTACAATATATTGTACTCAGTCAGGTAGTTTTATCTCTCACCTCATATCTATAACCTGACAGCTGAGAAGACTGAGTTAAACCAGGTAAGAGAAATTTAGTAGAGTTAGAATAAGGCACAACGTATGGCAGCAGTTAGAATAAGGCACAAGGTATGGCAGCAGCCAGAAGTAGGACATCAAAAGGCACTTTCTGTAATAATTATTTAAAAAGATGTTTCCCTCACAATAGTATAGTCCAGGGGGTCATCTGACACCTCATGCAACATATTCTAGCATTCTCCAACATTCCGGAAACCAGAAACAAGTTCTAGAGGTCATCAAAAGGTGAGTCACCAACCCTCTTACTCTTCTGACTCACCATGGACATGAGTTGATCGAGTTTTGACTCAACGCTACTCAGACTCGACAGTTTACTCTCGAGTCTCGTTTGCAGAGTATCCAATGCTTTGAATTTACTCTCGAGTTTTGAATCAAAGATGGCTAAGTTTTCTTGATTCAAGTGGTGGGCTGGTCTACAATAAAGTAAAGAGTGATACAATAATGTACATCACACACACGCATGTACATCACACACACACACACACACACACGCGCGCGCACGCACACACACACACACACACGCATGTACGCACACACACACATATATATACATAATGACAATAATCACACAGCAAAGTCAAATACCATAGGTAAACTAACAGACTGTTTATATATGTATGTACTGTTGCAAAGCATACCTGGAAGGTTCTGGAAGTGATTCCTTTAGAGAGGATGACTCAGACTGCTGCTGTTTGATCACATCATCTCTCAAGTCATCGAGTTGTTCAATAACTAGTTCTAACCTGTCAGCATATGCAACATATATAATATTATATATTATATATTTAAAATATATAATGTAATAGCATACCTGTATATAATAAATATAATATGCAATATATAATATATATTATATATCATACAAAGTATATCTAAAATATAGAACAGAGTATATGGCATTGTTGCCTTACCTGCGAGCAGTATTGGTAACTTTGTGAGTAATATCTTCACTGGACAATCTCGTCTGCTGCACTACGTACTTCTCCATACACACCTTCACAAACTTTGTTATTTTCTTGTTCATCTCAGGCTCCAGTTTTTTTCCTTAAAACAAATATGTGAATATATTTCTCTTGTCATCAGAAAATTTATTTATATCAGTGAGTCCAACTTTAACTTTTTATAAACTGGCTCACTATCTCACGGCTATTAAAACATGCCATAGTATGGAACTTTCTTTTCAACTGTTTAGTTACAAGGTGCAATGCATTTTAAATAACAAAATTTAGTGTCTACAAATAAATATGACTGGAGAAAAATTTTAACTAAAGATATTTAATTTAATTTTAGGTTAATATTATTACTTTTTAGCATAAAACATCTCGGGGAAAAATAGAATAAATTTTTGATATGGCAAAAACTGGTTGTAAAAGAGAAACAAGCCAACACTGCATTAATGTCCTTTCATGTGCCTGGCAGAAAATTTTCAGGAAACACAAGTTATGACATCACTACTCACTGGAGCAAATGAAACACTACTTCACATAATTTTCTAAAGAAGCTCAGATAGTAATGACTAATTTAGCACCATTTCCTAGTCACTCAGTAAAACCTGTACACTATGTAGACTACCAGAAAATTAGAGCAATTTCTATGTTTTCTGATTAAGAGTTATGAATATCAAAACTTATTTCCCTGTAAGCCAAAGGCAAGAAAAAAGGTGTTGCCACTCACTGAAGTCTGTATTCCGATGGCCGCCCAGTATAGTTGAACATTTCCCACAGTTACAGTGTCTCAACATCTGAACAAGAGTACCGATTAGAGGGACATAGGGTCTGTCAAAGTGCTCGTATACAACTGCGTAGTAGTTAAACTTCCACAGTATCTCAGACTTCTCCTGAACTTGCTCAAACGTGTAACTGTAAACACGAAACGGTCAGAAAAAATCACAAAAGGGGAACAAATGAAAATAGAACTTAACTAACAGATACAAAAGCATTGATATAATAATATAATATGTTTTTCCAAACTCCAAACCAATATTTGCTGCTACATTCTATAAATTATCGGAAAGATTGAGACCTACTAATGCATAGCATTTTAAACACCAAAGACTATGAGCCAGAGTTGACATGAGTGAAAGATGACATGAGTAACAGGAGACAAGAGTGAGAGAGGTGACATGGGTGAGATAGGTGACATGGGTGAGACAGGTGACATGAGTAACAGGTGACATTAGTAATAGGTGACATGAGTGAAAGGAGTGACATGAGTGAGAGGTGACATGAGTGAGATAGGTGACATGAGTGAGAGATGAGATGAGCAACAGGTGACATGAGAGACAGGACACATAAGTGACAGGTGACAAGAGTGAGAAAATTTGATATAATAGCTACAAACCTGAACATAGCAATAAGCAGGTTGAGGAGTAGAATGTTTGTTAGTATCATGTATATACCAAGTAGTACCCATCTATACCCTACAAAACAAAGGTTCATCTAAGTGCAAACTGAACCGTTTGAATCACTTCTTTAAGTAATACAAAACTACTTAAAATGTCTTAAAGGATTGCTCTATCTTGTCTAATAAATGGCCATTTAGGTCAAACACACATAATATTGTGTTTTTCTAAGCATGCATTGACAAAAAGCATTTGACCAAAGGTAGAAAAAGTTAGTTGAAGTTGAGGGTGTAGATTGGTAACAGCCAAAACGCCGATTTTGAAATGAGCTGGGAACTGTGACGTAACAGCGCCAGCATTCCTGCTGGTCACGTGACTATACAAATGAATAACTATAGAAATATGACTGTGAGATGTGATCTTTCAGCTCGTAATTTGTATATTTATAGAAGTGCAAATGTGAATTCTCTTAATCTATAGTTTTTTGACATTTTAAATAACATGTATGTAATAACATTAGGCTATATTTTGCTTGTAACCATTAGAAAAAAGCATTGCAAAAACATGCATTCTTTAGGATGAATGCCTGCGATCGATCTAAACTAGGTCAGATTGTGCAATATTACGGGCGCACCAAAGTTGACCTATATAGCGCACTGTAACTGCTTGAGCGTTATTGGTTGATATTGTGCTCAGCAACCTTGAATACTAGCGTTATAGTTAGCACGTGCAGCATAGTTACTGGCGTTCACACGTCACGTATTAGGCTATTCTTTTTCATGGCTGAAAATTTTATCGCCCTCAAAATTGGAATTTTGAAAAGCTGTTTTCTAGGCACATATCCCTTTGCAAAGTCACAATTGTTTGCATACACATTAAATTATAGTTCATAATTATAATGTGATTGTAATAAACTAAGATTGAGCAATCCTTTAAAAATAAATTCTCTATTTCAACATCTACATAAATATCTCAGCGAGAAATTATTTAAGCTGAACTAGCATATCAAACTATATCTAGTTTATTGAGTATTTGATTTTCTAATAGAAATTTATTTTAAAAAATCAATTGCAGCATCTATTTTTAGTTGATTCACATGAGTTTGAACAAATGTGGCAAACACTGTTCTCCACAAACTCAGCAACTGCTGTTAGAGTTTAGCTGCATGGCTAAACTTTACTTATTTTGCTAACCTTCCTGGAAGCCATCTTCCAAGAACAACTCTCCATACATTTGGAAGTACGGCCAGTAGATAACATCTTTGATAATATTCCAAGTAAGGGAAGCCTCAGGATTGAGAATGGCTTGGCAGATAACTCCAAATGCAAGGATTGTCATCAACAAGATAACCAGGAAGAATATCAAATCAACCATCTGCAAGATATAGGGACGAGAGGTGCATCACCCTTACTCTGCATTATAGCTGCAATCTTCTTCCAGACTAACATAATATTTATATACTTGAAACTAGCTGGTATATTTTATTGAGTAACTTTGGACTGCACAACCACATGAAATGAACTTTGAATTACTCGTATATTCACCTTGCAATGCCATAGTAAAGCTTACGCTGCACTAAGTATTTATTGCTTTCAAAATAATTTATCAACAAGGTAATTTAAACTTTCAATAATTACCACTTTTTGTGATAAATATTAAATTTTAATTATTTTTCTTGTGAAACTTTAAGTTTACATAATGCAAATGACTTGATTGGGGACAAATTTCTGAAATAGCTTTTTATGAATTTAATTTTTTTAAATACTTTTTTACATAAAATAGTTTAATCAACTTTAGCTTAGATTCCCAAAGTAAATCAATTCATAGTAAGTATTTCATTATAACTTCAAAAAAATATCACTCACCATTTTCTTAATCATGATAATCTTCGGTCCAAGTTGCTCGACGACGAACAAAATTTGACTGAATCTGATAAAGTAGATCATAAAAGAGAAACAGAAAAGTCCCCTGGCCCACTCAAACTTGCGGGTAGAGAAGGTGAACCTCAGGACTATAGCTGTAATAAACAATGCATAGGAGAGAATGTCTATCTGGTTCCAGAAATCTCGTATCCAATCCTCTACCTTCTGACGGATGTACTTGATTGGTCGATCATCTCTGAATAACACCTACAAGATAATGACTTCAATAAATCTAGGAGTTATAGCTACAGCAATGAATAGTAATATATAAACTCATTCTAATAATTTAATAAGCATTATAACAAAATATAGTAAAATATTATTCAAAAAAATTAACAATTGTAAACTTGTTTGATTAAGATAGAAACCTGGCGGATTTCTTCCAGAAGCATGGAGAAAGCCGTTATGTAAGTGATAGTCTCGAAGCAGCCGACATGTGCAGATGTAGTACCGATACAACAGATCTTGCACGTTGTGTTCATGTCAGCAACCAGCCCGGTGAAGGGTCGCAACTCAGTCATTAGGAACAGCGAGTAGATTATCAGGAAGAAGATGAATAACATCTACAATAACGATAAAAAATATGAAAATGGTGAAAATGGTGAAAAGATCAAGGAAAAAGGTCTTCTGCATCCTTGGAAAATCCAAGACCTTCTGAAATTAACTAAAACATTGTTTTCAAAACCGTAAAGAAGTATTCTATGATGTAGGCAAGCAAAGCGTCATCAACAAAGTTTTAAAAGCATCAATATATTATAACCTTACATAATCCCAAGCTGTACAACAGTCAAGATTCCTATACTATGAAATTTATCTTTCTGTTTATGCCAGCTACAATTCGTAAGTTTTGAAGTCTTCAGTGCTAACAGACAGACTATTTAGATTCAGTGACACAAAATATCTTCAGCCCAAGTTCTTTGATTGGTTTAGAGCAAGGTTTGAAAATGTTATAAGAACATAACTTCTTTTGCAATACTGCTCAACTAGAAAACAGGCTTTCTCAAATTCCCTCGTAGCCTACTGTATCACCTTAAGAATATATTTTTTAAATTAAGAGAACTGCAGGAATAATGCACTGATTATAGATGTAGCTGTAAATCTGTACATCAAAGTAATATTATGATGTGTAAAACTTTCCAAAGAAAAGCACGTATGTAATACTTAAATTTAAGTACTAAACATTTTCTCTCTCAGATAGATTTCTTCTTACTTTACAAAACATACAACATTGAGATTGTAAAGTTTAGTTTTCTGATAAGTGCACCAAATATGTACTCAGTGAGAATATTACTTATTTTATTTTTGTGCAAATAATATCACATTAAAAACTTACTAAGGCACTACTTACTGAGTAGTGAATACACTACTAAGGCACTACTTACTGAGTAGTTAATACACTACTAAGGCACTACTTACTGAGTAGTGAATACACTACTAAGGCACTACTTACTGAGTAGTGAATACACTACTAAGGCACTACTTACTGAGTAGTTAATACACTACTAAGGCACTACTTACTGAGCAGTGCATACACTACTAAGGCACTACTTACTGAGTAGTGAATACACTACTAAGGCACTACTTACTGAGCAGTGCATACACTACTAAGGCACTACTTACTGAGTGGTGAATACACTACTAAGGCACTACTTACTGAGTAGTGAATACACTGCTAAGGCACTACTTACTGAGTAGTGAATACACTACTAAAGCACTGCTTACTGAATAATGCATACACTACTAAGGCACTACTTACTGAGTAGTGAATACACTGCTAAGGCACTACTTACTGAGTAGTGAATACACTTGACAATGGGAGACCTGAACGCCCTGTAAATGGCCTTAAAGTAAGAAATCTCTTTCTCGTTCCGGGCTCTCAGTTTCACGTTAATCAAAGGTTTCAGCATCACGGGAGACTTGTCCTCGTCGTCATTTCTGGTGAGGTCAGCAAGGTAAACGGGGTCACCCTCTCTCTCGTCCATACGGGGGTCCGTATCCTTCTTACGAACAAACTTCAGTAGAGGCACCATGATTGGTAGTATGGCAAACAGAAATATCTGCAGGTAAAAACAAGAATATCTGCAGTTGAAAAAAACAAAAGAAATTTGCAGGTAAATAACTCAAAACTTGTTTTCGCGTCAAGAAGTTGTCAGTCCGAAATGTATTATGTAGCGTACTAAAACTTTTCTAGCATAACAAAGCCTACAATACTCATGACTCACCCTCACACTGATCTCTACAGTACTTATGACTCACCCTTCACACTGATCTCTACAGTACTCATGACTCACCCTCCACACTTATCTCTACAGTAATCATGACTCACCCTCCACACTGATCTCTACAGTACTCATGACTCATCCTTCACACTGATCTCTACAGTACTCATGACTCACCCTCCACACTGATCTCTACAATATTCATGACTCACCCTCACACTGATCTCTACAGTACTCATGACTTATCTTCCACACTGATCTCTACAGTAGCTACTCATGACTCACCCGCCACACCGGTGTTTGTAGTGAGATATCTCCTCTCCATATTTTGTTTAGCTTATTATAGCAAGCCGGCTGTGCCAGGAATTCTTCCATCTCAGCGTTGTAAGCCAATGAGAGGACGGTGCAGTCCCCCCAGTTGCTTGCTTCTCTCACCAATAGTTCAGACGTGTACTGACGGTCCTTGGCCCAGCATTGCTTCAAGATTCCATTCGCTTGTGACTCAAACTTCCTGTACGTATAGCAACATATACAACCTAATAGACTAGTAAATTACTTGTAATTAGGTATTGTAACATTTACAACCTAATAGACCAGTAAATTACTTGTAATTAGGTATTGTAACATTTACAACCTAATAGTGTTATAGTTTTCAGATTTAGGGTTGATGTGTCACCAAGAGAGTCTGTTATCACTAGAGAAACTTCACCAGTTAAGTTGAGTAGATATCGTTATATTTAATACAAGAATACATAATAAAATCCAATGTACAACAGTAATGATACGCACGTCTATTTAATTTACAGCACTATCCTCAACTGAGCTAGTAGCGCGAAGCGGCTACTATTACTTATAAAACAGCCTAGCTAATTGGCTAATACATTGTTCCGGGTCAATACGCAACCTTGCGTATTGTGTTGCTGGTAGCTCCACGAGCCACCACACTGCCCCCTCCAGCAGAAAGCCCACTTTCTGATAAAATAAAATTTACATAAAAAAACGTATACTTCGTTGTGGGGGGTAAGAGAACAGTATAAAAGTATATACAAAAAAAAAAACAACAACTGATAAAAATATACAGGTATATATAACGTGCACACTAAGTAATAAGCAAGAGAAGGTCCTATCTACATGTAGAGTACGTGCCACCATTACGGTAGGGAATGCCACAGAGAGGTAGGGGAATGAGTAGTATGGAGTTGTAGGTAGACTCGAGTTAACTGCGGGCCGCACGCTTCATGCGTTTAATAGACTCCTGTACGTATTTGAGTTCACTGGATGCAGCCTGTACCCGTGGGGCCAGCCTGTACACTTCTTGCTCCAAGTCGTGCGCCCTAGCTTCTACTTCACGTAGGTTGCGGGCCCAGGGGGACGAGCGAGAGGAAGTCGGCTGTCTGTGTCTTTTCCGCTCTGAGGATGGAAGGGGAGGAGGGAGTGTATACGCATTTGTGTCTACCCTCTGTAGTACGACACGAGGAAAGGTATGCGGCATGCGTAGAGGACTGTGGGGTGGAGAGTTAGTAGACTGGGTAGGTTTATCTGCGGCTCCAGAGATGATGGGTCGCGGGGAAGGGAAGCCTTGCTCCAGGCGAGATAGCCGAGCTGAGTCAGTGATGAGTGGTTTGATGGCGTTGAGAAAGGCAGGATAGGATGATTCGTCTACTTCATAGACATGCCCTTGATAACACTGCATAGTACGTTGGTGCCGCAACAGGTAATCACGATTGTAGCTATATTCTCCGCAAGGGCAGAAAGTGGTGATGTAGTGTTGCGGCAAGTGTACTTTTAGTCTGCGGTGGGTCGTGAATCGCTGCTGGCAGAGGTTGCATTCACGATTACTCTCACCTCCTTGATGGGTCCTGATCTCTCTCTCTGTGGCAGGGGTAATCCAGTTGGAGGTTGCTTCCAACTGGGGTGGCAGTTGCCTGGTTGTAGAAGTTGTTGGGGCCGGCTCTGAGTCCCACGCCATCTCTAGAGAAGGCATGCCCGGAGAGACGGGCGCGAGTGTGTCTACAAAAGTAGAATTAGTGTTAGATCGCGGTGGATCTTTACAACCTAATTCTAGTGACTGTCGACCGTTGCTAGCCTGAGAGTCACAGCTTTTGGAATGCACTCGAGGAACTGATGAATCATGTGTGGACTGACCAAGAACAGTGTCTAGCTCCAGGTCTAACAGACCATCGGCCATTACAGTGTCTTCATCGTCATTCACATGAAACGTGGTTCCCAGTAATTCTGATTCAATCTGCTGAATTAGTTCAGAATCTACTGGCATCGAGCCCGTTTCCATGAATAGGAATACAAGACTTATACTGGCTTACCTGGGAACTCGGTATTAATGTCCATACTCAACGTTCTTGGTAAGGTTGGAGCTGGTTGTGAGATACGTCTGCCTTTGGCGATGTCAGCATAAGAAAAGGCTGAGCATCGTTTCTGAGGCACGAGGTCGGAACTATTTGCTTTACGCGCATTAATTCCTCCCACTATTCCGCCCTCGCAAAAGTTGATATTTGCGTGGGGTTCACAACTCCAACATTTTATCGTACGGTTTTCCCCTAGACTTTCATGTGCGCCGCTTCTAATGCAGTCACATACGAAGTCTTTCAAATACGGTGGGGGTTTCCTCGTACGCTGTCCCCTTTCTAGGGGGGGTGACATGCTTGCCGGTTCGTTAGTAGGGGCCTCTAATGGCGTCTCTACTTCACCGTTAGCGGTCACCTCTTCTTGTTCTCCGGATGGAGCCCCTCCCTCCGTGGGGGTTTGCACTTCCGGAACCGGCTCGGTTTCTGGAAGTGATGGAATTAGACTTGGCGGTGGCGGACACGCTTCTGTTGACAAAAGCTGCCGCTCCTCTCTCACCAAGTTTTCCTCCCGCGGTATGACCACTTCGTATTCAGGTCCATGCCGCCGTCGCCCGCGCGTCGTTGTCTGCCTCCTGGGCTCTAACAACGGGGGGGCTTCTCCCACTCCGTCAGGGCTAGCCCAATACGGTTTCAAGCGAGACTCATTCTGGATAGACACCTGTCCTGAGCGCTCAATCTTGTACGTATGATTGGGCATAGCCTCAACGACCACGTAGGGGCCTACGAACTTAGGCTTCAGTTTATCAGCCTGTCCGCGACGCCTACGGTAATTGACCATCCACACCTTATCTCCCGTTTGATAGAGAGGTGGTTCATCGGAATCTTCGTGCCGCACCTTCCACTGCTGTTGACGCAGTATATCGTGTGCGGCCTTCATCCGTTCCACTAGTTCACTGGCATACTCGTGAACCGAGTTGTCTTGCTCTGGAACGTGATAGGTGAGATGGTCAGGGACACGAGTCTCTCTCCCGAGCATCAAGAGGTTTGGGGTCTCACCAGTACTGGTGTGTGGGGTGCTACGGTATGCACGCATGACTTGCGGCAACACCGTATCCCATTCCTCTTGACCTCGTCCAAGGAGGAGACTCCGGAGTGCATCACCTAGCATCCGGTTGTTGCGCTCCACCACCCCGTTACCTTGAGGGTGGTAGGGGGTGGTCCTGCTCTGATTTACTCCCCAGAGGTGGCAAAGGTCGCTCATCAGTTGAGACTGGAATTGAGCGCCTTGATCAGAGTGTATCTGTTCGGGAAGCCCAAAATAACAGAATACATGTTGGTCTAGCGCCCTGGCCACTGTTGGGGCTGATGCATCTGGGATAGCCAGAGCATCCGCCCACCTAGTAAAGTGGTCGGTTAGTACTAGGATCCAATTATTGCCTCTGGGGGTCAGGGGCATGGGTCCGACCAGGTCTACAGCGACTACTTGCCAGGGCCTACCAGCATATAGCCTCCGCCGTCCTGCTTCACCAGGGGGGCGGCTATGCTTACTGGCCTGGCAGATCTCACACTGTTTGACTCTGAGCCGGACGTCACGCTCCATCTGCGGCCAATACCACCGGAGTCGTAATTTGGATATCACTCTCTTGACCCCTGCGTGGGCCTGTTTGTGAGTATCCCAAATCAACTCACGGCGGATGGCCGTGGGGCAGACTACCCTCTTCCTTTCCGGGTGTCTACCGCTGGCAGCTAGAGAGATGGTTAGCAACCCATCCTGCCCGATCCGCAGCGAGACCCAACGCTGACAGTATAGCCGGAACTCGGCGCATCCCTGTCATATGCGTTCCTCGCTGGGTCGTCGCCCTTCCCTTTTGGCCCGGTATATGTCTGCCACGACTCCAGGCAGCTCTTCTTGGAGCTTCTTCAGCTCTCGAACATTGCCGGCCAGTACAGGGTTGGCGCGGAGGTTTTGTACATCCTCCGGGGACTCATCAACTCTTTGCCTGAGTTGACCTTGATCCCAGTCAAACGGTGCTCCGTGATGAGCCAGCGTCTCCAACTCGCATCGTGGGGGACCTCCATCCCTCCTCTCGATGTTGAGACACTGTTTGCAACCTCCGTCAGGTCGGCGACTCAACCCATCCGCATTGCTGTGTCTCTTGCCCGGCCGGTGTTCGATCCGGTACGAGAATTCAGCTAGGATTTCGAGCCACCGGGCGACCTGACTAGAGGGCTCTGCTCTCCTGCACAACCAGATCAGCGAGGCATGATCCGTACGCAGCCGGAACTTCCTGCCATATAGGTATGGTCTGAAGTGCTTCACTGACTTGATTACTGCCAGCAGCTCCTTGCGGGTAGTGCAGTAATTTCGTTCAGCGGGAGAGAGAGACTTGCTGTAGTAGGCTACTACTACTTCTCGGCCTTCCTGCACTTGTGACAGCACAGCGCCAACATTCTGGTCACTGGCGTCTGTGTCTAGGATGTACTCCAGAGTGGGGTCTGGGTAGGCCAAGATGGGCGCCGTTAGGAGGCAGCCCTTGAGGCGGTCGAACGCTTCTTGTTCGACTGGAGTCCACTGCCACGTCACTCCCTTTGCGGTAAGCCGGTTTAACGGCTGGGCTATGCCCGCAAAGTCTGGTATGTATTGCCTGTAATACCCTACCAGCCCCAAGAAAGCCCGGAGTCTGGTCAAGTCTTGGGGGGTGACCCAGTCTTCTACTGCCCGTACCTTTTCGGGATCCGTTGCCACGCCGTTTCGACCGACAACGTGCCCCAGGTACTTGACCTCCGGCTGCAACAGAGCGCACTTGGAAGGTTTGAGCTTAAGACCGGCACCTCGGAGTCTCTCGAAAACCTCCTGCAGACGACTGACATGTGTCTCGAAGTCTGGAGAGATTACGATGACATCATCGAGGTAGACCAGCAGTGTCTTCCAATGGAGTCCGCTAAGGACTTGTTCCATCAGCCTCTGGAAGGTGGCTGGGGCGGAGGTTAACCCGAAGGGCAGCACCTTCCACTTCCACAAACCGTCCCGTGTGATAAACGCCGCTTTCTCTTGGGCGTCGGGACTCAGAGGAACCTGCCAATAGCCGCTTAGCAAGTCTAACGTACTGAAGTACTTGCTGCCGGCTAGGGCGTCCAATGACTCGTCAATACGAGGTAGAGGGTAGGCGTCCTGTATGGTTACGCTATTGAGTTTGCGGTAGTCCACACAGAACCGCCAACTGCCGTCTTTCTTCCGGACCAGTACGACTGGCGAGCTCCACGCACTATGGGCGGGCTCTATCAGTCCCCGGTCCAGAAGATCCCGTACTTGTCGGCTAACCTCCTTCTCTTTCTCCGGCCCCAGCCTGCGCGTGGGCTGCCGGACAGGGACTGTCCCTGCAGTCAGCGGTATTTCGTGTCTGACAATTCCAGTCAGTCCCACGTCATGCTCTCCGCTGCTGAACACATCACCGTAGTCGCGTAGTAACTTGGCCATAGCTTGGCGTTCTCTGTTACTCGCGCAGCCGCCACTGGCTGTTTCGTATAACTCCCGGAGATGTGTTGGGACGGCCCCTCGTCCCTGAATAGGGTGTCGAGGGGGTGCCTCCGTCGCATCACCCAGCGACGGGCCCACGTCCTCTTCCTGGACGGAATGGAACCGGCCCAGCATCGACCCAGCTGGGAGCTCAATGGGCTCGGTAAAGGGGTTGACGCACTGCACTAAGACCTCCCCTCGCTCAGTTAGTCGGTTTAAACTACTGGCGAGTTGGATCTTTTCGTGCGCGCTTTCAACGACCCCGAGCCTGGCTATCCGGTTGCTGTTCACTCGGCAGTGGATAGTAGCTCTGGAGCGTCCGGGTACGGTGCAGTTTCGAACTACCTGAACACCGCCCACCAGAGGACGCCCAAACTTATCCACACAGGCGAGTTCTCGCCCGCCCATCAGCACCACCGACTTACTGAAATCTATTCGGCACTGGTGTTGCTTCAGGAAGGGCATTCCGAGGATAGCATCTTCCTCCAGTTGACCTATGATAAAGGTCTCCTGTACAGCCTGATCTCGGACACGCCCAGGGAGCTCGATAATACCATAAAAAGGGATACATGACCCGTCTGCCAGGGTGCCATGTTCTCCAGTATACGGTCGTACTCTATCCCTGTCCCGGCGGGGCAGTGCCTCAAAGACTCTACGACTGACAAGGTTGGTAGTACAACCGGAGTCGAGCAGGAAAGTGACGGCGTTGCCGGCCACCTTTCCGGGTAGGAAATAGCTCTCTCCATGTGGTTGTACTTTCACCCCCCCCCCCCCGCATGTGCTGTCCTGGTTTGACAGGACGGCGGGGGTTTCACCCGTGGTTTACGGGGCTTCCGGCGGCGAGGTTGGTGCCGGCGGGGTTTGGGCCTCTCCACTGGGCCTTCTGGCTCCATTTCAGTGGCGGGCTCCTCCTCCCGAGGTAACCGGTGAAACCGGTTAGCGAGTGGCAGGGAGAAGGTACTGGGCCGTTGTGCGGGCCTACTAGTCCTGCGTGGTACCTGCCACTCGGGTGGAATGTTCCGCCGCGTCCGTACGGACAGACGACGGCGCGTTCCACCATACTCCTTTAGTTGCGGCCCGCGGGGAGGGAGTGTGTCCGCGGGCCGTGACAGTTTAACGCCCCCTGGTATTGGGGTCGTCCTTTCTGTCCCTGGTCCTGATCAGCGCTACTCCAGCCCTGCCCCACAGGTGTTGGGGGCATCCGCAAGGCCTGACCGGGGCCAGCACCGGCCAGAATGGTTACCAATTGTCCCAGCATCTCTACCATACGGTCCACTTCGGCTTCCAGCGGGAGGGCTTCGGAGCCTGTCGTAGCCCTGGCAGCGCTGACTCCAACTACTGGTGGGTTCCTTTGTGCTCGATGCATTTGGGTAGCCAACAGGTAAGCTTCTCCAGCCTTCAGGGCATCCTCTATTCTGGTTATCCCTTTAGCTCGTAGGTGATGGTCTAGGCCCAGGTCGTTTAGGGACTGGACAAAGGCGTCATAGGTGTAACGCTCTTGGTGTTGTGCTGGCAGATCGCTATATGCAATCTGCGCCAGCTTCTTCACCGTCGCGGCATGTTCTTGCAGCGAGGTCCGCGGGGTGCGGCACAATCTCTCCAGCTTGGTCCTAGCGTCTATGACGGAGGTGCCAAAACGGGCCCGCAGCGCAGCCAGTATGCCGTCTACGTCCGTTCCCACTCCGTACGGCTTGGCTTGCTCCGTCACCGCTCTCCGCAGTTGAATAAGGGCCACTCTCTGCGGCCATTGAGCAACTTCCATTACCTCTCTAAATTCTTGTATAAATTGTTCGACATCTTCCGACCCAGTAAAGGTGGGAGCTTTCAAGCAATGTCTATAAGCTTCTTCTCCTTCACGATTCACAGGATTAACAGCATTTCTACGCTCACCTTCTACTGGGGGTGGTTGCATTCTAGCATTTTCAGTCTCCATCTTTGATATACACTATCCCACCGCTGCCACCACTGTTATAGTTTTCAGATTTAGGGTTGATGTGTCACCAAGAGAGTCTGTTATCACTAGAGAAACTTCACCAGTTAAGTTGAGTAGATATCGTTATATTTAATACAAGAATACATAATAAAATCCAATGTACAACAGTAATGATACGCACGTCTATTTAATTTACAGCACTATCCTCACCTGAGCTAGTAGCGCGAAGCGGCTACTATTACTTATAAAACAGCCTAGCTAATTGGCTAATACATTGTTCCGGGTCAATACGCAACCTTGCGTATTGTGTTGCTGGTAGCTCCACGAGCCACCACAATAGACCAGTAAATTACTTGTAATTAGGTATTGTAACATATACAACAATCTAATAAACTAAAGACTTGCTGACGCGGGTATTGTGACATATAGTACCATCTGATGAACTTACTTACAGTTATTTACACAAGTTTATTTACTTTGACACAATTTTATCCTCAACAAAACTGTGTTACTTGAAATATTTATGCCTGAAGTGGTCGGGCATAATTTACTACATGACCTAGAGTGAACTGACACGACTTCTATTCGCACTTAGTAATATTTACAGTGACTCATCATTACTTACAATAACATAGTTGTACTTACAGTTACCTAGTTGTACTTACAGTGACCTAGTATTACTTACAGTGGCCTAGTATTATTTACAATGACATGGTTGTACTTACAGTGAACTAGTTTCATTCACAGTGACCTAATGTTACTTACTATGACCTAGTATTACTTGCTATGACCTAGTATTACTTACAGTGACATAATTGTACTTACAGTTACCTAGTTGTACTTCCAGTGACCTAGTATTACTTACAGTTACCTAGTTGTACTTACAGTAACCTAGTATTACTTACAGTGACATAGCTGTACTGATAGTGACCTAGTATTACTTACAGTGACATAGTTGTACTTATAGTGACCTAGTTGTACTTACTATGACCTAGTATTACTTACAATGAACTAGCAAGATACACAGCTTGTAAATCACCTCCTTCATGGTCGTTACTTTCCTTTGCCAACCCTCGGAGTAATGCCGCACCCACAATCGCACCAGCTAAAACCATATTTACACATTATCTTCGCAGAAATGCATCTTTTCTCACCTCCTACTTAACAATTCATGTTAAACAGCTAAACATGCCCTATGTGCACTTTAAATAAAATATTGTATGCCAGGTAGTTTTATAACCAATGTGGCTGGCTGAATTACAGGTCAGTCAGTATACAGCTATATCTACATATCTATCTACAGGTCATCAACAAGTCAATCTACAAGTTTGCCTACAAGACAATCTACAGTTTCATCTACAAGTCTACAAAAATACAATACAGACTCAAGGCCATTTAGAGGTCAGCTCAAATGTTTGTCTATAAGACGATTTTATGATCAGTTCAAAGGTCAGAAATAAATAAAATGGCAGCTGACCGATGTGATCATGTGAATACTTCCAAAAGATCATCGCCAACTCTATCCGGTGAAAAAGAGTGGCCCAAATAAAGAGATGCTGCGCAGGATCTCGGAAATCTCTGGAATATGCTTTAGATGCGTCACCATCTGAAAAATTAGGTCATTTCAAGGTTAACTAAGAGTTGCCCAAACATCCTGATTGAAAACTTGACTAAGTCAATAAGCATAGTGAAAGCAGTACTTCGGCAAATAAGAGACAAGTTGTATTTTGGCAAATATAATCCTTCCGCACAGTTACATTTTAATACAATAATCAGGTTATTTAAAAAAACAATCAATTCAAATTGAATAGCAAATTCACAACTAAAAACACTCATTAAAATATTTGAAAAATCGCTTTTATATCTTCACACTTCAGCACTTGAGACTTCTTGTGTCTAGATCTCATTGTGAGTACGAACCTTCACTGCCTGGCTTGTATATGTTAGGATAAGAATAGCCTAGCAGTTTCTTCACCATTCGACCCACATTATGCATGTAACCTGTGTTGGGATCTACAGCTACATTTACACAGCCTCTACACATGCCCTACAACAGTTACATATATGTTGTGTGAGTGCTGGTGTAGAAGACATCAATGAATTGAACAATCTCAGCTAAAATATTCAAACATGTCATCATCTTTACTTCAAAACAGCTAGCAACATGATTTGTGTTGTAATTGTAGAAATAGATAAAAAGTATATAAATAATTTTTATTCATAGAAAACTGCTTGAGATAAAAAGAGAATAAATGCATATATTTTCTATTAAGTAACTTTTTTTACTTTTGTAGATTTCCTCTGATCATCAAAATATCGCCGAACCATTCTGGAGTAAGCCTCGTCTCGCTGCATAGCCTGAAATGTAGAAACTGGGCTAAGTTAAAGACTAGAATTCAACACCCTTTTCGAAACTTTGCACACAAATAAACGGAATGATATAATGATATTTGCTAGTTCTATAGTTCTATTGAGTGCACACAAATATATCTCATAACAATCATAAAAATTATTTTTCATGCAGTAAAAAGCTAAGTAGACAACTTCTTATGTCATCAACTCAATCCATTCTAAACAAGTGGAAGCTTTCTCCTTACAATTACGACCATATCAGCTAATTATAGATATACTAATAATGATGATATTAAATCAAGTTAACAAAAAAACGTACCCTCCGGTAGAGTTTTTCTAGACGTTCAAAAGTAACAAACTTGTCCAGGTCCAGCCCGTTATCAATAAGCAGAGCTATGAACTCAGGCATGTCCTCAATAAGGGCCTCTACAGCCACGTCGTTTAGGAACGCTTTCTGCCTCATGAACTGGAAAAGAATGGAAATTAAATAACACACTATATACATCAGAATTTACTAGAACGTTTTTCGTGCTGAAATTTAGTGCTGGACTAGCTTTAGTGTCACTAGAGAAAGCTGATGTTTGCCTATAATAAAATTTTAATATACGATAACAATATTACAATTGTGATAACTTTCATCATTTTGAAGCTCATTAACAAACTGATGGATAAATTAGAACCCTAGTATCTTACATTCATATATTAAGCTATAGTTAAGTATAGCTAAGTGTAAATAAAAGCTATTATGTATGTTGGTATATCTATCCAAAACAACAGCACAATACAAAGTATTGTTTGCATAGTTAAGTTATCTCTTGAAGTGCACACAACTCTACACTAGCAAGTATTATACTTTCAAGCATTAAAAAATATTAAGTGCTGAATTGAGTTTGAGTGAACTAACACATAAGTAGAACATGCAATGACTCTCCTTTACTACATCTTGTTTATCTATTACTTTGGAAAAAAACATTTAAATTATGAAAGTTATTAAATTGAAATATGTCATTACTATATAATAATATAATGCATTTTATATGTTATCGTAAATTGAAGGTATATCAGAAGTGTAACAAAGTTCTCATTTCATCAATAAAAAACAAAAATAATTTGATGTTATGCTTTTTTTGGTTTATTAAAATAAGGTTATATGACTAGGGTCATGTGACTGGGGTCATGTGATCAGGGTCATGTGACACAAACCTCTATATAATCAGGGTTGTTAGAGTTAAAGATCTCATCTCTAGCATAGTCCACTCTGTTCCAAGCTAAAGCCAGCCTCATTTGAGCTTTTCTCTTTGAGATATTGGCAGTGGCATCAGTAGACTGAGACAGCATGGTACTCTTACGGTACAGTGCAGAGAGGATTGCCTTGTCCAGTCCGATATCTTCAACGCTCGTTACTCCGGGTTGAATGAAATTAAATACCGAAATCTAAGGTACAATATAAAAGAATTACTGAAATAGTTACATGTAAAGCCATGGATATAAAGTGTTGAGAGTATTACGCATGCAAACTTGTGAAATAAATAAATGAATGAATAAATTTAGAAGAAAATTTTAGGATGAGCATTGAAAATCACTAAGCTCTTCAGAATAAACTATAAAGTATGACACAATATTTGAAATTTAACTCATAGTAGTGTTTACCAGCTAAAACTTTTTAGCAGCAGAAACTTGGGTATTTACTGGAATCAGTAGCAGATAAAATATTGTGTACACCAGAAAAATGCATTCTGCAATTCAAAAAGACAAACGCATTTCGCAAATAAATTATGTAAACTAAGCTTTGCATTAGTAAGCTTGTTTTTGGGGAATCATTTTCTTCTTATGTGATAAATATATTATAAAACATTCAGAATTAGAATACATAAATTATATCAAAATTTCTTCACAAAAATACTAGGTTACATCATCATTCAGTACAAGGTCATGACATCGTGTCACAGCGCAAACCTTTATTGCTTCATGTGACAAAAATTTAAGACTCAACAAAAATATGTCGAAGCATAAAATTTGTAAGAAAAAATTGGCTTCTCATATATTTATGCTGTCGTTACAGAATTACCAGTTGTCTGTGTTTAGATATAACTTGCAGCCATTTGATGACGTGAGCTTTAGCCTCAGTACCCATTGCCCGCTTGTAAATGCTTTTCAGTTCCTCTTCAGATGGTCTAATAGCAAACATTCAGTAAAAACATATAAAAACAGAACTCATACTAAACTTAAGTTGTTCAAGTTACAGAAACTGTCATTAAGCAATGAAATCACTGATATAAACATATTTGACTTCACAAGACATAAGAAACTATAATTAAAGTAGATTTTACTCGGTAAGCACTAATAATATTAGTAGAGTTATCAAGACAACCGAGTCTGCATATCTACAGTTTAACTTCAGAGCAATTAATGTAAGACTTTGCATCTACTTGGTGTAAATAAGTTAATAGCAAGTAGAAATAGAGGGCTTTCTGCCATGTAACACATTCCTATATTATAAGTTAGAGACTAATTAAAATAACCTATCATAAAGATATGTGCAGTAGGAAATGAATTCCATAATTTAGGAGGGTAAAAGTCCCCATCAATACCTCTTGTAAACAGATTATATGATTATTTTGTCATCCAACAACATGGAATATATTTATAGTTTGCTTAGCACTCAGTTCCACACTCTCTAATGATACAATAACTGCAGCAGTTGGACAAGAAAAATATTGCCATGCCAGGCATATTGCAGTTGATAATGATAAGATGACCTTCAATTGTCCTTGAAAGTTACCTAGAAGCATCGGTGTCGTCCTCTGAGTACTGAGACATGAGGTCATGGAGGAGAATGATGACCTCGGCAGCCCTCCCAGAGCCGGCGATAGCCACCAGGGGGATCTCTACACTCAGACTCTCTGAACACGCCTCCAGAGAGCCCTCTCCGCCATTCACTATCAAGGTCACCATCGGGATGTGAACCTCTTCAGTTCCTGCGTGTAGAAACAGTATAAACTATAGACTGAGAGTATACTATTAGTAGGGGGAGGTGCCTGCATGTAGCAACAGTATAAACTATAGACTGAGAGTATACTATTAGTAGGGGGAGGTGCCTGCATGTAGCAACAGTATAAACTATAGACTGAGAGTATACTATTAGTAGGGGGAGGTGCCTGCATGTAGCAACAGTATAAACTATAGACTGAGAGTATACTATTAGTAGGGGGAGGTGCCTGCATGTAGCATTAGTATAAACTATAGACTGAGAGTATTCATACCTTTAGAGTCAGAGAGCACGTGCTGAGTGAGAAATTTCTCAAAATCAGCTCTCCATTTGATCTCTCCGCCAAAAGTATTTCTAGAGCCATCATCAACAAGTATGAAGTGAGAGTGGTTTGGGTCTAGGGGCTGTGTACCTTTCTGAACATTAACATCTGTAATGGGGTACATGGCTGGATTCTTCCCTTGTCTCTTTAAACACACATCCAGAGAAATGTTATGATTAGAGTCACAATCCTTCCTACAAGGTATCTTCATTCAGATTGGTGGACTAGTGTGGGACAAAAGCAGTGAGGTAGAGCTGAAACAGTGTTCAGAGTAGTACATCTAGAGCTGGGACACTCTGTAAACTCACCTTCGTGTCTACCAGCAGATCTCTGCCGGCCACTGACCCCCAGGAAGCAATCCCTAATAGGACAAGGTCGTTCATAGCAGCGGATCCAGCTGAGTCTATATGGTCTTTTACAGCCGACCCAATCATCTTGTATACACCAGTGTTGGAACCAGGGGTTAGTATCCACGCTCCTGACCAATACAGTTCGACCTCAGATTAAAAACTTATTCGGTCGTGCTTAGTTTTATCTATACACTAGTACTCGGACGATACACAACTTCCATTTTAATACTGCCAAGTGTATTATATCGAATCAATTAAAATAAATTGGTTCTTTATACAATACATTTTCATATAACGGAATTACCAGGTATATTTAATTTAATTATATTTAATTTCGATCATGAAAAAAATTTCAAATAATTTCTTTACAGAGTAAATGTTCATATGGCAGAATTATCAGGACCATTTAATTAAAAGACAAAAGATATCATAGTGGTCTGTGATTCGTATGATATGTTAGGGTAGCTCACCAGATGTCTTCGCTATGTCCATGAGGCCCTGCTTAAACAAAGCATTCAGTCTAGTTTTGGCAAAGTGAAACCTTTTAGCTCCGCCCACTATTGAAACGATGAGTTTAGGGTCAGGCAACTTCCAATGGTCTGACATTAGCTCTAGGAGAGCATCCTTGCTATCTTCTTTGTGAAGGCGAATATACTGGAAATAAAGTTGAAAACACAATACAATATCTGATGAAATATTTATTGGAATGAGAATATATATCAAATAGTAAATGACCTCACACTGTCATAGTAAGTTACATTGCTCACTGCAAGTGAGTGAGTCACACGGTGATAGTTAGTTAGATGTCCTACTTCATTTTGGCTGTATACTGAGTCATATAATATAAATTAGGTGAAAGAACCGTATACTCTCGCATATCTTGTTGTGAGTAAAAAAGATGCAAGGATTCACACAAACAAGCTATGCATGCAGATGACTACAGAGCTGGTATTTTCTAGAATTTGCAATGAGTTTTGAAAATTTTAAAAATATTATCAACATATTTTTCAAAATACATGTAGCTAAATGATTTGGATCAACATAATATAGAAAAATGAATGTTAAAGACAGGCATATATTCATTATTTACTATTATAGCAAAAGGTTATAATATAAATCTAAGACATATTTAAAAAACTGCTCTTTGTTACTCTATTATCAAATTGCAACTATGTTACATTTAAGTTAAACCAATGACAACTTATGTTACATTAGATTTACGTAATCTGAGTGTTGGACACTGAATTTTTTTACTTCTTTCAGGCAAAGCATTCAACATCACCCTAGTAAATCTTGTTATATATAATATACTACCTATAAACTAGTACAAACAAATAACAAACATTCATCAGAACATCATAAATATATTTTGACAGAAAATCCAAGACTTACTGGAGGCTCGTATGTAGACTTGGCATCCTTACGAAAGTTGATTCTACCGAAAGCTGACGTGGTCTTCCAATCTTTCTGATTCGGTGAGACAGACAGACTATTCTTTCGGCCACCAGCAATGTCTGTCTGTTCAGCATCCCTAAAATCCATAGCAAAAGTTTATTAAAAACTGGTAAAAAAATTCTTTAAAAATCTCAAACACAGAGTTACTAGCAATCTAGTTTTACCACACCATACCCATTATTAGAACATTTACAATTATAGTCAACCATTGCTAGAACAAAATATATAATATAAAATTATATTATACCTTGTAGGAATTATATATCTTCATATAATAGAATATATTTTTACATTTTATTATAAAAATTAGCATTGCAAAATTTAAAAGGTTAAAAATGGTAAAAGACTTTTAAAACAACATTAGCCAAAAAACTAGTAAAGTCAGCAATTTAAGGTGATCATTCACGGCAGCAGTTGATTGAATCTGAAAAATTGAAAGCAGCGACATTAAGTCTAGTATTACTGAGTCACTTACGGCGTCTGGTGAAAGTTTGAGGTGATGAATTTACAAATATCCCACTCTGCCATTATCAGCTCGATATCTCGCTCCTTTTCATATCGCTTCTTTCTCTTTTTTCTAAACATTTTCGAACTTTCCGCTGCATAAAAAAATTAAAAATTTCCTTTATTCAAGTGAAGTAGTTAGAGTACTTGTAATAGGCCTTAAAGATACAACTAAGATCAAGTTTCAAATCAAATAAAAACGCAATAATCATGACATTATAAAACAGAGAACAAAAAGTCAAATAATGTAACAAAATATAATTTACTATAAAACTGAATAACTGCATAGTTTGACAGCATTGTACAAGACATGGCAGCGTTGTACATGACTGAGGCAGGAAATAAAAGTTTATTTTAGAATGAATTCTTTTCAACAAATGCCCGCTTCAAAAACCTATTCACATGCATAACACTTTTTCTGTTTAGCAATATTAACAGAGATAAAGCAATAGAAATAGCATATATTATATAGCATATTACATAATAAGAATTCCAATAGGTAACACACTTATAGTAGTTGCCTGCCCATTTGTAAAACTATAGAAGAGTAACTCCAAATCTTTTATATGAAACTCATATTTTAAGAAAGCACAGAAAATGCTTAGCCTTAATTTTCAATAATAGACACAGCAACAGTCATGTAAAGTTATCTCAATAACCAGGAAACTACAGAGGAAGGCCTTGACATAGCATAGAACTCATGCTTTCTTACGTTTATCTAGTTTATCCAGACTATTTTCTTGTTCTACAATCAATTAAAGATATACATGTGTGGTACATGCATTGAGTATGTGGTCGAAATGAATACACAATGGCATTGATTACACTAAACTACAACAAGCCTGCAACTAAAATGATAAACAAAGGTCCAGGCAAATTGTCTCAACAACTAAAAATAATAGTCGAAAAATTGTCACACCTAATACTATATCATCAAGTCATTTTCTATAAGCTGCAGCCAACATCAACTTTCCAATGCTTTAGATTACAACAGATTTAGTATAATAAAGCAAATGAATTAATATTATTTTTAGGACTTTTTTCAAAATAAAATTACTTTCTTACTTAATTATTTTCTTTACCAAAAACTATTTTAGAGATGAAAAACTAAAAAAATAAAACTAGTAAACAATAAATTTGTTGGCCACTTTCATATCAAGACTCCACTGAAATAGCAAGGAACCAATGAGGTTATTCATACACCCTAAGGCCTAAGGTCTAAGCTATTCTCAACTTCTCTACCTTACAGCAATCATATACGGCATATGGTATCTCTATTCATCTAGTAGGAACATTCTAGAACAAACCTTCTCTAATCTCATCATCCCCCTTTCTGCTGGCTACACTCCTTCGTCTAATTGTCTGCAGGGGAACCTCAGGGGGGTTTTCTATAATAGGTACTTTTCGCTCTATCGGTGGTGAAATCAGTGGGTGCTCCTGAAGAATAGGTTCCAGTTTGCTAGATCGAGCTGCTCTGGGGAGTCTTTCATCTACAGGAAGTTAAATGTATACAAAATAAGGCGCATAGAGATTGCATAGACAGCATAACTAAAACCTAAGTACATTATTGTGTAGAATTACATAAACTGAGACATTTTTGTTAAAAATTCATTGTTTTCTTAAGAATATTGAGTCAAAATCAAATCTACTCATTATCTATGAATATGGCTAAAATATATAATTTTACCAACTAAAGTCAGCAAAATAATTTTGTATCTTAAAACTAAAAAGTTTGTTATCAAAGACTGAGTTAAAACCAGTCATTTAAACTTTTTTTCACTAATCAGCATGTATGCTATAACTTATGATTAAGGGTGAAGAATTATAAAAAAAATCCAAAGAAATTTAGTAAGAGTAATTAATTATCATAAAACTTGATGCTATATGTTGTAAAATCAAATAAAAACTTGATCAATGTTTTCAAATTGAAAATAATAACTCAAGTGCTAGAAAAAACAAATCAAAGGAATTCATCAGCGTTTCCAATACCCAATCTGACAGATTACTTCTAAATCTGTATAAGTCAATATTTATAAAATATAAAATATGGTGATATATACATACCATCAGCAGAGCTTGTGGCTACCACCTGGTACGGGCTGCCAAGGCTGTCAGACTCGGCATCAACAAAGGGCACGCTGTCAGCATGACGACTAGACCTGTCTCTGCTGTGCTTCCTCTTCTTCTTGTGTCTTTCTGAACTCTTGTGCTTCGGAGGTTTTTCTAAAATGAGATAAAAGAACTCTTTCCTGTACGTCTAGTGACAGGTGAGACCTTTGACCTTTCATTTACTGCCTTTAATTAGCAATAAAGTAAATTATCAGTTAGCAGTAAAGAGAAGACAAGTCTGATTGCACATTTTATTTGAGTAAATACAACACCCTGGGACTATAATTCTATTTAACAATTCTTTTAGATTCTATAAATATTTTCGTATCTCACAATACTTTTATCTAAAGTTTTACTATCGAGATTTCTTCTGCTCCAAATGTGATTAGTTGAACTTGTTTTTATTAGGCAAACCAAAATAACAAGATATTATTCTAGAAAATCAAATAAAAGTTGAAACCCTTATTGACTGTTACACAGCTAAATTCAATGGCCAATAATTCTATCATCTGCTTTCAATAAACTTTATCAAAGATTAGTAACAACTATAACTTACTGAATAGGAATTAACTCACGGAATTTAAGTGTTGTTATTCTACTATTAACCAATTTTATAACCTAATAGCATATTATATTATAGCTGTATTATGGTATGCTGAAGGTGCCTACTATTTCACTGAAAAGAAAAAGTATTAGTCAATGAATAATAGCTTAATGCCTATGCTGGTCTCTCATCCCCAACATTAAGCCTGTTCTAGAATATTCAGACTGACTTAAACTCGTGTTGAGTACCTGCACCATGTCAGTTAGCAGTTATCTTCTACTAATTATGCCTGTCATGGCTACTAGATCAACATTAAACTATTTAGCTACTCAGTATAGTATAAATAGTAGACGTTTTATGCTTCTGTGTCATATTTCTAAGATAACTCTATTTTTAACTCAATTTTCATAAATGTTCTGATTTTGGGACATACTTAGAACAAGGGTGCCTATTTTTCTAAATTGAACTTTACTAGCAAAGTTTTAGTATTTTCAAAATTAAAAGCAGTCATCCCATGTTTCCAGCAATAAATTTTGTCTTGGGCAATTTGCCAAGCGCTGTCAATGTCATCACAATGGGTGTGTGTCTGTTGTAGAATACCTGATTGGACAGTCTCGCTGTTGTCCCGGGGAGTAAGTGGCATGGTAATCACATGGTCAGTCGACTCTCGGTGCCGACTATCAACATTCAGGGGAGGCAACCCTTGACGCACTGTATAAGTACCATTGAGGTCTAGGTCATCTTCAGACATCTTACAACACTAAAGCCTCATTTCTAAAACAAATCGCAGTAAAGCAGCATTCCGTTAATATAAAATTGGTGGTCCATCATAACTTTAAAGCTATTTAACTATCAAAATTAGTCTTTTAGTTGAAATGTTTTTAATTTAAAGTAATTTGCAGATTTTTAGTATTAAAAATCAAATATATAAAGTTCTACAACACATTGAAACAGGCCATTTTGAATTTAGTATAGTTTTAAGCAACATTATAATCATATTTCTACATATTTTGGGTGACAAAAACAACACTCTTATAATGTAGAGTATTGTGATTCGAATATCCCTTCAATTAACAATGGAGGGTTACAACATTTTAATATGATTTTAAATTGACAACAAGTAAAGTAACACCAAGTAAATTTCAAACAAATTATAAGTAATTTGCAAATAAATTGATCTTGAGACAGCAGAACAGAAAAAAAGAGTAAAAAGAATTGCCAAAGAAGCTAAGAAAGAAGATCATGAACAGTAATTACCAGTAAAGCAATGCTGTAACTATTAGCAAAACCTCAGCAGCAAAACTAGAAAATGCTGGTAACTCAAACAAAAAAAGCTGATAAACCGTGTCATTTTTGCTCTACTAAAACTAATATGGATGCTGTGAAAAGTCTTAGCCATATTGAGTAAAGAGTTATAGGTTAATATCCATCAAACACTGACTCAAGAAAGGAGTAAATCAACATGAGAAATAAAAATGCTACTAACATTTGTTAGATTACTGATTAATTAAAGTCAATCGGAGTGTTTGCTAAAAGTTACAGATTTAAAAGAATGAAATAGCAAGGACAGCAAAATGTAGAATGTGTGAATCTTAAGAAAAAGCAGTATCAGTATATTTAATTGAGTTTGAGCTTACTCAAATGTAATCAAGAGACAAATTGTCTTAGCATTTCTTAGTCGATGACAACCTTGTGAAGTGTGTGAGTGTAATTTGACTACAGCAAATGATGATAGTATTGAGTAGGTTTAGGGATATGAGAGCAATTGGAGTAATGAAAACTACTGACTAGTTACTGTTCATAAATAGAGTACAGTGACTACAATAAATGATATTGCTAAACTAAATGATTTCAAAATTTAAGAGAAAATAGAAACAGGTAAACACAATGGTAAACTTATAATAAAAGTAGGTATGATGTATAAAATCAGAGTTAGAGTAATGCCCAGTATTGTCTGTACATAACTTTTAAAAGTTAGTTAAGAAGATTTGCTAACTAGCAACAAACTGTTCCTGAGTTAGCTAATAGATGATCAAAGAGCAAACTTAGATAGTGTGCTTGTTAATAATTATAGAAAATTGCAGCAAAAACAAGTAAGTTATAAAAACTTTAAATGTGAATTTAAAATTCAGGATCAAAAATAATTTGCAGTATAAAATTTGCTAAAATTTGGACTTCACTAAAGTTTGTTAGCACCCATTTTATCAAGCTGTTGCAATAAACAAATAGTAACAAATAACAATAATAACAATTAAAATAAATCACATTAATATATAGTATTAATAGCAATTTTACAAGCTATGCAACGTTTTCAATTTTTATTTTAAAATGTAAAACCAAAGTAGGTAATGACAACTTACTACTTAAATATTTATAACAAACTTTGAGTTTGAACAATTAAAATTTAACAAATTTGATCACACTTGTTTTCAGCGTCACCGTCTCACTTTGAGGTTCGGAGAAAACTTGAAGATTAAAAAAGTGTTATAGCCTCAATTTTAAAACCATTCACAAATTGAAATTAGCCATATTCAGTTTTGCATTGATTTTAGGTCTGTAGCATTGTGATTTAATATTGCTAAAAATATAAGCATTAAGTTTTTGATAACTATGTAAGACTAACATTTTTTATTAAGTCATTTTCCTAGAGACTAGAGTTACTATATTACTATCACCATTACTGTTACTGTTAAACTTAGTATTAGTATTACTATTACTATTAGTATTACTATTACTATTAGTATTAGTATTACTATTAGTATTACTAGACTGCCAGTGATACTGATTCTCATAATCTGAATGGTTAGATTAAAAATAATTTAATGAAACTATTATAATTGCATTTAAAATTAAATATTTTAAATAAGTTTGGTTAATGAATAATTTTTAAGATGTACTCCATAAGTACATCAAAATCCAAACAAAATGAACGTGGATTTCATTTTTATATACATATCGGGTAGCAACCAGTAACAAAGAAGCGGATACAAATTCAGCGAGTCTGTTTGGTTTAATTGTATCATAACTTAGCTTGCGGTTTCAAAGAAATTTCACCCGTTATCCTTCTGTGTTTACAAGGCCTAAGTATAGTATTTACTAAGCAAGATGAAGACAACTCCTAAATGTTTGCACATTTTTGTTTTTGTGAAATCCCTAAGGTAGCATTACATAATTAGATTCAGCCTATAATATGTTTTTATGTATAATTTTAACTTTAGTAATTCGAATTTTTATATTTTCAACTCACTATATAGCTATAAAACTCTTTTATAATTAAGTAAAAATAATATGTACAGTATAAAATTTAATGGATATTTAAGAAAAATCTTTTATGCTACCTCTATAATTTGCTTGCTTACTATACTAATAATGTGCATTCTCATGTGCGTGTGCCGGCATGCATCAGTCTATTATTTTATTATAATTCATATTTGATAATAAATCATTACATGATAATTAAAAGCCGAATATAAACTAACAATAGACATATCTTGTTCTTTAAATAATCTAACCACATGTGAGTTTTCGAAGCCAGGGTGAATGCAGCTTTCTTGATTTAACTGTAATACTACCATATCCCTTTTAATATATTATATTGCATCTTACATATGTTATATACTATATTACATATACAATGACATCATATAATATTATTATTTGACCATGGAATGCACCCTATGATTGGGCTAAGCAGCTGAGCCTGTGGCTGTGCGGGGCAGTCCTTGCCACAAAGGTCACACTTGTAAGTGGACTCCAGTCTGTTGGTGATGTCCTGAGCTCTTCTGTGTGCCCTCTTTTCAGCAGCTGCACTGAAAGGTTTTTCTTCCCTGGATGTGAGATAGTATTTTAGTTTGCCCTTCCAACAATTGTGTGATCGGATGCGACATCCTCCCAGGTAGCTCTGTCAATGCTGATAGCTTTTTGCAGACATCTTTGTAGCGTAGCTGAGGTCGCCCACAGCTGCACACCTGCTTATAATATTACACTATATTATAGTGCATATATTGTAAACTAATATGCTGTAGCATTCAATAAGCTACTATATTGTGCTATATTGTATATTACATATACTATTTCAAATTGTAAAGCCATTTGTTTCATATAATGTCAAGATAATAATTCTATCAAGCTTCAATTTTTCCCCAGCATGTTATTTACACACTGTCTGGCACAGAGCACCGCCAATGTTGATAAGATGTTTACTAAAGATAAAATCTCTGGTTATCTTTTCTAGAGCTTGTAAATCCGCATTTCATAGAATAAAGCACTTGACAATAGGATTGAGTTTAGAATTTGATGTTGTAATGTGTGTACACATACACATGCAAACATAACTGTGTGTAGTTTGAGCAATAGCAACCAGTTTTTTAAGTTTTTAAGTCATAAAGCTTGAATATTCTTAACTCATTCAGAAATATAGAGCCTATCAAAGTATTGGACCACTTTGGAATTAAGTTGAAATGCAACTTTTAACAAAAAGTAAATAAAGTAAAAATAAATTCACTGTAGCATACTTGTAAAGTCAAAAACTAAGAAAGTACAGTCATGTACCCAGGAGTTGTGTCTTCTTGACTAAAATCAAAACTGGAAATAGTAGTAGGTACATTGGAAACTTTAGAATAGTTCCAACAGTTTTACTGAGCAAAGCAATAATCAAAAGAGCTAATGAATTACTAGTCAAAAAATAACTCATTAGTGGAGCTTAAAAAATTGAAAAAGTCATTAAAACCATTTTCACTTGCAGCAATAAATTAATTTAGAAGAAACAACTCGGAATTGGACTGAATTTTTGCTTTATTGCATACATCAACATTTTTTGCTTTGTGATGATCAGGGATGTAGCTAATTGGTGTTTCTATGAAAACCTCCAGCTTGGTCATGTGATTCAACGCGCATGTGGCCACATCACCTTATGGTTGGTTATCTGCTGGTCTTTCATGTCAGATTAGTTTCTTAGAATACGAATCTTGCAGGAATGCATTTGATTGGTCAATTAACACCACTACGTGCGAAAGAAATCTTCCTTGACTTGTCAACTGCATGCTTCTAACATCAGCTGATTTTTATTAAGTCTAATCTTAGTCCCAAATAAAGAGTCACACGACTCATGCGCAGGCCTACTCTGCATGAGCCGTGTGCTTTCTCTTATCATTTCAGGAAGTTGAAGTTTCAAGAAATGAGATAACAAAAGATCAGATTTGCGTACAAGAGTACGTGACAGGCAACATGTGCAAAAGGTGTAAATTTGTTGTAAGACGTAGAGATGAGAAATGCATTGCAGTAGAGTGTAAATATAGTATAGTTTATACACTCAATTGTTACTATGTAGAAAAATGAAACTCTAATATTTAATAATATAATTTCAAGTTAGTAGCTATATTTGATTTTCAGCTTATTAACATATTAAATGAGTTTGAAACTGTATTTTGCTAGAAGTTAGAGTCCCCATAATATATAGTTGTATATCCTAGACACTATTAGTATAATATCTGACACTATCTGTATAGCTCCAAGTAGCCTATTCATCAACCAATTATGTATAATTCTCACAAAAAATTGATAAGTTAGATTACAATACCATAATTTCATGATTTGCTAAAAATTTTGTATTTATATATTATATTAGAGATAGTTCAATTTAGATGGGAAACAGCATGTAATGGTGTTGTGTGCTTTTGCTTAAATATTAATATGATGTGACATAACATAGAAGGGATATATTTTTTCAAGGTCATTCATTTTTAAATACATATACATATACGTAATAGATTTATACAATATTTTATATGTACTACAACATAACTTTTAATTTATACAATCCAAAATTTATATTATATATAATATATAAAATTTATGTGTTATAGAATATAATATATTTTATAAAGTATATTATATAGATTTATAGATTCAATTTTATTTTAGGTTGAAATACATAATCAATAGGGGGCATGATACTAACTTTGCAATAACTTCCCGACATATGTTTTTCTCACTCAGAGAAATGTACCCATGTGCTAGTTTCACTTTTCCAAATTGCATAATATATCTTCAAATCCATATTATTTCTAGATTTCTTGTAGAATATTCAGCTGTTAGTAAAACATTTATGTATAAAGCA
The DNA here is from genome assembly GCA_964035545.1 of Bugula neritina. Lineage (NCBI taxonomy): Eukaryota > Metazoa > Bryozoa > Gymnolaemata > Cheilostomatida > Bugulidae > Bugula > Bugula neritina. The sequence continues at coordinate 1,987,894 of OZ037766.1, read as the reverse complement.
ACTAGGTTACACTCTGGTACTGTGTCTTATGATACTTGTACACGTACACACACACACACGCGCGCGCACACACACGCGCACACACACACGCACACGCACACACACACACACACACACACACACACACACACACACACACACACACACACACACACACACGTCAGAAAATCTTGACCCCTTGATCTCCAGGGTTTGTTGTTACAGAAATTATCTTTTTATTTTTAAACCAAATTCCAAAGCAAAATGTTTTCCTAGAAAACCACTTTGGAAAATCTCCAAATTTGAAGTTGTTGCATTTCCTGAATTTGTGTTGGCAGTTAACAGGTTTGGTTGGCAAAGTAAAGGATTATCTCACAGCAAGCAACATGCTAATCACACTTTGAAGATAACAAAATACATGGTGTTCATGTTCACAGGGCATCTTTATTAGCACACTGTGCAAATATTTAGTTGCTGCTAAGAGCTATGTATTGATGTAGTTGGAAAACACTAATAACTATATCTTTACATTTTTCCTCATTTTTAGCAGTTCACAAATCAGTTGCAGGATTTTCTTTTCTGAACATCTATCCCCAGAAGCCCCCCTCCCCCTGGTACCGTCTTCCCATCCCCTCCCCCCTCTCCTTCCCCTTCCCATCCCCAATGTCTTCCACTCTTTTACTTTCTTCGGATATTTCTTATATAAATATAATCATATGTTCTATAAATATAATCATATTATTTTCTACAAATATAATCATATGTTCTATAAATATGATCATAGGTTCTATAAATAAATAAATAATATTCTGTATATAATGCAGCTTCATAAACACATTTAGCAATGCTATTTGTATACGGCATTATATTGTAATCAATATACTGTTATGGTATAAAGTTACGAAAATGTCTTCATCGTTATTATATGATTTTCTAGAGAAGTCATATAAGCAGGGTTATGTTCTCTTGTAACTATAATTTTGCCACTAGCTCCATTGATTAAACTTAGTAATATTGTGCATATGCTTTCAAAATAATCTCAATCCACGTATTCAGAATGGCTGATAGAAACAAGCATTATATTATTATATTCATGAATCAGTGCTATAGTTTATTCTCTCTACAAAGTTTTACTTTGCTATTTATTAGTTACAGAATAGCATCTATATTCTATAGCTACCATAATACTGTAGAAAGTAACTACTATGGATATGACATCTATAAATACTAAATACTAGAACTGGTAGATCTTTATACATATAAACATGAATATCTCCATTATTCAACAGTGTTAATTATTAAGTGTCTTACAAAATCTAAATGTATTTGCACTCTGTTCATAGACTACAGAACAGTGAGTTAATGTTTATTCAGTCAAGAAGACAATAATCAAAGGGGCCAACAGTTCTATTAACCACAGCTCGTATGATAATGACACCTCCCACCACTACCTTCACAGCTGTGAATATTTTAGGACTAATATAGCCTCTCATCCTCAAAAGTCTTGTATGGTGAAAACATTATAGTTCAAAGAAGTAGGTCAAAAAAGGCAATAATAGTACATCTGGTTGGGACTATTAAACTTATGCAGTTCCAGGAAAGTGTATTAATAGGTCTTTGTATCCCTGCAAAGTTTGCTGTTGTGAGCGCAATGACTTTGGTTACTAAGGCTACTGAACTTTTGCCCTTAAGCTATTTCCTGTACGCAGTGTGTAGTATGTATTTGATAGCATATAATAATATGGTAAATACTTCGTAGTAAGCAAAGAGTAACTGTAACTTTTTGGGTTTAGAAGTAGTTGTTAAAATAGGCTAAGAGCATCGAAGTATATGTCAAAACAGGAAGGGGTTCTTGACAACGCCCCACTCTGTTGAGGAATGAGAAGGTGCTTTTAGTGTTAATATTAGAAACTTGTGTCAGGAATGCATTCTATTAGCCAGTTTGTCATCGATCTCAGCAATCACATGTCAACTTTGCAACGGCTTCCAGGACTAGTTCTAAATACGGACATCAAGTGACAAGATGCGTTAAATTTGTTCTACATTTTTGACAGCGCATTTTTTACAAATGAATCAGCTTATTTATATCAATAAATTCCTTGTGTAACATTAGACTCTAACAGGCATGTAGCCGTCAGCAAATATGAGTCAGGTGGTGTCAGATGTGTGGGAGACAGGTGTCAGCTGCAGGCTTAATTTGGCATAAATACTGCTAAGGTGATGCAATGCAGATAGGGGTGGAAACTGGTAGTGAAATCTTGCTCAGTGCTGGTATACACTTGCAGTAATATATAACTTAGAGGTAGAGAATACAATGAATAGATATAGCAAGTTGGTTGGAAGCCATTATATTATAACATTGGTTGGGTGGGTGATAGCCACCCCCATCCTTAACACAAGTGTAGAAATATTTGCTAGGCTTGAGTCTGTATATTTTATAAATTCCAGAATAAATTAATGGCTTGTAGCAGTTTTCTTAGAAAACTGATTATACACATTTACTTGTTTGATTTGCAATGATAATTAATACGATACATGTTGGAAATATTAGCTACTTAACCTATAAGTAAGTGTAGCAGTAGATAAGATAGCTGCAACTAATTCTAAGTGATTAAAAATATAAATGGTTTTCAAAGAAATTCACTTCTGAACCACAAAGATAATTCTTAATGGATTTTGTGCAAGCTGAATTAAACATCATGTGACAGAACATATTAAGGCAATATTTAGTGTTATATACTTATTAAATGGTGCTGTATATGTTTTATATTTTACAATGGGTTACATTATACTCGTATATATTGTATTATAATATTATGCAATACTGCATTAATTTAAATAGCTTTGAATCTTACTGTGAAATATTAAAAATCTGTGCCCCTTAGCCCCCTCTTCCCTTCCAATTCTTGTCCCATATAACTTAGACATAATAATCTACTGTTTACTTAGGTCTTAGAAGAATCATCAAACGTTTGCGATAAGTATAAAGTGGCAAAGCAATCTGATTCGTCAGTCGGTTGCTATGCAACGAGCATTCCCCCATTCCAAATGATGCTATTTTGTACTAAACTGGAGGCAGTGTAGAGTTGTGTGCTCTCTGAAATTGGATGCAGGAAAACTAAATTTCCAGCTTTCATGAAATGCTGGACGCAAAATCAAGTTTAGTGACATAAATAACTGATATGGACTGAAATTCAGGAGTAGGGCTTGTTTTCTGGGTTGATCCCAATACCAACTGAAGTTCCAAATCCCAATTAATCTTTTACCACTAGTCTTAAAATTTCAACATTATATAAATCATATTTCTATACAGCCACAACCAATATCAAGATTTATACGTATTTTCCATCATTAAGGAATAACATTTGAGTCCTAACTACTAAGTCAGACGCTAACTTTAGAGATGAGCTTACCTACCATAGGGGAGATAACTTCTTCTATGTTTTTCATCAGGTTCTTTACTTGCTGCTTTAAGGGGTGCAAGTGCTGTGCAAATTGGTGTTGCTTACAATTAATAGTAAAACTTGTGGCAAAAGCTTTGACACAAATCCAAAATCCCCTCCTTACCAGCTGCTATTCTATACCCCCTCCTTACCAGCTACTAATATAAATATCCACCCCTTACCAGCTACTATTCTATACCCCCCTCTACCAACCTATGTCCACTCCTAGGTATATGCTTATTTATTAAAAACTCACTCACACAAGTTTATTGTCGCTATCTCTGTGAGAAACCTCTGATGGAAAGGGTTTTTGTTAGAAGGGGCTAAGGACTTATTTAGATGAGGCACAAGAGCAGTATTGCTTATTTATTAGCCCCCTTTTTATATTCGTTTAAATGAAGCATTTTCTATAATCAACCTTGAAGGACTCTCAATGTCATAAGATATTGCAAATTATTTACGAAAGAAAAGGCAATTCGACCTACATCTAGCATATTTATACAAATATTTTATTACCAACTGATTTTAGAGTTCAATAAGCTAATAACCTTCAAACCAAGCACTGGTCCACTTCAACCAGAGTGCAGTTTCTTGAGTGGAAAGGAGGAATCCCTGAAAGATATGCGAATTTATTCCCAATAAACAGTCTGAACACGTTTCTAGGAAAGCCAGTGCTGGCATCCCAGCTTTCTTGGAATCATTCAACTGTATCAAATGTTATTGTGTATGCATCACAGTCTCTACTCTAGCAGTCTTGAACCCGTCCCTTTCCTTTTGGTATATTGCATTACAATCAATATTGTGAGCAAAATATTATGCTAATAGTGTCCTAATTCTAGGAAATGAGGCTATATAGGTTACAGCATTACTTGAACACTTTACTGGGTCAATCGACTTTGGCCAATAAGCAGTTTCCCGTAATTGAAGCTAACCACAAATAACACTGTTGAGTGACTCGGAAAGGGCGTTGACTCTATTCTCAGTTGATGACATCACAAGCCACAATAATCGATAATTGGAAGAAACAGAGCCGAATAGAGTTTAAAAGAGCAGTAAAAAGTTCCTAAATATCTAAACTCTAGAGACATCTTGCAACTTTTACCAGTCATGCATTTGGTTATGGGCTCAACACCCACGCAATAGCTTTTGTCATTAATGACTGGCTTGATATCTCCTTAATATCTCCTTAATAGGGTTATTCCTTAGACCACACCCTTGCCTGTATTATATAAAATTGGGTTTCCATGAAAATGCATTACTTAACTACAATAACAGTATTGTTACCATGGCAACATAACATGCAAATGAAACTACCAAGTTGGAATTCTAGGAAAAGGTGTGTAATTGTCTAGGAGATGAAACTATTCCTTGTTTAAGGTGACAAGCATCTGTCTGGGTGATAGTGGTAGTTATACAGGTTGAATGCTTGCGTAAGGCAGCAGCTGCGTATGAGCAGCTTGTCAGCACCAACTTGTCAATAGGCAGCGCAACACAGTGGCATACTAACAGAAATTCTTTTATAAATACTTGCTATTTTAGAGGTGGGTGCAGTAATAGAGAATTTGAGAAAAGCTTATGTTCTAGATTAGAAATGTAGCATAAGAAGTTATGTTCTCTCAATAATTTCAACCTAAGCCCAAGACCAATATTTAATAATAATTTAGGCTATCTCAATTTCTGCACTACTGCTCTAGCTATTTTAGTGAGTTTTGTTACAATGTTGGTAATTACCAATTTAGTAAAAAGTTTTAATAAAGTAGCATTTTATAAAGTAGCTACCATTAGAATCCTAGAACAGTTCAATGAATAGGGGACATGGGCAAGAGCCTCCCAACTTTAAAGTGCTTAGCCCACAATTTACACTCAATCTAAGATTATCAAGTGTATGTTTGTTGTAGACTGTATAAATGCATGTGGTGGTGAGGTTAACGCTGCCATAACCTCTCTTACTCAATGACCCCCCCACTCCACCCACCTGTGGGCAATCCCATGGGGGTTTCAATCCACCCCTTAGCAGGCACCAGGGATACCATTATAATAAATTAACTGAGATATGAATTGCAGCCCTCTAGCTAAGACAGTACCAGGAATAGCTGGGATACAGCTCTTAGCACTTCCTGAAAAGCTAATATGTAGCTAAAATAAAGTATGCAGTAGGTACTGATAATAATAACAATTTTAGGATTACTTAAATGTTTCCTGGAGCTGTCATTCAGAGAAAAGTTCCAGCAGTATTTTGGTAAACTACACTTTAACAAGCTCAAGGCATATTTGGAGAATTCTTGTTAATCACAAAGTTGCTTTCCTGGCAACTTTTCTCAACCATTTCCTCAAGATAGTAAAGATAGCACTCCTCAGGCAGTGGCTATTTGACTAGCGACTGAATGATTAAGAGGCGTGTACTTTAGTCCTTTTCTCCTTTTGTTGAAATTGTAAAACTGGGAATTGACACGACTATTTCAACAATCAATATTAATCAAATTGACAATTCCTTGAATATGAATATTATTCAAACTAGGTTAATTGCTAAGCCGCTAGACTAAGTTATAAATTAGTAAAGTTATTACAAGGAGAGACAATAATCTAGAATCTGACTTTCTAACGAGTCAAGTAGCTTCCAGGAAATAAGAGTTGGAGAATTCTACTAAATCAGCTAATCAATTTTCAGGGAATCTTACTATATTATGTTGCAACTATTTCAAACCCCTCTAATATAAGCCACCTGATTCCTCAGAATTCAGTTTCACAGAAATAATTGATGATTTCACGCTCAATGTAACTAATTAGTAACTTAAATGCTCTATATGAATTATCAATGCAGTTATGTTACTATCATTCATAGAAACAGTGTAGACGCATGCCTGCAATATAATAAAAATATTGTTCTTAGTAAATTCTCACTTTATTTTGGCAACATTAACAGTAACAGCTACATTTCATCATCCAGAATGAATTTGATGATTTCAGCTTCACAATGTTTTATTAAAGAAGGAAATCCTGTAACTTGTATTGTTTTTATGCTTCAAGTTTGTGCAACAGATTTTCGAGTTTATCTATGAATGAAAAACTGCAGCTGCATTCGAAATGCAACGTCTAGACTTCGCCAATAACCATAACCGTATAATACTGTTTTGCCTACGTCACTTTGTCGCGGCTGAGTGCTCCGTTATAACAATAGGTTATTGAGGAAAGACTTTGATTGGTTAATAGATACTCTATGTATGCTGTAATTGGATGGCTTCTCCACGCCACGTGCGCTGAATACGTACTAAAGATATGCAACACTACCGTTGTTATCTCGTAGTTGTGTTTTAATCTAGCGTTTCTTCGAAATTCAGCGTAATAGAGCGCGAGCAATTACTTAGAATTTGGGTAACTAGAAAGCAATAGTGATAATATAAGGGCATGAATGCCTGTTCAGTTGATTCAATACACGACCAGTTGTCGAATAGCACGGATGGGATTAGTTTTATACCTGGGCATATTTTAGGCTATTACACTTCTGATACTATAGCGAGTACCTCTTTAGCCTTGGGTGAGTGCATTTCTATTATCAAACCATTTGTCTAGAGGTGTTCATCACGACAATATTATTCTTTAGCTTATTCCTTGCATATGAATTAATATCAATATGTGTGAAAGAGTCGTCTTGGTTGAGTAATACACCTATAGTTCTAGCTTTTCTTAGTTGAAATCTAATGGTGCATGTTGGAAAGCTGCTGTAAGAAGTGATTTGAGCTTTGTGGAACTCATGCTACGTAATGTAACCTTAATCTAAACAAAGGGTAACCTAGTGGAAAAGACTTTGCCTTGGACTTGGCTGTGGCTGGGGGGGTTGTTAGGGGTGGATGTAGATTTTCGTTTAGGTTACGTTTCATATTCTCCTTTTAGAATCATAATATTGTTGCCAACTTATCACGTTAGAACCAGAGCTTAGCCTAAAACCTCAGGATACAAAACCTAAGTCTATGACGGTAAGCATAAATCTCTTTTCCACCCCCTCATCCAACCCTCCCCCTCCTTCTCCACCTCCATAGTTTATTGTTAGTCATAACTTGGCATTCATTTACCAAGCTACAGTGTATATACCTGCAACTCCCTCTATAAAGTGAACAGGCAGTTAGTTTTCCTTAGATGAATGATTTAGCAATTTCTGAAAGCAGCTGTAAAAGTTAGTGTAAACAAGGATGCAGGATGTACTCCTATCTATTAATAGCTACAACCAGTAGGCTATACTTTCAACCCTTACGGGTATGTCATCCCCCCTTTCCATTTGCTGTAACAGGGTTATAGTTCTTAGGCTGAGTGTATAATTTTTTTGTTCAAAATGACAATAAATAGCTTAACTGTAAAGCTCTAAGTCTATCTATTCTGTTGCGTTTTTATTATATAATACATGTCGACAATTATAAGTGAAATAAATCGAAATTGGAATAGAAGGAGGCTTTAGTTTTGTGTAAAAAGACAAATTAATCAATATAATGTGGTTTAAATACTCTTTCTATTATCCCTTTTGCTCTACAGTCTACATGCATAGATAACACGGTTAGTGCATGTTACAACAGATCCTTGTCTAATGATAATGATATGCATACGCTGTGAATCATTGCCAATAATGTTTACTAGCTTCACATTCGTTATGGATAGTTTATCATCAGATGCTGTAACGGTTGGAGGCCCTCCCACAAATAGGTGCACTCAGTTGTCATAGACCTCAGGCTACATGTCTGCTATTTTTAGCCAGTCATTTACCAAGAAATTCATGCCTTTCATTATACATGGAACAGGAAGTTAAATGGCAAATAAATTATTATGGGTTTGCAATGATATGCATAAAGAGTTCATGTACGAACTCCAAGAGAGATTCTATGTAGTGTACAAGATGTTTTCTATTAAAGAAAATATTGGCCGAGATTGCAAAATGGAAGAATATTTTATTATTTAATTTGCAACAACTTTAAAGTTTTTCTTATAACTGAATGGAGATTAGATGTTTAGTTGGATTTATTAACACTACATAAGATGAATAACTTTACAATACTTTGAACAATTTTATTTGCTCCAAAGGAAAATGGCTTTAAGCAAAAGCTAGAAGCTGGTTAGGTTTACATATACTTGAATTGCGAGATTTCCTAATGCATATATTTTGATGCTTTAGATTTAGTGTGCTGGATTCGCTGCTGCTGCTGCTACTGCTGCCACAATGAAAATGACCAGCGTGGAAAAATACTCAAAAAACTCTTCCTCCGCCGTAACAATTCCAAAATGTCTTCTGCCGTCCTTCAACCTCTACATTGACGAGGAGAGATACTCACTTATCAATGCCATCAACAGCACGAGTTACAAACTACAGCAATGTGGCTGGTACTACGCCGATATGACACGGGAGAGAGCAAAGGAAATATTGCACGATAAACCAATAGGCTCTTTCATTCTTAGACAGAGCTCTGAGGCTATTAGAAACTATACTATTTCAGTAAAGACCCAGTACGGGGCGGTAGTGAGCATTAGAATCATGTCTACGTATAAATCGGGAAGGATTACGTTTCACTTAGACTGTAGTAGAAAAATTACTGATCGTATGTTAGAAGAAGGGTGTGTAGTGGATCTGGTACAGCAACTTATTACTACTAGGACTCTGAATGTTTATAGATTCTCAGACAACAAAGGACATAGAAATATATCTCTCCAGCTAAAGAAACCAGTTTCACTGAGTCCACTTAGTCTAAAGCACCTTTGTAGAACTCAAGTACACAAGTACTCTCTGCTCACTTTAAACAGACCTCTCTCCATTGACAAGTTACCAATACCTCTAACACTCAAGGGGTATCTTTCTGATTACACAAACTTTGTCTAGTCTACAGATAAATTATTATAATTTGTTTTTTATTTATTAAAATGAAATGTAATTAAAATTGTTGGGTTTTACATAAACCATGTTATATAATTATGCATTTGTACAAATTCTTAATTTATTGTGCATTATTTCAATTGACTTTTTAAAATAAAATATTGTGTCTATAATTCTGTCTCTAATTGCTATAAATTTATCTAATTTTCAACTGTTTGCAGTCGAATTATGTAATTGAAAAATGAAACTCTAAATGGAAGTGAAAACAAGTATTAATGCACGTATAAAAGAATACTGTAATTTATTACAAACTTGCTGCTCATTTTCTGAGTTCACTTTTTAGAATGAATTCACAAAAAAGAGGTTTAATGTTGAATCACTCCTGCTTTACATTTCTATATTCTGAGAGATTTTGAGGAAAGTTTGTTGGCTGGCTGGCAGATAACGTTTATATTTAGAATAATATGTTTCTTAGAAATCTTAAAAGCAGTTTCATTTCTTTATGTTATCTGGTGCAGGTGTTTTGTGAAAACTAGGAGAACTGTGGTCTATCTAGTTGGTTATACTAGTGCCCTGGTTTACATAGCAATACACTGTCATTCCCTATATATATAGAGTCTTGTAGACTCTATATAGGGGTCATTTTACTTAATTTAGTACACACTGGAATTCTCCAGTTTTAGCCATTTTTACCATCTAGCTGCTAATGAACATGGCTTTTTGCCCAAAACCAGTAAAATATCAGAAAGTACACTTAAATAATCAAGGTTCTTTTTAATTTTGCTTGGTTTCCCATGTTTTTCCCCATTTATTTAGCTGATTTGGATTGCAGACCGTTATGTTTTTTTCGTAATGGTCCGAAATAAATATACAGTTGTGACATTTTAGCTAACGCCAACTAAAAAATAAAGTGGAAATTTGGTATTTCTAACAATTTTTCCAGATATGTCCAAGTTATGATCAAGAGAAAGAATTATATAAATTATAAATTATATAAATTTACTTACCTATTACAGGTACAATAAATTCAAGAGCTTCAATTATGTGGTAAAATCTCTTACTTATGAAAGCTTAAAGCCTAAACCAGACTGCACCTCTATAACTAATCTGTTAGAAGCTTGTTGGATTAAAGTCACCTTGAAAGCTGTTGAGTGCTATAGCTGGGCCCAAATACAAATAAGCAGATTTCGTTAAGTTAATTCAGTTCCAACACAATGAAGGCTTTTTCTAATAGTTGTACCCTACGACTGACAGACTGAAATACTGCACCTTTACGTCAGTAAAACTTTTTACCTCGAATATAATTCATATTCAGTACACTATAGCTGCTAAACTATTTACTGTATAATGCACGTAGCTATATGATTTATATTTAATGCACAAACCATTGGAAATTCTAAAGATAGCAAAAACATTTGACCATATTTCAAAATAAAAGTTTTTACATCCAAGTTCAGAGTAATTAACAAACATTTTAATTTAAAAGAGCTTATAAACCAGTGTATGTGTGACAATAACAACATGAAAACTAGTGTATGTGTGACAATAACAACATGAAAACTAGTGTATGTGTGACAATAACAACATGAAAACTAGTGTATGTGTGACAATAACAACATGATAGAACTTGGAAAACTGGCTGATCTTCCAATAGAAATGCTTAAAATTATTCCATTGAAAACAACCAGCTCTAGATAACGTAGAACTTTACACTATAAGGACATTTTATTATTTTTATATAATTATCTGCACTCAAACATAAGAAGCAAGCGCCTATATTTGAATTATTAGGATATAGTGTAATAATTGAAATTTCCTTTCAAATAGATTGGTGAATTGATAAACTTGAATGGCTGTGCTTTAACTATAGTGAAATGTTTCACCTATAGAATAAACACCTATATTGATACCTCAACCTTCTAACAGGTGATGTTATTAATCATATTCACTAGCGAAACAGGCCGAACTGTATCTTATTGAATATCCCAGACTAATAGATTCTTTAGTGTGGCAATAGGGTACGTATGGCGCATTATTTTAGTAGTAACATTTTATCAGCGCTAGTCAATTGTACTGTTAGCAATGCTACTGTCACTCCAATTTTAGCAAAGAAAATGCTTCTGGCAGTGGGATGGTGAACAGACAAACACACAGACAGGTGAAGCTAATAATAAAGGGGGAGTAGGTCCGGGTTTGAGCTGAGAGACAATTTATGTCTTGTTTTCTCTGGCGTTGTGGCTTTCAACAACAATAGACAAGACGTGTCACCTAGAGCAAGGACGTTTAATTTTATCTGCTTGCGTAAACGAAGACGTTGCATAAGGCCTGTACATGGGGAGACAACTTTAGGGTTATAAAAAACCCGTAGGGCATTAATTATGTTAGATCGATTGTAGACTAGCTATGAGTAAATTAAAAGCCATGCAACCATGACTAAGGCATGTAAATAAATTTTTATTTCATGCTGGAAAAACCATGCTTATATAACTAGATTACTGGTAGAGGGAATTGCTAGATGCAGCACAATGTTTGGAGTGACTGCATGCAGTTTTTCCAATACAAATCTTTAAAATTCCAAACTACCACAGCCAGTGACCCCAAAATATTTACTGTTTTAAGCAATTTCCCTAAGCTAAAGTTATAAAATAGCCAAGTTCCAACCAATTAATTAGTTTGGGAGGCTGAATTGAACGCCAGTGTTTATAGTAACTCAATTAGCCACCATAATAATATAATGATGCAACTATTAATTGTGCACCAGGATGTGGGCAAAGGTTGGAAATAACTTGCAGCTTGATATGATTGAGTAAACTGGGCTTCATTTAATAGAAAACAGATTTTAGCCTCACATCCAAACTAATGTATGCTAAAATTACTATTTATGCACTAAAGCAAAGTTAAATTCTAGTCTTTTGCAAAAAATAAAGGAGATGACACCAGCTCTTTTGTCTCATCACCATCTCCTGGTGAACCATGAGCCCACGTGGCTGGTAAGAACATCCAGGTGGATGATGTAGCATAACACCCCAAGTAAATCTGACTCAAGATATTTATTTCATAAATAATTAAAAAAGTGTGATGCATCACAAAGTCCATGTAGCAAGTATTGCACAGGGTGAATCGCATTAATCATACAGAAATACAACAGCAGAAAAGTTGGCACCAGAGTGCTGGGGAAGTCTATTTTTAGATTATAAGCTGTCACAGCTTTGAGCAATATTATTTTCAAAAATAAATCAGTTTATTCAAAACAAACTTTGAAACTTTTGACCCGGTTACCCGGAGGAGCTTCTAACTGTCAACAGCTTCTCGGCTTTTTCTCTGACCAGAGGATTTGCCTCCCCTGAGCTGAGGTCTGTGACGGAAGAATACCTTCTAAAATTGTCCATTTCAGCGACACTAAGAAACGGTTGCACGTCTATAGGGTGTTTCCACGAGGAGAATTCTGGGTAACCGCAAGGGGCGCTAAATGGTCTGATGGTAGGGGGTCCAGAGAAGTGATCACAACTCAGCGCTGACGATGGCCGAAATCTCTCTGGGTTTAGAGAGCCGTTCTTGAGATACTTAGGAGCCACATTGACGTTAGTGCTTATGTCCCATGGCGGTCGCACAGCACTTTCCTCTATGTCAATGCTGGGTTTCTCTTTCATAAACAGGAATATTCTAATTTTGGAGTTGTCAATCGGCTCTTCTTCCACTTCTAGCTTCTTAAGGCGCACCTCAGATAAGTCTGCGTCCATACCGAAGGGATCCATGTATTTTGGGAAGTCACATGACTCGCTCAGCCACTCACGCGCTGTCTTACCAACCGAACCGTCTCTTACAGTCAGCGAACACTCGCCGTCCGACTGCAGCAATCTACAACAAACAGCAGTCTACAACAAACAGCAGTCTACAACAAACAGCAGTCTACATAAACTAACTGTATTACAACTGTATATACTATATACAACTGTATATACTATATACAACTGTACATTATTATATAAAATTTTATAAAATAGTATAAATTATATAGAACTGTATATATACTATACTTTGCTTTAACCAGTAGGGTAAAAATAATTGCCGTGGCTAAAAGCCTCAAGCAACTTAGTCTAATTTACTTTGTTTTATACTATAATGAAAATTTAAATTAGTTACCACCTAATCAAATAAAATAATTTTGCTTCTTTAGATATTATATATACTAGTAACTTTTAACATATAGTTATATAAAATGTTTCCATTATAGCGATTAAATTAATTAAATATAACTTAAAATCGCATCTAAGCAATGTCACTCTAAATTTGTATTTGTTGATATAACTTTAAAGGTACTTCAAATATATTTGCTTCATATTTACATCATTTCATTTTAATGTTTCGCATTGGAATACATTTCCCATGTCAGTGGTTAACCATTTAATCTTGGAAATTGCACTCCAGCCATGTTTTAGATACGAGTACAAAAAATACTGTTTTCCAGTCATTACCTGGTTGATATTCGACCACAGCATAACAATCATACCGCAGCCCTACTGAAGTGTCAAAGGTCAACAGCATATGACCAATAGGTGACTGCACTACCGGCCTCATTGGGGGTTATATTCTTCCCTAGACGGTGCACAATTCTGAGAAATGGGCATAGAGCAGGTGGAAACTCATTAAATGTGCAAAATAAAGTTATATTTGGTAGTAGGCAAATATAACTTCATTAGGTAGGCATTAGGCAGGGATCAGCTGTGGTCTAGGGGTTAGAGCGGTTGCTTCATAGCACAAAGTTGTGGGTTCAAACGATGGCCATTGGTTATGTTAGGAAGAGCATCCAGTTATAATTGCTCCTGTGCCTCATCTGAATATAGGTCCTTAGCCTGATTTAACAAAAACCCTTTCATTCAGGGTTTTCTGACAGGGATAGTGACTATAAACTTGCTGATTTGAGTTATATTTTGCAGTAGGCAAAGGTGATATGACAAAGTGCTAGCTGGTCAACTAACCTGGCAGCGTGAATGTGACCTTGACTGCAAGCTATGTGTAGGGGAGTGAAACCCTCGTCATTTCTCAAATCTGCTTTAATTCTGTGCCTCTTCAGATGTTGGAGCATCACAGCTGTCAAGGTGTACAAAATATATTGAAATTACTACGATGACTCGGTAGTAAGGCATGAAACTGGAGGCAGATTGATACCAAAATACTGTCAACAACATAAAAGTGTATATAAAATATTTATAAAAATGTCAATAATTATTATGACTGGGCATCATTTCATATTAGTTCAAGCAATTGTTTTATTTAAGTAATGTATTGTGAGAGAAGCATTATATAACTAGCAAACAGCACATTTAAAATGTATTGTTAAAAATATATCAACATAATAATCTATATTGTTTTATTAATATTATATTATATTACTATATCAGTATTATATCAATATATTGAATTATTCATATTAAATAAAACTGATGAAATTTAGTAGTAGAATTAGTTAAAAACACTTATTGCTGCAATATTATTATTATCTTTTTAATATAATAGTAATGCATATCATTTTGCCTCCTGCTAAAAATTATATTATTAACATCATATAGCTATAGTATGAAAATAATGCCTCCTGATCTGTGTATTATTACAGTGACATGGCTGAGTTGTTTTAAAGGCAAGTACATGGGGGGATAACTACAAAACTGTATGGTAATCAAAAACCATAAGGCATAAATATATTATGTAAAATGTTAGATTGATTGTAGACTAGCTATGAATAATTTATAGCTGGCCTGTAGTCATGTGACTAACGATCTGTAGTCATGTGACTAACAGCCTGTAGTCATGTGACTAATGTGTGTGAATAAAATTTTTACTCTAAATGTGAGAAGTCACGTATTTTTTAATTTATTGCTACTTTACAGATGAAAATATGTCAATCTATTATTTTTTATTGTATGGTTTCCCCTGCTGATTGATTGTACACATAACATGTTTTTACAAGCCTAGTCTAAGTTTCATTACTCTTGCACAGAAGCATGGGTGGTTGCAACAACCTCCACATCTTCATGTTTATTTCTTTCCTAGGAATTGCAGTTTTAGTTCAGAATTCTGCTTGTTTGTTTGAATTTAGAAAATATGTAACTTGATTTTATTTTAGATTTCCAAGTAAACGGATATTTTGATGACCGACTTTGAAAGTTTATAAACATTATCGCACTTGTGTAATACTTTGGCAGTTAATATGCAACTCAACACGTCACGTCCTAATATGCTCTTTTGAACTCTAGTTGCTAGCATAAAATAATAGTTTAGATGCAAACACAGCCAATGCATACACATCATTGTTTGGGTAGCATTTATGCAATTTCTACCAATTACTTATAACAAATAAAAGTATATGGTTTTATTTGGAACAACTGTGTGTTGATTTTATGTAAAAAAATTTCTACTTTGCTACTTCCTTAAGTTATGCATATAAATAACATTTACAGTGGTATTATGTCTTAAGTTTTAATAGCATTGGCTTCTTTAAAAAGCAACAACATTTCTCCAACATTCGGTTATAACAATTATTGCTTATTGTTTACAATCTTGTATATGGCACATTTATCATGGCCATCTTTTATGTGTGCATTGTTTCACCCTTACAAGCAATTTTTAGCTTATTCATTCTATGTGCCCCTCAACCTCCCACATTGCGCCCCCATTACTACACCCACAATGTACCCCAACAATACATCCCCACACTCACCCCTAAGGCACTGTCATCACACACTACACCCCCTCACTCCCCACTACTAACTACACCCCTTCACCCCCCCCCACTACTACACTTCCAACACTCACCCACTGTGGCCTCGTCGCCACTCATGGCTGCGTAGTGAATCGGTGCATTTCCTGTGTGATCTCTCATGGCAGGGTCAAAGTAACCGGCATCGAGCAGCAGCTCCGTGGAGTCAGCGTTTCCTACTAGCCCAGCATGCATCAGCGCGTTTCTTCCCTTCCTGTCTATACAGTCCAACTTAGCTGACTGTAAGAGCAGCAGTCGAACCTGTAAATAATAACAATTAGTTAACCAAACGGCAGCAGTCACGGCAGCAGTCATCCTGCGATGTCCCAAACTGCTATGACTCACTGAGTTAAATTAATCTCAAGTAACATTTAAATTTTTTGTAGAATGGGAGTTGTGGGTCTGTAAAATAGAGGAACTCTGTATTCCAACGCCAGACCAAAGGTTAGAAGTTCACAGTAAGCCTATAGTCTGAATTTATGACTTCTCATTTTGTGTCTGGGTTTGGAGCCTGATTGCTTTGTTACTCACGCAGACAACGCTTTAAGCTACATTTTTCACTATAGATTATAGAATTAGTCACTAGATGTTTAATTGGTATTATTAAATGGACTATAAACTTAAGTTTTTTGTTTTGCAATCTAAAAGTAAACTACTAGCTGACCAGCCTTACTGGTTAGTCATAGGCAACAGGATGTTCTACCACCTTTTTCACTCACAACTATTATACTATCTGTCCTTCTACTGTTCTACCACCTTATTCACTCACAACTATTATACTATCTGTCCTTCTACTGTTCTATCACCTTATTCACTTAAAACTATTATACTATTTGTCCTTCTACTGTTCTACCACCTTTTTCACTCACAACTATTATACTATCTGTCCTTCTACTGTTCTATCACCTTATTCACTCAAAACTATTATACTATTTGTCCTTCTACTGTTCTACCACCTTATTTACTCACAACTATTATACTATCTGTCCTTCTACTGTTCTACCACCTTTTTCACTCACAACTATTATACTATCTGTCCTTCTACTGTTCTACCACCTTATTTACTCACAACTACTATACTATCTGTCCTTCTACTATTCTATCACCTTATTCACTCACAACTACTATACTATCTGTCCTTCTACTGTTCTACCACCTTATTCGCTCACAACTATTATACTATCTGTCCTTCTACTATTCTTCTCACGAGTCTTGCACTCACCATCTCAGTGGCATTTCTCTGATGGGGTTCGTGGTTGACCTTCATCAGAGGGGTCAGACCCTTGGCATCGCGTTTGTTCAGTCCAGTACGCTGACTTATGAGAATGTCGAACTGAAGGTAGTTCCTACGCTCTATGGCGTTGTGAATAGTATTCATGGCTGTGGAATAGATACAACAACCGCTACGGTTGTGCAAGTCTTCTCTAATGCAGCGAAACCACGGTGATGCACTTGGGCTCAATCTGTTTTTTAAACACAAGATGCATAGACTGTGTCCTCTCAATTGTCTATATAGTTCTCGTATATATAATTGTTTTAAGGTATAATGGTCATTGATTTATTGTGGATCTAAGGCAGCACTAAAGGATGATTTTGTAGCTAGGATGAACTTATTAATCAATATCAATGAAAAGGACTAGACAATGGACAGAGTAGAAGCACGTGTTTAATAACAACAGATCTTACATAACTAATAGTTATTCCGATAACCCAGCACAATACAACATGTAGTTATATAACTATTCACAATCCCAACAGGTGTTTATAGACATAATTCAATTAGTACATTAATTAAATATATTTGAGGTCAGCATTGATTTATGCTTGGAACTACTTTCACCATAGAGCTGTAGAATACAGATGCACACTGATTGCTAAACATAGAAATTACTAATTCAACTGAAAACCCCTGAAATATTTTCATTATGTAGTTTGGTTTCTAGCAGATAGTTGTGATATATAAAAGGGGGTGGTTGATTCACAAGCCTTATTTAGGAATTAAAAAATAGCTGAATTAAGAGACATAATTGATTCCAAGTCAGTTATATCATACACTAAAGATTTATTAGGTGTCATGAAAAACTCTATAGTATGGGAACATATATCAATATTTTGTTCTGCAAAATAAAGAAGGTGTTACCAAAGAAAATGCTATAAAATATGAATTAAATATACGCTATTTATTTTTGCCGAGTAGCATTCAATTTTTAATATCTTTAGTTAGTGCAGACCTGAAATTAATTATAGTTTGACACAGAGTAGATTTCTCCAAAACAACCATGTGCATCCATTATATATAATATACTACAAACTTACATCCTTCTGCATGATGTCACTTTAAACTTTCTTGCTTTGATGTGGTTTAAAAAATATTAATGACAAACCAAAGCAGAATTTTGATAAATTATCACCATAAACAGAATGTTTTCAGACATTATAATTATGTTGAAATCTTACCAAGAAGAGCTATTTGGGAATGACACTGGAAATTCCAATAACTACACCTCTTTCATAGTAAGATATTCAACTTAATCATTTCTTTGATTGTTGGAAGGGACCCAGCCTCCCCCCCCCCCCCCCCTTTCAAGTATGTGAAGACAAGAACTACATCTATAAAGTACAATAACAACAAATGTTACTTCTAACAGCTGCCGGCTTTTTATTTATAGCTACGGTACCTCTTCTGTAGAAATTTAAAGAATTGTTTTGCTGGACAGTCTTCTTCGAATTACAGACCCAGTAGTTTTATAAAAAAACATATCTCCTGGTATACAGGAGTATAGGAACAGAGCCAACTCTGGAGAATTCCGGAACAAGTAAAGTTAAAACTACAAAAAACCAGTTCCAAGAATTATCTATTATGATGACTAATCCATTGGAGCGTTTATTAACCTTCAACTGGACAACACAGCTATATACTTATAAAAAGCATTATAACACACAGTAAAAATTAATAGTGTTTGTATAAAGTTATCACATTATGAAATCTCCCAAAACTAAAGTTTTCCAAAGTCAATTTCGTGAATGTTAATACTGGCTCTCAGTTGACCTATATTTCTGAAACCTGGTGTTTTATCGAGATTTTGGCACAAGGCCACATCGCAGCCTCAGAGTTCACAAAACGTCACTTGATGTCGGGACGAGCCCATTTGAAAGGCCACAAGTTGTACCAAATGTACTGGCAACTACGCAAAGTTATTACTGAAAATATTAAAATAGTAAAATTCCGACTACGGGCAGACAGGTGTATCAGGTGTCTGATTTCGACATCGCTAGCACATGTCATAACATCTGCAGACCGATATAATCAGGAAATAGTGCGCAATAGTTTGACATCATAACACATCCTGATGCTGTCACCAGGCCGTGAAACTGGCAGCAGTTGTGAGCTGCTAAGCGCTGATTGACTAACGAAATACACAAACAAGTTTCAGGAACTGGAGAAGGCAATACTATTCATTGCTGTCAGCACATTGCAGTGGAGTGATGATTGAGTTGAGGAGAAGGAAATCAGTGGATCTCTAAACACCCAGTCTATAATCACAGTATATGATTTCAGTCTATAATCACAGTATATGATCTCAGTCTATAATCACAGTATATGATCTCAGTCTATAATCACAGTATATGATCTCAGTCTATAATCACAGTATATGATCTCAGTCTATAATCACAGTATATGATCTCAGTCTATAATCACAGTATATGATCTCAGTCTATAATCACAGTATATGATTTCAGTCTATAATCACAGTATATGATCTCAGTCTATAATCACAGTATATGATCTCAGTCTATAATCACAGTATACGATCACACACATCATGGTTTTTCAGTTTCAATTTTTAGCTTAGGCAATAATACTAAAAGATTAATAGGTTTCACAATATGCAATTTTTCAACACTGAACTATTTGATGAAAACAATACAAAGCGCTATATTACTGATATGATAAAATCTTATCACTAAAAGCATTATATTAATATTATAAAAACAGTTTCAACCAATAGTTTGCTCTATAGCCCACATATAATGTGTGAAAAAAGCACTATAGTCAGTTTACACTGGCAAATAGTGCCAACAAATTTCACTTTATATAATGTACACGTACACGTACTAATGTTTATTCCATATGATATCAAGTAAATACATTTTAAACTTTAAAGAATAATAAGAATTCAATTAGGTTCATTTACTCTGAACCTAACTGTAAAGATCAAAATATTGATTAAAGAAATTCGCATAATAATGTATATCAGCTGTTGTATAGAGCTTTTAGCAACAAACTTAAGTACAAAACCAATAATCAGAATTGATAAAATGTTATTATTAATGTGAATATTACTATATTATTTGTACTATAT